>MU226878.1:4565329-4594515 GCA_018584345.1 Thuja plicata | reverse complement strand
CCCAGGGCACGATCCCGGCCTCATCCCTTATCAAATGTCTTCATGAGATCTGAACCCTGGTGGGCTCAATGAGAACCATTGAACTTCACCAGTCGACCAATTCACAATTGACATATTTATTAATATATTCGAAATACATATTTCTAATATATATAGACATATAAATGCCCCTAATTCCAGCAACTTTCTCTAAAAAGATGTACCAAAAATAAATGCAACTTGAAACCAAACCTTCATTATATGTTTGCTAATGTGTACAAAGTCAAAATTATCTTACCAAAAAAAGAAGAGAAACCTATTTTGAAGGACATGATATACCATGATTATACACCTTTTTTGTACCTATGTCATCTTCCAATCATCTATACAAGAGGACATTGAAGTGCACTAAAACAATATCTTTATTAGAAGTTCATCTACATCACTCACATTTTCCAGAGCCTTAAAGTCCTTAATCGAATGCAAGAGCATCTTGGGATCTTAGAAATCTTGCATCAACCAAAAATGGTTTGTTTCTAGTTTTTCTATTGTTGAATTTGTTTCAGCATTCCTTCAATTTGGATCTTTTGTGGTTATGATCCTTACAGTGTGTTCCTAGCATCGTGTTGAACCTTCTTTTAGGTTTGCATCTCTTTTGGTTTTTCTGTGTATAAGATCCTGCAGATTCTTGGCAAGAATTAATTGTTCTTCACATTTCATAGCCACTTTGTGTTTTCCGATCTCGACAAGTATTTACCAATCGGTGAAGCTTAATGACTCATTTCCCGATGATATTATGTTTGTGTAAGACCTACTTAAGGGATCATGATTCTTATTTATTTTATTGGAAGAAGATCCTGATGATTTGGGTCCTAACCTATATTTTGTAATATATTTTCTTCTCATTGGGAAATGTAATCTCTCTAGGCCGACTTGATGTTTGAGAAGGCTTTATAAGCTTATGAATTTGTTCCTAAGGGGGAAGCTCTCATAGGATTATCTTGTTGTAGATCAAAGCTAGGATATATCAAAGGATTTCTATCTATATCACAAAATAATAAGAACACAAAAATGCTCAACACAATATTTCTCCCAAAAATGCTTTCTCCTTCTCCCAAAAACCTTTTGTGTTCAAATGAGAAGAGAACTCCCCTAAAGAGATTCAACTTCCACCTTTCATGCAATCACAAAATAGACATTCCACTAAACTTAGTTAACTCAACTTCCAAAATTGAAAGAAAATCCTAATTACTAATTAAAAATATCCCTTAATTGTGCAACTCAACTTTGACTCTTTAAAACAACTTGCATTTTGAATTCAAACTCTAATTTCAATAATTACAATGCACAAGTAATTAATTAAATATTATATTAAATAAATTAAATATTTAAAGCACAATTTTATCCATACAATTAAATATTTAATTAAATCCAAATATTCAATATTTGAACTTCAATTAATTTTCTCAATTAAACATAGGTATTTAATTAATTTCAATTAATTAAATGCCCTATATTTAATAATTAATTTCAACAATAAACAATTCAATAAATAACATGATAATTCACACAATAAAAATACACTCAACTAAAATCAACCAAAATAAACTCAAACACACTCAAGGACAGGGATAACTTTAAGAAATCCCCCTCTAGAAAAATATATAAAATCTTGGCGAATCTTTCATTTTATTTTTAAAAAAATTAATTGCTATTAGCAAATCTTTCAATTTTTTGGGAAAACAAATTATTTGTATTGGCTAATATTTTTTAATCACAATTATTTTGGAGAAAATATTGGCGAATCTCAAACAATAACCAAAATTTTATTAATGACCATGGAAAATAATTATATTTAAAGAAAAAAGAGTTCTTATAGAAAATTATTAGGCTAACTATGAAAAAAATTGATGGGTTTAAGAGAACTCTATAGTATCTAGTTGCTACCATTTATTTAAAATATAATCAAATAATCCTCATTGTATTGTGTGAGATAAATGTATCGTTATTTTTATTATTATAATAGGACCCAAAATTTCTTCAGTGTCATTGATTTATCAACAATCCAAAGGAAATATTAACCCTGATAAGCGTTACAAATAAGATAGTAACATTTTTGCCTCATGAAATATAATGAAGATCACTAGATTATATTTTAAATCAATAATGACAACTAATATTAGTGACACAACCCTACTATAACTATTAGTTATGATATATTATTGATGAATTAATTTAGATTTCTATAATAACTGATAAAATTTAGGTGAATTGAATCTAACCATATATCAAATATTTGGCGAATCTTTGAGTTCAAACTTTTAATAAAATAAATTATTTAGCGATTTAAATATTTCTAAAATAAAATTTTGTAAAAATTTGGCGATTTAGGTCACCTTAAATCTTGAATTATTAGCCAAATTTGGATTCTCAAATTTCAAAAATTAGCCAATTGGCGAATATTAGCCACTAAAAAAATCACTGCTCAAGGATGAGATCCACGAATTTATGTCAACTAGATGAATTCAGGTAGGATACTCAAACCGATACTCATCTAATCTTAGGAAAATTAGGCTTAGGGTAGGGTTTTGGGTCTGTTTGTTAACCCCCTCTTTACCATTGAGATGAATATATGGGCATGCTCACTCTTGCCAATTTAGGGAAGACGATGCCATGTACCTGAAAACCTGACAACACAAGAACAAGCATGTACATCCAATATAACATAGCAAAAAATTATAGGGATCGGTCAAACATGTAGATCTTCCAAAACTATGTCTCCGTCCTCTACCATGTCAAACACGTCAAAAAGTACATCAACACATATGCTAACCATACACATGCAAGTATGTGATAAGTAACATCATAATTCTAGAATCAACATATAATATCACATCATGATAATATCATCATATATCTACGCATCACATGATAAACATATACACATCATGATCCAAAATCACCATCCACTAAAATAATAAATGCTCACATGAAATGTAGCCTATAAGAATCTAGAAAATCAACTGAAATAACAGCCTAAAAGAGTACGACATCAAAAACTGAAAGCAAACTATGGGTGGGTATCATAGACTTACTAATATATTTTGATCCACCTGATGTAGAGCTTCAAAAGACAATCCATGATTTTGACAAGAGTAAATAACATTGTAGGAAAATAACCAATGTAACAAGGATATTCATCCTTTTCTTCGAGTTTAAACCTCAGGCAGGCTAACCTAATGGATTTAGTTCTTTTTAAATGAATCAATAACAATGTCTGTAGTATTCAATATAGCTCCTAAACATCCATGCTCTTAAATAGGAAATGAAAGATATTCAGATTTTAATTGATTGATGATGAAAATTGCTAGACCAGCAAAGACCAATGCCTTATCTATTGAACAACAAATTCAAATAAACATACATCCACATAAAACCCTCTAACTCCAAATACACAAAAACTAAGTGAAGTGCCTTACAAATCACTCTTTTCACTCCAACACCTGGACATAAAATTCATGTGCAAACCTTGAACTCTCAAAATTTGTCTCTAACATTTACTCCCTCCTTGAAACAAACTCAAAAATACAACTCACAACTACCTTATAACCAGTGCATCAAAATGCCTTACAGATTAACACACAAGATTTCAAGACAAGACACAAAGACATCAACAAGTATTGAATAGGGATTCCATTGCTCTTTATTAAATTTCTATCTGATTCTGTATATTTACAAGACAAAGAGCTTAGAAGGTTTGTCTTGACCATTGTTTTATTGTGCGACTTCCCACTCTACCACCACGCGAGGTCACTAATTCTAGTGGTTAAGTCAATTTCCTTCCGAGATTCCACCCAGCAGTTACCTAACCCCTGCGCCAGATCTACAGATGCTGGCAGTTAAGTTCCAAACCTTCAGAGATCATGCCCCAACCATCAGATCTGGATCAAGATCAAGGGCTCGTATGTAATCTCCAAGTAAATCTAGGGTTAGCAAAAATTCTCAGAGATTTAGAGATACACTAGTCCAGGTAAACCGAGGTTAAACAAAGGTTGAGGTTGACTTTATCTAGAGATCTAGAGACTAAGTCTTGTCTCCAAATCTCCAAGTAAACCATGGGTTAAGGAAATGATTCAAAGAATTAGAGACTAGTGTATCTCCAAATCTCCAGATAGACCATGGTTAGAGGAAGAGTTCTCAGAGCTAGTTACAGGGCAGTGAACCAACACTTGACAAGGGGTGATTTCTGGTGAGTTATGGGAGAAAATGCATAAAAGAGAGAATTTCCAAGACAGGGAAATATGTAGATTTAAAAGGTAAAAGATTAAAAGGATTATAGTCTGCATAAATATTAAAAGGAAAATTAAAGAAAAAGTGCATGGAAAAGTATATAAAATGAAAAGATTAAAATAATGTGCAAGATTGAAACATTAAAATAGCATAATCTTTTCCTATAGTCAAATGAAATATTTTTATTTCAAACTTGAAAGATATTGATGCAGGAGAATCTTGGGTCCTTGGCAATCCTTCTCAACCAAAAATATGTTTTCTTTTATTCTTTAGCTTATTTGGAGGCTTCTCGGTTAAGTACTATGTTACCCTGTTGCTCGGGTATGCTAGTTCCAAGTTGGTTTTCTGTTGCTCGGGTATGCTTGTTCTGAGTTATTTTTCTGTTTCTCAGGTATGCTTGTCCCAATTCATTTTCTGTTGCTCGGTGATATTTGTTCCTGAGTTATTTTTGTTGTTCAGTTTGCTGCTTCTAAATTATTTATCCTAATCTGGCTGACTTCTATAATTAATTTCTGTGGTGTAATTAATGTGGGGTCTCTCATTGGAATCTATGTGGACCTAAATTTGGGTCTCTCTTATGGATTTGAATGTTGACCTCTTTGGTGGACTCTTGTATATATTTGTTTATTTTTTCTTAGTTTAGGAGGCAGTTTTGAGAGGATAGTAGAATTGGATGGAAAATTATCTATTGAGATTTTGTAAGGCAGGTCTGTAACCTCACATGTATGAGGATCATTTCTATAATTCATTGAATGGATATGGTTGAAATCAGGAAGGCCTTACAGCCTGACATGTAATGATTTTGATCAATTAATGAAAGATATAATATCTGCTACTCCTTCTCTCACTCTGCGTGTTTTGGCTTCCACTTTGTTGTGTCTTCCAGTTGGTTTGGTACTTGGGAGTGCCCTTGGCCCCACCTATTGACCCTACTTGCATCAGGTGGTATTAGAGCATTGGTGAGATCTAAGTTCCTTCTTGTAAACCCTAACCCTAGTTGGTGATATTATTGTGGGGTAGCAGATTTTGATCTAACCTAAAATTGTAGAGGGATTCAAGATGGTTCATGGGAGAGGAAATGGAGATCCAAGTCTAGCTAATATGCTAAAGATAGATGGCTCTGAGATTGGAATTTGTTGAGACAGTCCATCGCAGAGGAAGATATATTGAAGATGTTAGTGATGATGAAGTTGACAAAGTTCAAGGTTAATTAGTTTCACCTACACCTATAATGGATTAGGAAGAAGAGATATTCCTAAGAGCGTTGACAAGTTTGAAATCCATGCCTCAGTTTAATCCTCTTGAGTATAGTGGAAAATTTGATTCTGATGAATTGATTGACTCTATAACTGAGATGGAAAAGTATTTTGAATATGAGAATGTATCCGAGGACAAGAAGGTGAAGATTGCAAGTACAAAGTTGAAAGGACATGCATCCTTATGGTGGGAGCATCTGCAATTGGATTGAAAGAAGAAAGGTAAAGAAAAAACGAAGGTATGGGATAAGATGGTAAAAAAATTGAAAGGCAAGTTTATACCTTGTGATTATCAAATTAACCTAGTTCGGAGAATGCAAAGTTTGAATCAGAAATATAGATCAGTAAAAGGCTACATTGAGGAATTATATAGATTGGGCATCAGATTTGGACATGTTGAAGATGAAGTGGAAAGAGTGGCAAGATATCTGAATGGATTAAGAAGTTCCATACAAGATGAGATCATCTTGATCAAGATGGAAAGCATTGAGGAGGCTTATCAGTTTTCCCTAAAAGCTAAGGAGAATTTGAACAAAAGATATGAAAAAAGATAGAGAGGCAGAGGTGGTATATTCCCTAGAGGAAGAGGTAGAGCTCATGGTGAAAACAATAGATCTGAACTAGACAAGTCAATTTCAAACACATCTCAAGACAAAGGAAAGACTGAATGGAAAGGTGGAAGTTCATACCAAGGAAGAGGCAATTACTCCCAAGGTGGTTATAGAAGAAAAGGGTTCCAAGTAACTTGTTATAATTGCGGTGAGGAAGGACATAAATCCTTTGAGTGTACACATGAAAGAAAGAAAGTTGGTAATAGAAGAAATTCTTTGGTGCAAGAGGAATCACTAACTGAAGTTGAGAATGAAGGAAATCTCATGATTTGAAAGATACTATGGAGTGAAAAGGATAAGAAAGATCCTATCAGGAAAATTTTGTTCATGACCAGATGTAGAGTTGCAGAAAAATTTTGGAAGGTAATTATTGATAATGGAAGCTCACAGAATCTAGCATCTGAAGAAATGGTCACAAATTTACAGTTGGAGAGGATGAAGCATCTGAAGCCCTATCAGATCTCATGGATCAAGGATGAGTACACATTAATGGTGAGTGAACAATGTTTTGTGAATCTGAAAATTGGAAAATATTATGATAAGGTGTTTTATGATATTATGCCAATGGATTTTTGTCATATCTTCTTGGGTAGACCTTGGCAATATGATAGACATGCTATACATGATGTAAGATTGAATAGATATTCTATTTGGGTTGATGGAAAGAAACAAGTTTTGTTACCTTTGGTTGAAGAATCTATTGGTGAGATATGTACATCTTTCAAAGTTTTTTTGATGGAAGGTAGACAATTTGTTAAGGATTTGAAAAGAAATGACATTTTTTATGCTTTGATCCCTAACAAACCAGGTAAGAATACAGAAGATGAAATTCCTATAGAAGTTGAGAGTTACTCACTGAGTAAAAAGAGATCATGTACTTGATGGATTGCCACCAATGAGAGATATCAGTCATTGTATGGATCTGATTCCTAGAGCTAGTTTACCAAACAAAGCACTATATTGGTTAACATTGAACGAGAATGAAGAGCTTAACTGACACGTCTATGAATTTTTGAACAAAGGTTTGATCTGAGAAAGTTTGAGTCCATGTGCAGTACCAGCTGTGTTGGCACCTAAGAAGAATGAAGAGTGGAGAATGTGCACTAATTCTAGAGCAATCAACAAGATCATAGTGAAGTATAGGTTTCCTATACCGAGAATGGATGACATAATGGATTGTTTGAGTGGAGCAAGATATTTTACCAAAATTGATTTGAAGAGTGGATATCATCAGATTGGAATCAGAGAAGATGATGAATGGAAGATTGTTTTCAAGACAAAGGAAGGTTTGTATGAGTGGTTGGTTATGCCTTTTAATTTAACTAATGCACTAAGTAAAGTTATGAGGTTAATGAATGAATTTTTGAAGAAATTCTTGAATAAATGTGTGATTGTATACTTAGATGATATTCTGATATATAGTAAGACTAGAGAAGAGCATTTGATGCATATAAGGCAAGTGTTGTAGAGATTGAAAGAGGAAAAGTTGCTAATCAATCTAAAGAAGTGTTTCTTCATGAAAGAAAAACTTGTGTATTTTGGTTTTGTAACTTCAGCTGATGGTTTGAAGATGGATCCTGAGAAGGTTGACGCTATACTTAGTTGGCCTACACTTGAGAATGTCACTGAGGTAAGATCATTTCATGGATTGGCAAGTTTTTATAGGAAGTTTATCAAAAATTTCAGTTCTATTTGTAATGTTATGACTAAGACAATGAGAGGAGACAAAAGATAATTCAAATGGACACATGGAGTTTATAAAGTTTTGAGGCTTTGAAGCTGAAGGTTGTCAAATTAACTATGTTAGCCTTACCTGATTTCAATAAGGTATTTCAAGTTGAATGTGATGCAAGTAGAAGTGCAATTGGACCTGTGTTGACTCAAGAAGGTAAACCTATTGCTTTCTTTAGTGAAAATTTAAATGATGCTAAGAGGAAATATTTTTTCTATGATTAAGAAGTATATGCTATTGTTCAAGCTATGAATAAATGGAGACATTATTTGATGCAAAATAAATTTGTGTTGTATACTGATCATAAGGCTTTACAATATTTGGGTAGTCAAAATAAGTTGAATCAGAGACATATAAAATTGGTAGAGTATTTGTAGAGTTTCACATTTGTAATTAAACATAAGAGTGGAGTCTCTAACAGGGTTGCTGATGCATTGAGTAGAAGAAGATCTTTGTTGACTGCAATGAGAATTGAAGTTCTTGGTTTTGATGACATGAAGCATTTGTATAAAAATGATCCTGATTTTTATGAGCATTGGAGAGTGTGCAGAGCACCTAATTCTAATCAATCAAGTAAGTATGATGATTATTTCATTCAGGAAGATATTTTGTTCAAAGGTATTCCATTGTGCATACAGAGAGGATCAATGAGAACTAATTTGATTAAGGAGAAACATAGTAGTGGATTGGCTGGACATTTTAGTATTTATAAAACATTGAGTTTGCTGAAGGAAAGGAACTTTTGGCCTCAGTTATATAAGGATGTTCAGAATTTTGTAAAAATTTGTGGAGTTTGTCAAGTTGCAAAAGGAGTAAGTCAGAATATTGGTTTGTATACACGAATTACTATTCCTAGGAAACCTTGGAGTGATATTAGCATGGATTTTGTTCTTGGCTTACCGTGGACAGCAAGAGGTAATGACTCCATATTTGTTATTGTGGATAGATTTTCTAAGATGAAACATTTTATAACATGTAGGAAAACATCAGATGCAGTACATATAGCAGATCTTTTCTTTAAGGATATTGTTAGATTGCATGGATTACCGAGGAGTGTCATCTCTGACCGAGATAGTAAATTTGTTAGCTATTTTTGAAAAATACTTTGGAAAAAGTTGGATATTGAGTTGAATTATAGTTCTACATTTCATCCATAGACTGATGGACAAACAAAAGTTGTAAAATAAAGTTTGGGTAATTTGTTGAGATGCCTAGTTGGAGACACGCCAAGTAATTGGGATTTTATATTAGAACAAGAAGAGTTTGCATACAATAGTTTAGTAAATAGAAGTACTGGAAAGACACCTTTTGAGATTGTTCATGGCACACAAATGAGAGGTATATTAGATTTGAGAGATATTGTTGGAGAAGAGAAAAGAAGTGCTGAAGCAGAGGAATTTGCTGAGTTTATGAAGACCTTGCATGAAGATGTAAAACAAAAGTTGGAGAAAAGCAATAAAAAATACAAGGATAGTGCAGATAGATCAAGAAGACATAAAACATTCAAATTTGGTGATGTGGCAATGGTTCATTTTGTAGAAAGGAATATTTCCTATTGGAACATATGGTAAATTGAAGATAAATAAATTTGGTCACTGCAAAATACTAAGAAGATTTAACAGTGGAAATGCTTATGAAGTAGAATTACCTAATGACATGGGTATATCACCCATATTCAATATTTCAGACTTGTATGAATATCATGAACCTAATGAAGAAGTGATAGTACCTAGTGATTACCCTAAGAAACAGATAGAGGAAGTTGAACAGATCTTGAATCAAAGAGTTAACAGAAGCACAAGAGGAAAGGAATACATGGAGTACCTGGTAAAATGGTGTTGACCTTATGGCAAGACTTATTGTCAATTAGTGTCAAATCACTTAGTCATTATAGTGTTGACTGAGCTAGCAGCTTGAAGTGCAACTGAGCAGTTGTAGTTTAGCCCGAGCAGTGGCAATTATTGATGGGACTTTGTGACCGGTCTCACCAACAGATGTAAGTTGTCACCAAGTACCAGAGTACCAGCCAACTTCACCTATAAAGGTTGTCTAGGGAATAAATTCTCCAGGCCTTCAAGCACTGAGTGTCAGGTCTCGACAGTGCAGGAGCTAAGTTGGGTGTGTGTGACTATTTTGTTTGGGGGGATAGCTAGTTTTTCTTGGCTTGTCTTCTCTGGGGATTTTGTTAGGTTGGGGTTTCCTTCAATCATTTGGATTATCAAAAAAACTTCAAAAGATATACCAAGTTTAGAATGTATCCATTCTACTTACGGTTATGCAAATACATTTAAAACATCAACCATGCTCTAATGGACTATACTAAATACTAAACATATACAAAACCAATGATTCATACATTTTCAATAGCAAGGGGAAAGAGGTCGTTAATCTACTTAAACATTAGAGCAAAGGACATCAAAAACATACAACACAAAAGAGTGTTAACTCAGATATCAAGACACCAACAACATCATTGCAAGAATCCTTCCTTCTTCATTAATAGTTTTCCAACATCATTGGTGTGTACATCAACAACGGCTCCAAGAGAGCATCTAACTACTGAGAACTACTAAGAGCTACCGAGCATTGAGCTTTACAACTATAAGAAAATGAAATGTTGAATGCTAATAGTATGGATTGTAAAATCATCAATTTTGCCTACCCTTGAAATAAGGTCAGACTTGTTATTTATACACATACTTGCCCTAAAGTTAACCTAATATAACTTTACACTCAACAATAAAATATAATATCCAGTGGCTGGTACTACCTGCACCACTTTAAAACTACCTGGAAAAGAGTAAAGTTCTGACATGTCAGGAGAATAAGACAAGAAGAGAAGCATGGAAGAATCAACATCGAGAAGAGTGCTGGAGGAGAAGAGAAGAAATCTGATCTCTCCCAAGTTTGAGGCTACATGCCTCATCAGTGCAATATGTGGCTCATTGTCTTTGATGCACCAGGTAGTTAATGTTGGAGAGGTGCCTCAGGAAGACCATCTGTCAGAACCATCCTTTGAGCTAACACACTCTATTAGGATCACCTAATTTTTGACCCTGTTATTAACTGTTGGATAGTGACTAGTCGGCTCTGGGGAACCTAAACATGGGCCACTAAAATAATACAAAACTATTGGATCTGGGAATCTGGGATCCGAGAGCTTGCACTCAAAGAATAATGAATGTAAAAGAATGCACCCTACTGATGATAATCCTTGGAATCTAGAGAATTTTATTGCCCTTTACTGTTCTTAAATGCCTCAAAAACTTGGTTGATGCCATCTTCATCTATGTCCTTAATACTATTGCACCAACCGTAGGTAGCTTCAAAATTCTCCTCAACTTCTTTCGCCCCATTCTAAAATTAATCTACTAATTTTATGACGTCATGAACCCGGAGCATCATCTTAGATATTCTTGATAGCTTTCCTCTGTTGAAGTCCCCGACAGACTCATACAGGGACTCCATCAGCTCATCATACTTACTGAGGACATAGTCCTCCAGGACGCACATTCTGGTGGTGAAGGGGTCAACTTGTGACACCGTTACAATGAATGTTTTAAATAGGCCCAAAGGATACCAGACCGCAGTTACTTTCTCTCTTAGGTACTTAACCAGTTGCTTGCATACCTCAAACTTGAGGCCAAGTCTAGAGTACTGGGCCCAGAGGGACTCAAATGATTCCTCCCCCAAAATTCCCATCTCTGTGACAGCCTCTTCCCCGGAGTTGATGACTTCATCTAACCCTGTCTTCTATCCTTCATATTTCTCTAAGTCTCCCTCCCTTAGGACAGTGGAGACGTTCACTCGATTCAAGAGATTGTTGATCTGGTAAAGATCTGAGAGTGATACAACTTAAAAATTGTCTTACAGCCATTATCTACTCGGTGACCCACCCATCCGCAGCCTAGGCCTTCTTCTTCAGGGCCCTTAGAGTATCCATGTCACCCTGTGCAAGTGATAGTCCAGAGGTGGAAGCTTCTAGATGGATCTCAGCTAGGGGATACATAAGTATTGTCAGAAGTCCATGGATATTCTCATTCTTTTCTCTTTCCTCCTTCAACTTTTGGGCCTATTTATCATACCTGCCTCTACTGCCCGGGTTGCCTCTTGTAGCAGGTCTAATTCTCCCTGCTTATCTCTCCTCCCTAGAGGCACTTCTGTGATTGTATAATATTCAGCCCTTACCATTTTTGCACTTGTATCTGGGGGAGGTGTTGTAATTTTTATAACGATGCTTCCTTCTGGACCAATCTAGAGGGTATGGACTGTCCAGGCCTTTTTAGGCTTCTTGGCCTCTGTGTTTCAGGCCATCATTTTGGCCAGGGAGATTGGAACACCTATTACTGCCTATGGGGCCTTTCTCTTTCAGGATTCCACCAGCCATTGTGGTGGCTAGGGCAGTTTTTCTGCCAAGGACTAGGTGTTGGGACTCCCTTCAGAGTCCAGTGGTGCATTACCAGTATCTGTAGTGTCATCGGTCTTTCTTCTTTTCCTGTTCCTGTTCCTGTTCATGTTCCTTTTCTTGTTCTCCAGGGGCCTTAGTGTCTTCCACCCTATTGGCATCCTCTTTTGTGATGTTTAGGATCTCCTCTCCACCAGCATTGGTATCACCTGTATCATCAAGGACTTCCCCATCCTTCTCACCATCGGGTGAATCGACATTTATATCCTCAGGGATTCTCCCCTCATCTTGTTGTTGTTGTTCTTCTTCTTTGGCATCATTTGTTGGGATATCCCTCTCCATTGGAACATCCTCAGGAGTGGCAAAGGTATTTGGCCAAGGCTTAATGTTTGGGCCACTATGATCACCTCACCGAATATACTCCAGGGGGCTTGGTCACTCGGAGTAACCGAAGGTGTCTAGAGCGTGATGATTGGGGGTATGGTTGATCCTGCAGGTCTAGTTTACCAAGTCGTCAGTTTCTCATCTATTTTTTGCCTTGGTTCTTTCTTGGTCTCCTAGACCAGTGTTTCTTCCTACTCATGATCCTTTTGTGCTTCTTCTTGGACTTCCTACTTTGCGGCAGCTTCTTTCTCTGGGACTTCCTTTTCGACAGGGATCTCTTCCTTTTCCTGGGTGGAAATTTCTTCCACCGTCTGGTCTATTTCCCCATGAAAGTTCATAGGATCATCCATCCTAAAGATGTCGTCAAAGTCATCATGTGGGGGAGAGACTTCTATTATATCATCCAATTCTGGAGAATCTGAACTAACCTCTACTCGGGGAATATTGGGCATGTCGGGGCCCATGTCGGCGCTTGGGGTAGAGTTTACCTTCTTCTTCTTCTTTCTTTCTAATGGGTCCTGACATCCAAAATATCTATAGAATTTGCCTCTGTGAATGCCTACCTGCTCATTAGTGATGCCAACGACGGGGATCCTATTGGACGAGCAAATGCTACCGGAGTTACGAGGAGGCTGCGGGAAAGCTGGGAACTTATCTTTTGGCTCGTCAGCCTCAATGCCTCCATATATTCCTATATTTGTGCCATCATGGGGAGAGGACCTTGGGGAGGCACTTGGGCTTGGGCACTTTCATTTTCCTTCCCCTTGCTTTTTCTAGGTCCCGCAACTCCGGAGGTCGACGCAAACCTTTGCATAATTGGGCCTTTTTGGGTGCTCCTTAGACACACCCACTCAAACTATTTTTGACTATTATCTATAATGGGATGGCATACCTCCTTAATTGTTAAGTTCTCTAGGGTGCCCCAATCCACTGGAGGGAGATGCAATTTATCCATCCCCTGCTCTTTATACGTTGGGTCCTCCAGAGGCCCGTCATCTATGAAATCCTTTGGAAAGCCCCAAAGGTTGAGGGATTTCATCAAACCTTTTGAAATGCGGGAGTGTTGTCGGGCTTGGAGATCAAAAATATCTTGGCAATTTGCCCGTAAATCTTTAATATCATTTGTATTTGGCTCAGATGTCTAGGCCAGCGCCTCCCTTATTTTCCCCACTAGGTAAAAATTATTTCTGGTGTGGTGGAATTCTGCCAATACCAGACTCTTAAGCTCATTTTCAGCCTCCTTGGCCGCTATGAGACTACAATAATAGTTCCCACAAACCATCGGTAACAAAATAGATACAAAAATTTTCAAGGAAAAGAATGCATGGAGCTCCAGGATTTGCCTGCAAAACTCCAAAAGAATGATCCTATCCCCGCAATATCTAGGGAGTAGGTAGGGCTTCCCAGAGAAACCAGTCACCCAAATGTATGTATGCTATTGGAATTGAATGAAGTAATTGTCTTAAGTACTCACCAGGTTCATCGCCTCTTGCGAATAATTGTACCCAGTGTCCTGAGTGAGTGTCAAAATGTTGTGGTAGACAAATACATCGTTTACCCTGCAAAAATTAGGGAAGCTAAGTTCCCACTAGACTTGGGTATAATGATCTCATGGCACCAACTAGCTAGGCACGTTCCTGAGAATGCCTACTGTCTACAAACCCTGAAAAGTAGGTCTTTGTAGGGCTAGTGCCCATAGTACTTAGGATGTCATGTAGAACTTTGAAGTCTAGAGGATGCTCTTTAGCTGCGCATCCACATGGTTGGCGATGATAGCTGCCTAATTGATGGTCTAACTATGGGTGGTGATGTAGTAGAGAAAGTAATAAATCCATGCCAAAAATTCCTAGGCATGGGGCTCTCCAAAGAGCCTACATAGAAATATAATCCCCACCTAAATACATTCTTTAAAGTCCCCATGGGGAATCTCCAGCTTCATCATTTTATAGTCCCTTCTCGAGGACTTTATCCAGTGAGTGTTGAGATGTTTCTAGGAGAGAAGGGAAGCTTCCCCATAATCCTTTAATGATGCAGACTAGGAGAGAACAATGGCTCCCTTGAATTGGGAGATCCCCAGCCCCGAAGCAAAAGTAGCCGCATCTAGATTGATGATGGGCACCGAATAGTGCAATGGCCAAGGATCGGCGAGAAAAATAACCTGGGTGGGGGCATTGTAGAGAATTTCCAGTTGGAGTATCAGCTCCGGTGCTTTCACCAAGTAGGGAAAACTTGCAGCTTTGATAATTCCAGAGGTGGCCATGTATTTAGCCATATCATCTCCGGTGGTCCTCTGTTGGTATATGGCTTGGACCAAGCCCTGCATTTCAGCCCATAGTCTGGGCTTGGTATTTGTTATTTCATGCAACTTGGAATCCATCTTGGACCCCATGAGAAAACCCTTCCTCAGGTATTTGGAAGTTAGTGGTAGTTTGGCCAGCATCTTTTTGCCTTAGTTTTTGTGGCTGCCCGAGTGGAGGTACTTGGAAGCTCTGGGCTGTCAAGAGGAGTGATCACTTGAGACATTTTGATTGGACTATCTGCAACCTACAAGACCAGAGAACTGTTAATACACAATATGATAAAAACAATCTTTTAGGGACTCTAGGGAATTCACCACCATTTCGCACCTATCCAAAAGTATTAGCATGCATAAAAATACTAGAATATCAAAGTCAGCAAGGATTGGATTATGATCAACACCCGAGGGCTCTGGGGCATTAGTTTAGGAGACATAAATGCGTTGAAGACCTAGGGACTTCTCAACATCTGGAGTCTGAAGAAACTAGCTATTGTCGACGTGACCAACACTGAGCCATACTTGGCTGACATGGGTTATCACGTGGTCATGCGATATGTGGTGTAAAGGCTTTTAATGACAATGAGTGTGTTGACATGGGAGAATTAAATGCTAGATGGTATTGGATTTGAATGCTCATTCATGGGAAATTAATCCCGCCATTAAGATGGAAATGACTAAGGAGAGAGAAAATCACCATGGCTCAAACAAGAGAGGTGCCGAGTTTAAATCATGGTGAATACCTCTCTAACAAGCTCAAAAATTTGGTCTGTACATGAGGGAGCGTGATGAGCTTGCCAAAAATGGAAGCATATACATCCAATATACACTAATATACAAATTTACAAAGGGTCAAAGCAAACTCGCAGGCCAAAGCAAAGTGACCCTCAAACAACCTATACACAACTATCTACATGAAATTTACAGGTATATACAGAAATAATTACACTATGATACAACTACATAGAGGGTGGACAACCCTCTAGCAGAGCCATCCCACCAACGGGAGGTGACAATAGAAATGAAACCAGAAAGGAGAAAAGAAAACACAGACATGAAAAAAACAAAAAAAAATAGAATGAACACAAACACACAAAGAAAAACCAGAAAGGAGAGCTGAAGGATCTACCTAGAAACATAGGGCAAGCAAAGGAATCAAGCATGGGAGGCACTCTACAAATGATTCACCTTTGAATGACCAGAACCCAATACTATTAATTTGTGCTAATCAATCACTAAACACAGAGAGAAAAATGTTGTTTGATCGCCTTAATTGCCTTTGAATCACTCTAATTACTTTGAGTGTTTTGATCACGGTAAATGTGAAATTGACTGGTAAATCCTATTTATACCCTTAGGGTAAAAACATATTGCTTTCCTCCACAAACTCTGGAATTGGCAAACCTCTGGACTCCAGGTTCAGGGATTCCATGCAGCCACACCTTCTCATAAAAGAAGACATGATGGCAGAGAATCCTAGAGTTTAGGATCCGGCTGACTCAAATAGACAAACACACTCTGGGTTCGGGTCCCAGAGTGAAGAGAACAAAAATTCAAAGAAAAACAACCCTTGCAGAAGCAAAACCTGGAGGGGAACAAATGAAACAAAAAGAAACCAAAGAAAAGAAAAAGAGAAAAAAGGGGGACCCAACATTTTTCCAACAAAATGTAGAGACGGGTATGCAGGGCATAATAGCAGTGTCAACCAAATAGATAGTGGAAATTAGTATCACCCAAGTCACCAGTATTACCTAAGTGATCAATGTGACCTGAGCATTTAGTGTAGCCCGAGTGCCAGAGTTTAATATGTCACCTGAGTGTCAGCATATTGCCCGAGTGCCAATATATGACCCAATTCGATTACTGGACCCGAGTATCAATACTGGGTCAGCTTAGTTGTTATTGTTGGATATTAATTTATCTTATGGATGCCAACTTACAGAGGTATTTGATTTGGATAAGATATATATGTAACATACTTTGTTTATCAAAATGTGTGTATTAAGTATACATGCAAATATTAAGTGACAAACTGATTAAGAAGGCTACAACAGAGTAAAGGAACAACAGAGACTCATCTATCGCATTGAGGTGATTAGTATTATATCATTGGATCTCATTCAACAAATAAAATTTGCATAGCAGATCAACCATGGGTTCATCCTAATAGGTGCATCAACAAAATCTTTTAACCGGGTGGACTTAACAATCCTTTTCAAATCTCCTAATAGAGTTGCATACTTAATTATATTATACAAATCCTTTCACAAGGTGGACCTAAAAGTCCTTATTTCTCCTAAGAGGGAAGGCCATTAGAAGTGGTCAATTATAAGTTGTAACAGGCTAAATTTATACTACAGTACTAATCTTGTGGGTGTCATTCCCACCCCATTTTTACTTTCTATTTGGAAGGTTTTTGGGTAACCAAATATTGTGTCAAGTGTTGTGGATGTTTATTACTTTTCCTTTTCATGCATGCTACTATATTAGACAATATAATAAAGGATAAAAGAGATTAAGTTCTATTGGTTCCTGATTCACCCCCCCTCCGCCCCCGTCTTAGTCACCTAGCCTCAATATATTTCCAAAAATTGGTATCAGAGCTGAAGGTTCTCTTATCAAAAGTTTAACAACTTTAGAAAATATCAGAGGCAATGGAAATATACAAACTAGAGAAAGCCATTGAAAATGAAAAGCTAGACCTACAAATGGCCATGGATCAAATAAAAAAACTCAAGGAGCAGCTCTCTCATTCCCTGAAAAAGAAGAAGAGATTTAGCAATGCAGATGAATGATAAAAATTACATAGAAGAAAGAATTGAAGAATTATGTAAAGAAATAGGTTATGAAGAAGCTGATACAACCATTCAAGACCTACTTGCGAATAATCTCAATTTACATGAAGAATACAGAAATTTGAAAAGAGAACAAGAAATTCATTCAATCACAATATGTGAAGTCATGGAACAAAAGAATCAAGCAGAAAATGATAGAGAAATGGCACAAGAAGATAAAAATTTTATGAGCACAAGATTAGAGGAAAAATAAAAAGAAATCCATCATTTGTCACTTTAGCAAGAAGATATGATAAATAAACTCAATAGTTCAAATCAAGAAGTTATCAATCTAAGAAATGAAAATGAAAGACTATAGAATGATCTCAATACTAAAAAGCAAACCAATGAAAGTATGATGAATTCACAAGTAAGCATGGATCAGTTGACAGAGCAGACTCAATTCAGACATAATGGACAGACTGTATTAGGTTATATTGAACAAGGTGAATCCTCATAGCAAGGAGCTCAAAAGAACAACAAACCTACTTGTAATCATTGTGGCAAGCTAGGGAACACAACAAATAAGTGTTGGAGAAATGGAAATTCAAAGTTTAATGGTAAATGCTACAAATACAACAAACATGGACATAGAGAAAGTGAATGTACTGAGAAACCTAAGTTTGTAGGAAAATGTTTCAACTATAAAAAATAAGGTCACAAGCCTTCTGAGTGCAGAACTAAGAAATGGAACCCTGTTGAACAACTAGCTAAAGCAATTTTTGGTTGGGATTACAACACATGGAGCATATGTAGTCATTGTAGTGAGTATGGGCACATTGGTGCAAATATTTCAAAGACTCATATCATAAAAAGGAATCCTACTAAGAGATGTTATGTGTGTAAAAAACTCGGTCATCTAAGCAAGAATTGAATGAATGGAGAAAAAGTGGATACTAGTTTTGAGAAAGGCAAAGCAAAAGTTTCCGAAATCAGAACTCATATGAGTTAGTAGTGGGTAAGGAAGTCTCCTAAGAATTTAGACATAAACAATGAAGGATAAAATGGCACCCAAAATAGTGAGTTGGGTGGATCCACCATCTCCAAATAAGTATGCAAGGAGACAATTGGAACTGTGCATACACGCCTTCATACATCAGTTCCAGATATACTAGCAAGTCCAAATCTACATATTGATGCACTAGGAAAAATTATGGTTCTAACCGAGTCAAGATCTTAGTTACATCTGAGTTACACAAGCTTAACTAAGTTAAGTTGGGTTGTATGGTTTTGAAAAGGTTAGTTTTTTCCAAGCTTCCAAGAAAGTCTGGGAGAACTACCCGATTTGTCACAACTACCAAGTATGGAGCATTTAATGAAAATCTATGATGAAATTTCTCATAAATAGTAAAATCAAAGGGTTATTGTTTACAGTTTACAAAGTGATTAAGAACTATTAGCGATTGCAAAGTGAATTTGTGCTTGAAAGATTCATTTACAATGAAGTTTTATGAATCCTCTGAGTGATTATGGTGTCTTCATCCAGTAGCAAGGTTAAGAAAGGATCCAAGATGTTGGTGAGGAATGTTGTCTGCAAACCGCCAAAGTTTAAACTTTATCCTGCAAATACAGAATAGACAGATCTGATGGGAGCTCATTCCCAAATTCCTCTGAAGGTACTATTAATAAATGACATCCGAGCTTTCTATCACTGCACCATTCAGCAGCTAGGGACACTGGAGATGAATCAAGCATATGAGAAGCTTTTTGAGCACGGGAGTCTGAAGCATGAACATCAACACCTTGAAGTTTAGGGTTGGACTCATATCATGCATATGCCATAGAACTTTCAGATAAAGTGGATTAGGTTTGTTTTGAGCCATGTTCATGAAATGCATCTCTCGTTGGAGAAACTAGTGAAGATCACCAAGACAACGGTACATCATGTGATAGGGTACCCAATGCTTGACAAACCAAAAGCTACCAAAACCCTACCCTGGAATGACCTAGCAAAGAAGACTCTTGCCGAGTGGGATGGAAGAGGAATGAGATTGAATGGAGTCATAGACATGGAATTAAAGTTTGGTATTCATGTAATTGCACACAAAAACCCTAGGATGACCTAGTAAAGAAGACTCTTTCTGAGTGGGATGGAGGAGGCATGAGATTGAATGGAGTCATAGACATGGAATTGAAGTTTGGTATTCATGTAATTGCACACAAAATATACAATTCTAGCTGACGAAACAATGTACCATGCGAGGTTGTGGACTTGGCATACAAATTGGTCAAGAACAATCTTTCAGTCAACCTTGCCGAGTTGTAGCTTATTCAATTAAGCAAAAACATGGAGAGCATCCAGGCATCAAAGACCAATCCGTGTAAGTTTGGTTTAATCTTGGTATGCATATTATTCTATGTTTAGAATTTTTCCCCTTCCAAAGGCACAATTGTATAGAAAAAGGATAGACCCATAGTTTATTAGATAAATGAATAAATAGTAGAATTAGCAGATAATTTTGAGAGCATCATGGATCCATATTTTGAGAATTTCATACAGAATATGCAGAATAGGTTCAAAATTCCTAAACAATTGGTAGAAGACTATAAAGATTATGTTTGTTTCTTAGTTAACTATGACAAAGTGTACATTCAAGCAGTCAAGCCTAGGGTTGCATGGGTGAAACCTATTGCATATGAGGTTAACATAGATGAAACCAAAGACATCATTGAAGCTCCTATAAATGAGTGTGTTGATCCTAAAGCACCATACTTTGGTATATATGAAGAAGCAAAGGGAAGAATTTTATTAGAGATTGAAAATTCCTAAGATCTTGAAGAGAGGAAGGAAGAGAATTGAGAAGATTGGAAAGAAATATGGCAAGTCTTTTGACTCTCCTCCTTCAATCATTGAAAGAAAAGGAGATGACATAAATATAGAAGATGATGAATCTAAGAAAGAAGAAGAAGAGGTTGAAGAAGATTCTCCTAAGAAGAAGAGGCTAGCCCCAAAGAAAATACCTAAGGTCTCTACCCCTGATTTCACTAGATCCAGAAGAAAACTAAAATTGCCTAAGGAAGAAGAAGATACAGTCAAATTTAAGAAGCCATGGTGTAGAAGCACCCTTAAGGTCTACTAGAAGATCTTAACTATTTTGGCTTGTAGGTTGGTTTTTCCAACCATCCATAAGTAAGGACTAAGTATAAAGTCCCTAGTGTGTGTTTGAGGTGTGGTTTAGTTTTGAAGAGATTAGGGTTGTGTTGTTTGAGTCTAGTTGATTCTAGGAGTCTAAGGCCTAGAAATCAACTCAAAATTCAAAGAGTTGACCAAAGTCCCAAATTGGGAAGAGTTTTAATGTTTTTTTTTTTTCTAACCATTTGAGGTCAATTGGTAAAGTTTGAAACCAATTAAGACACTCAAAATGGAAAAGTTACAATTTTGACAAAAGTTGTCATGACAACATTTCCTAGATTTTAGGAATTCGCCATTAGAGTACCCAAATCCCAACCAAATGGTGCAGACAGATGGGATAGGAGTATATAAGGTTAATCCAACCCTAATTTGATAGTTAGATTTCATTTTGTACAGACTGATTAGTAGGAAGGATCAATTTATAGTGTGTTTTTGTGACAGAGCCATCATCCATCACTTTATTGGATTGAATGGACTGAATGAATGATTGAATAGTGTTTGAAATGTAATTTCCAAGCTTTGTGTCGTGGTAGTTTAGTATTTTAGTCTTTTTGGTTAAGTTTTGTTAATTAACTTGTGTTTTGCAAGTTCACTGGCCAGTTTTGGTCCAGTCATGTAAAAGTTTGGTTTTCTTGGAGTTCCCGTGGTTCAAACTCCACGAACACTTGGAATCAATTAGAGCCTTGTATATACTTTATAAATATGGATTTTGGAGTGTTTGTTTAGGGGAATTCCAATAACAACCAGGCCCTAGGTGAGTGATGAGCATTCTGGCTAGGGTAACTGGAACCAACAGTAGAAATGGTGATTGCAGAGTGATTGGTATGAGCCAATCAAGGTTAGGGAAGTGAGGAGGCATGTATTGTAGACCTTCTTCTGGAAGGATAAGATCAAAGGAGTCCATCTAATCAAAGAAATAATTTCACATAACCAAACCAGTCTACATGTCTCCAAAACCCTTATTTTTAGGGGTTTGGTAGAAATTTACTGTACGGACACCATTTGGGTTTGAGACCTAGTGAATCCTCAAGGGAAGGAAAAACCCACAAAGAATATCCATTTGGTTTTTGAAATTTTTAAGGGTTTGTGGGAGAAAGAACACATTTTCAGTGTTTTGGAGGGCTAATAGGCCTAAAAAGGCTACAAGGGCCAAATAGTTGATTTTGGGTCTCGATTGAAAAATGGTTGAAGGGACCACCAAATTGGATCCATAGGAGTGTGAATAGGCTTAAGCGGAGTAGGAAAGCCTAACCCTAGGTAGTTTACACCATTGGAGTCTTTAAATACTTGTGAAGCCATGCTTGCAAGGAAGTGATGAAAGAGTGAGAAGAGTGAAGTTTGAAGTTGGTGAGAAGTTCCTAGGAGGATAGGGGATTAGGAAATAGTCCTCTAAATAGGTTAGAGAGTGAGAGACCCTAAGAGATACCATTGAAGGTCTTGGAGAGAGCTAGAAGCTCTAGGAGAGGAACCTCCTCATCAAATTGGTATCAGATCCATTGAAAGGCTTGGGTGATTGAATTGGTGTATGTTAGATTGGAGTGAGTCCATAGGTGAGTCCAGAAAGGCGACCAATGCAGAGTTGGCCAAAGATTTGTCAGAGCAGCAAATCAAGAATAGGCTTCTTCAATAAGTAATGGAGGAAATGAAGATCAAAATGGCAGAGGTTGCAGAGACAACCAGAAAATTGAGAGAAGAAGTGCATAAAGGGTTAGATAAAGGTAAATCTCCATTAGAAGAGGAAGTAGAACCAGAGCCTGATCCTCTTCTATCAAAGGAACCATTCCTCAAAGCACTCAAAGCATTGAGTGGGAAGGCTCTAGAAGGAATACCAGTGTTCTATGGTAATATGGATATAGAGTTAGTTATGGAATGGCTTGAAGGGCTAGAGAATCACTTCGAGTGTGATATGATTACAAAAGCCCAAAAGGTGAGGATAGCCAAGTCAAGGCTAAGAGGGAAAGCACTTACATGGTGGAAGTTCTTGTAGGGAGAAAGTGGGAAAGAAGCCCATAAAAAATTGGAAGAAAATGATGGAAAAAGTGGAGTATTATCTTCCAGAGGATTACGACATCCAACTGCATAAGAAGAGGCAAAATCTTAGGCAAAAGTACCTAGATGTGGCAACCTATACCAAAGAATTTCAAAAACTTTGTCTTAGATCAAGAATCCAAGAGATAGAGAGCGTTAAAGTGGAAAGATACCTTAATGAATTAAGGTGGAACATCCAAGAGGATTTTAGTCTCTTCACTCTGACTTCCATTCATAGTTGTTTTCAAATGACTTTGAAGGTGGAAGAAAAATTAAGGAGAAGACAAGATTCTAGCTCCAAAAGTAGAGGAAGGGACAAAGACAACAGAGGTGGCCATAGAGGAAGCACAAGTGGCCAAGGAAATGATAGTAGGATTCAAGGAGACTCTAGATATGTATATCAAGGATAGGAGACTAGTAATAGAGGTGGATTCAACAATAGAGGAAGGGGTTCTTACAATAGTGGTAGAGGAAGGACAGGAGGATTTGGAAGGGGATCTCATTTCTCCTCGATGAAATGTTACAACTATGGATAGTTGGGGCACCCTATATATAGGTGTCCTGATAAGCCAACATCCTCAGAAGGAGAAAAGAGGATCAATTATGCCCAAGAGGAGGACAACACCAATCATTCAGAGGTCAGTTTGGATTCAAAAAAAGGTGAAAGTTTGATGCTTAGGAGAATACTAATTAAAGAACCTAATAAGGATGGACAGAAGAAAAGGAGGGCTCTTTTTAGATTCAGGTGCAAGATAATGGGGAAATTATGTAAGGTGATCATTGATTCAAGATTTAAAGACAATGTAATATCAGAGGAGGTGGTAGAGAAGTTGAAACTCACTAAAATTCCACATGAATGCCCTTACAAAGTCACATGGTTGAATAAGGGCCATAACATCCTAGTCAATGAACAAGTGTGGGTGGAATTTTCTATTGGGAAGTATCATGATAAGATACTATGTGATGTTTTTCCAATGGATGCTTTCCATCTATTGCTTGATAGACCATGGCAATATGGCTGAGATGGAGTCCATAATGGGAAGGATAACAAGTATATTTTCAAGAAAGATGGGGTCACCTACAAGATACAGTCCATCTTAGAGGAGGAAACAATGGAGGAGGCAGAATCTAGTGACATGTTACTAGGTGGGAAAGAATTTCTAAAGGAACTAAAGGAAGAAGAAGTTGGCTATGCATTCTTGCTAAAGCCAAAGGAGGAGGAGTCTCATGAGAAGGCACCTATACCACAGGAGGTAAGAGAACTACTAGACCAGTTCAAGGATATAATTTGTGAGGGTACACCAGCCACCTTTCCACCTAAGAGGGAGATAAGTCATCAAATTGACTTCATGCTAGGAGCATCTTTTCCAAACAAGGCTACATATAAGATGACACCAGAGAAAAACAAGGAGATAGCCAGACAAGTCCAAGAGATTTTGGACCAAGGGTTGATAAGGAAGAGCATTATCCCATGTGTTTTCCTAATGGTGTTGTCTCCTCAGAAGGGAGGTAAGTGGAGGATGTGTACTGATTCTAGGGCAATAAATAGAATAACTATCAGATATAAATTTCCAATTCCTAGAATAGAGGATTTGATGGATTGTTTGGGGGGTGCTAAGTAATTCTCTAAAATTGATTTGAAGAGTGGGTACTATCAAAGTAGGATGAAACAAGGTCATGAGTGGAATTTTTCATTTAAGACTACAGAGTGGTTTTATGAATGGTTAGTGATGCCCTTTGGGCTTATCAATGCACCAAGCACCTTTATGAGGGTGATGAACGAAGTCTTGAAGGATTATATAGGAGTCTTTGTATTTTTCTATTTAGATGACATCCTCATTTTCAGTAAAATAAAGGAGGACCATATGAGACACTTGGAGTTAGTGTTGAAGAAGTTGCAGGAGGAAAAACTCACCATAAACCTTGAGAAAAGTGAGATCATGAAAGAAGAGCTAGTCTACCTTGGCTTTGTGGTTTCCAAGGGTGACTTAAAGATGGATAAGGAGAAGGTAGAGGCCATATTGAGTTAGCCTACTCCTAAAACAAGGACAGAGGTCAGAATATTCCATGAGTTAGCCCAATTCTATATGAAGTTCATTAGAAGATTCAGTGAGATTTGTGCTCCAGTCCTAGAGACTATAAAAGGAGGACTGAAAAAAAAATTTGTGTGGACAAAGGAAGCTAATGATGGATTTGAGAGACTAAAGAAGGAAGTGTCTACTCAACCTATATTTCTATTGCAAAGCTTTGACAAACCATTCATTTTGGAGTCTAATGCAAGTAGCATTGCAGTGGGAGTTGTTCTAAGTCAGGAAGGCAGGCCTGTGGCCTTTTTCAGTGAATGAATTAATGAGGCTAAGTCTAGGTATTCTTACTATGAATTGGAGCTATATGATCTTGTACAAGCCTTAAAGAAGTGGAGGCATTACCTATTTCCTAAGGAATATTTTGTCTTCACAGATAACCAAGCTTTGAGTTACATCAACACTCAAGATAAGTTTAGCTTGAGACACCTCAAGTGGATGGAGTTCCTACAATATTACACCTTTACTATTAAACATAAGAAGGGGGTGCAAAACAAAGTTGTAGATGCCCTTAGTAGGAGACTACTCACCATCCAAAAGATTCAGATGTAGAGTACTGGAGTTGAAGGTTTCAAGGACCCATATAAGGGAGATTTAGACTTCTCAGAGATTTATCAAGTGTGTAGAGACTTTGAGAATCACTTTCATAGTGAGTTTGCAGAGTATACATCATAGAATGGGTTGCTATTCAAAAGTAAGCAGCTATGTGTTGCAAAAGGCTCAATGAGGGAGAACCTCATACAGGAGAAGCATAATGGAAGCCTAAGTGGACACTTTGGACTGAATAAGACATTGGACCTAGTGGAAAGGTTCTATTGGTGGCCAAAGATGCAGAAGGATGTGAGAAGATATGTGGAGCAGTGTGGCATATGTTAGAATGCTAAAGGTACTTCATCAAATGTAGGACTTTACCAGCCATTACCCATTCCAAGTAGACCTTGGGAGAGCATAAGCATGGACTTTATAGTGGGATTACCTAGGAATCCAACTAGATTAGATAGTTGGTTTGTTATGGTGGATAGGTTTAGCAAAATGAGTCACTTCATACCATGTAAAACAACACATGATGCCAGCGATATTGGATACTTGTTTTTCAAAGAAGTAGTAAGGATTCATGGCCTACCAATGAGTATTATTGTAGATAGGGATGTAAAGTTCATGGGTCACTTTTGGAAGACCCTATGGAAGAGATTAGGCACAAAATTATCTCATGGATCTACCTATCATCCTCAAAAAGATGAGCAGACTGAAGTGATTAGTAGGGTACTTGGGAACTTTCTTAGGTGTTTGACCAAGGAATATGGACAAGGTTGGGAGAAAGTTATCCGATAGGCAGAATTTTCCTACAATGACAGTACCAACAGGGTGACAAGGAAGATCCCATTTGAAATTGTATATGGGGCACATCCAAGGGGTGTAATGGAAATCAGAGACCACAAAGGATATGAGGGAGTCAGTGGGCATGCTGATGATTTTGCACAATCAATGAAGGAAGTTCGTGAGCAAGTGAAAAAGACCTTGATGGAGGCAAATTAAAAGTTGAAGGCAAAGAAAGATGAGGGAAGAAGAGAACTGCAGTTTGAAGTGGGTGAATTAGTCATGGTGTTCCTTAATAAGGCAAGACTACAAAAAGAGATACCTAGAAATCTACAGATAAAACAAATTGGACCTTGTAAGGTATTGGCAAAGTATGGACATAATGTATACAAGGTAGAGTTGCCCAAGGAGATGTCAATTTATCCTATCTTTAATGTGAAATATTTGGTCAAGTATAAGGGGCCAGAGATGGATGAGATACATTACAAAGTAGAGGTACATAAGGACATGGGAGAGTTCAAGACTCTGGAACAAGACAAGCCATAAGCTGAGAAGATATTGGATTCAAGGGTAAAGAAGAAAACCATACATAAGATCTACATGGAGCATCTAGTGAAGTGGAAGCAAAAACCAGAGACACAAGACACTTGGATAGCTGAGAGTGACTTCAAGAAACATGGAATCAGTGAGGAATTCTTGACACCAACAGTACCCTAACTTGTTTTTCTTGTAGGGGGGACTATGGTGCAGGAGCACCCTTAAGGTCTACTAGAAGATCTTAACTATTATGGCTTGTAGGTTGGTTTGACCAACCTTCCATAAATAAGGACTAAGTATAAAGTCCCTAGTGTGTGTTTGAGGTGTGGTTTAACTTTGAAGAGATTAGGGTTGTGTTGTTTGAGTCTGGTTGATTGTAGGAGTCTAAGCCCTAAAAGTCAACTCAAAAATCAAAGAGTTGACCAAAGTCCCAAATGGGGAAGATTTTTAATTTTTTTTTGTTTTCTAACCATTTGACGTCAATTGGTAAAGTTTGAAACCAATTAGGACACTCAAAATGGAAAAGTTGCAATTTTGACAAAAGTTGTCAAAGTTGTCATGACAACTTTTAAAGTTGTCATGACAACATTTCCTATATTTTAGGAATCAGCCATTAGAGTTCCCAAATCCTAACCAAATCATCCAGATAGATGGGATAGGAGTATATAAGGTTAATCCAACCCTAATTTGTTAGTTAGATTTCATTTTTTATGGACTGGTCAGTAGGAAGGATCAATTTACAATGTGTTTTTGTGACAAAGACATCATCCATCACTTTATTGGATTCAATGGACTGAATGAAACATTGAATAGTGTTTGAAATTTAATTCCAAGCTTTGTGTGGTGGTATTTTAGTATTTTAGTCTTTCTGGTTAAGTTTTGTTAATTAATTTGTGTTTTGCAAGTTCACTGGCCAGTTTTGGTCCAATCATGTAAAAGTTTGGTTTTCTTGGAGTTCCCATGGTTCAAATTCCATGAACACTTAGAATCCAGTAGAGCCTTTTATATAATCTATAAATATGTCTTGTGTATTGTGTGTGTGTGCAGGGGAAGTCTAAGAACAACCAGACCCTAGGCAAGTGATGAGCATTCTTGCTAAGGTAACTAAAAGCAATAGTAGCAATGGTGATTGCAGAGTGATTGGTATGAGCTAATAAAGGTTGGGGAAGTGAGGAGTAATGTATTGAAGACCTTCTTGTGGAAGGAGAAGATAAGAGGATTCAAACTGATCAAAGAAAGAAGTTCACATTACCAAACCAGTCTACATGTCTCCAAAACCCTTATTTTTAGGGGTTTGGTAGAAATCTACCGTACAGACACCATTAGGGTTTGAGACCTACTGAATCCTCAAGGAAAGGAAAAACCCATAAAGAATATCCAATTTTTTTTTTGGTTTTTTAAGGGTTTGTGGGAGAAAGAACACATTTTCAGTGTTTTGGAGGGCTAATAGGCCTAAAAAGGCTACAAGGGCCAAATAGTTGATTTTGGGTCTCGATTGAAAAATGATTGAAGGCATCACCAAATTGGATCCATAGGAGTGTGAATAGTCCTAAGGGGAGTAGGAAATACTAACCTAAGGTAGTTGACACCATTAGAGTGTTTAAAGGCTTGTGAAGCCATGCTTGCAAGGAAGTGAAGAAAGAGTGAGAAGAGTGAAGTTTGAAGTTGGTGAGAAGTTCCTAGGAGGTTAGGGGATTAGGAAAAAATACTCTAAATAGGGTAGAGAGTGAGAGACCCTAAGAGAGACCATTGAAGTTCTTGGAGGTGTATGTGTTAATTTTGGCCTTCTCAATCAACCACACACTTCAACATAGTCCTTCTTCACCAAGAACAAACAAGACTGAATATGAGTTATTCATCCTGCCTGCCTATGTGATTCGACCTGTTGCCTTCTATCTAGATGGGGGTTTTGAAATTTTCTCTCAGGACGAGAGTCTCACAACCATGGACCAATCTAAGAATGAAGGATTTGACATGATAAATGCTATGCAAATGCAAGATTATGCTAAGAAATTGAAACATGAGATATCATCTAACATGAATGATAAATGCCATTAATCTAGAAATTGAAACTATTCTATTTGCAATATGAAATTAATCTATATGAGATTAGCAAAATGAGACAACAATTCAGTATTCTAACAATGCAAATTTTGAGTAAAGTTTTCAGGGGGTAATCAGGGGGTTTGAATGAAGAATGAGAGTTCTTTTATAGACTCTGAGAGGATCAGAATAGAAACTTTCCTGTTTTGAAATAAAACAAATAGAAAAGCCAATTAAAAATAGAAAGCTTTATTGAA
>MU226878.1:4544767-4562952 GCA_018584345.1 Thuja plicata | reverse complement strand
AGGGGGAAAGTTATTGTATATAGAGGAAAAGATAGAATATATATATATATATATATATATATATATATATATATATTTCATGTTTATTTCTTTTATTTCTTTTATATGAGTATATGAGGAAATCCATGTACAAAGTAGAGGAAGATATACATAGCACAAAATCAAAACAGTTTTGAAAAACCAAAAATAGAGTCATTTGTAACTGAGTTGTAGAACAGTTGTCAAAACCTGAGCAAGTACCCAAGCAT
The DNA here is from genome assembly GCA_018584345.1 of Thuja plicata. Classification (NCBI taxonomy): domain Eukaryota; kingdom Viridiplantae; phylum Streptophyta; class Pinopsida; order Cupressales; family Cupressaceae; genus Thuja; species Thuja plicata. Next base: position 4,562,704 of record MU226878.1, on the reverse strand, counting down.
ATGGTAAGGGGGAGTTTTGACTTAGCAGTTTGATCAGTTTTTGGACATGATAAGTGTATTTGGTCACTAATTCCAAAGGGGGATATTGTTGACCTTATGGAAAGAATTGTTGTCAATTAGTGTCAAAACACTTAGTCATTATAGTGTTGACCGAGCCAGTAGCTTGAAGTGTAACCCGAGCAGTTGTAGTGTAGCCCGAGTAGTCGCATTATCGACCAAACAAATAGTGGAAATTGGTATCACCCTAGTCACCAGCATTGCCTGAGTGATCAATGTGACCCAAGCATTTAGTGTAGCCTGAGTGCCAGAGTTTACTATGTCACCCGAGTGTCATCATATTTCCTGAGTGCCAGTATATCACCCAAGTGGATTACTGGACCCAACTATTAGTATTGGACCGACTTAGTTGTTATTTTTGGATATTAATTTATCTTATGGAAGCCAACTTATAGAGGTATTTGATTTGGATAAGATATATATGTAAGATACTTTGTTTATCCAAATGTGTCTGTAATAAGTATATATGTAAATATGAAGTGGCAAACTGATTAAGAAGGCTACAACAGAGTAAAGGAACAATAGAGACTCATCTATCACATTGAGGTGATTAGTATTATATCATTGGATCTCATTCAAAAAATTAGAGTTGCATAGAAGATCAACCACTGGTTCATCCTAATAGGTGCATTAGCAAAATCCTTTAACCGGGTGGACTTAACAGTCCTATTCAAACCTTCTAATAGAGTTGCATACTTAATTGTATTGTACAAATCCTTTCACAAGGTGGACATAACAGTCCTTGTTTCTCCTAACAGGGAAGGCCATCATAAGTGGTCAATTGTAAGCTTTAATAGGATAAATTTATACTGCAGTACTAAATCTTTTGGGTACCATCCCCACCCCAATTTTACTTTCTATTTGGAAGGTTTCTGGGTAACAAAATATTGTGTCAAGTGTTGTGGATGTTTATTTCATTTATGTTTCACGCATGCTTTAGATTAGAAAATCTAATAAAGGATCAAAGAGATTAAGTTCTACTTGTTCCTGATTCACCCACCCCCCCCTCTCAAACACCTTGCTTCAATATATTTCCAAAAAATGGAAGAACAGACTGATTGAAGACTCATCTTGGATTTCTCAATCTAAGTTGGATTCATTTCAGGTTGGACCTGATACATGATTCTGGGAATCATTTCTTGTGACCCCAGGTATCTAATGTAGGAGCATCTTGGGTCCTTGGCAATCCTTCTCAACCAAAAATATGTTTGCTTTTATTCTTTAGCTTGTTTGGAGGCTACTTGATTAAGTACTATGTTACCCTATTGCTCGGGTATGCTTGTTTCGAGTTGGTTTTTTGTTGCTTGGGTATGCTTGTTCTGATTTGTTTTTCTATTTCTTGGGTATGCTTGTCCTGGCCCATTTTTTGTTGCTTGTTGATCTCTATTCCTAAGTTGTTGTTGTTGTTCGGTTTGCTGCTTCCAAATTGTTTATCCTGATCTGTCTGACTTCTATATTTAATTTATGTGGTGTAATTAATATGGGTTCTCACAGTGGGATCTGTTTGGACCTAAATTTGGGTCTCTCTTATGGATTTGAGCGCTGACCACTTTGGTGGACTCTTGTAAATATTTTTTTCTTTGTTCTTAGTTTAGGAGGCAATTCTAAGAGGATATTAGAATTGGATGGAAGATTATCTGTTGAGATATTCTAAGGTAGTTCTATGACCTTGCATGTATGAGGATCATTTCTGTAATTCATTGAATGTATATGGCCGAAACCGAGAAGACCTTATAGCTTGGCATGTAATGAGTTTGATTAATTAATGAAATATGTGATATTTATTGCTCCTTCTCTCACTCTACATGTTTTGGCTTCTGCTTTGTTGTGTCTACAAGTTAGTTTGGTACTTGGGAGTGCCCTTGGCCCAACCTACTGACCCTACTTGTGTCAAATATGCATTCACAGAAGGATTTTCTCAGAGAATGAAATTAGATGTTGAAGAAGGCAAGTGAAATCAGATTTTGAACATTGCTTGGAATCAGATTTTTTGATGATATTGATTGCAAGAGGAGATCAGATTTCTTTGGAGGAGATCAGGTTTCTTTGGAGAAAAGAAGATATTTTTCTTGAAAATAGATAGGTGTTAGTGGCTGGAACTGGCTTCCCTTTTCCTATATCTTTCTTCTTCTCTATTGGAACTGGCTTTCCTTTGTTGACTTCTAGTTGCATGATCTCCAAAGGTTTGGCCTGACCATAGTTTTATTGTGCAACTTCACACCCATCCACCATGTGAGCTCGCTAATGCTAGTGGTTAAGTCAATTTCCTTCTAAGATTTTTCCTAGAGGATAACTAACTGCTGTGCTAGATCTCCAGATGCTGGTAGTTAAGTGCCAAACCTTCAGAGATCATGCCCCAACCATCAAATCTGAATCAAGATCAAGGGCTTGCATGTAATCTCCAAATAAACCCAGGGTTAGTAAAAAGTCTTAGAGATTTAGAGATACACTAGTCTAGGTAAACCGAGGTTAAAGCAAGGTTGAGGTTGATTTTATCTAGAGATCTAGATACTAAGGCTTGTCTCCAAATCTCCAAGTAAACCATGGGTTAAAGAAATGATTCAGAGACTTAGAGACTTGTGTATCTCCAAATCTCTAGATAGACCATGGTTAGAGGAAGATTTCTCAGATCTAGTTACAGGGCAGCGAGCCAGAACTTGACAAGTGGTAAATTCTAGTGAGTTCTTAGAGAAAATGCAAGGATTATAGCCTGCATAAATATTAAAAGGAAAATTAAAGCAAAAGTGCATGGAAAGTATATAAAATGCAAAGATTACAATAATGTGCAAGATTGAAACATTAAAACAACATAATCTTTTCCTATAGTCAAATGAAATATTTTTATTTGAAACTTGAAAGATATGCATTCACAGAAGGATTTTCTCATAGAATGAAATCATATGTTGAAGAAGGCTAGTGAAATTAGATTTTGAACATGGCTTGCAATCAGATTTGTTGAGGATATTTATTACAAGAGGAGATCATATTTCTTTGGAGGAGATCAGATTTCTTTCGAGAAAAGAAGATATTTTTTCTTGAAAATAGACATGTGTCTGTGGCTGGAACTAGCTTCCCTTATCCTATTTCTTTCTTCTTCTCTATTGTACAAGGATGTTGAAATTAATACTGCTGGGCAGTTTTCTGATTTTGGAGTCTTGTCTCTCTGAGCTCTTTGTCTTGTAAATATATAGAATCAGATAGCAATTTGATGAAGAATAATGGAATCCATGTTCAATGCTTGTTGATGTCTCTATGTGTTGTCTTGAAATCTTGTGTGTTAATCTGTAAGGCATTTTAATGCACTGGTTATAAGGTAGATGTGAGTTGTGTTTTTGAGTTTCTTTCAAGGAGGGAGTATATCTTAGAGACAAATTTTAAGAGCTCAAGGTTTGCACATGAATTTGATGTCCAGGTGTTGGAGTGAAAAGAGTAATTTGTAAGGCACTTCACTTGGTTTTTGTGTGTTTGGAGTTAGAGGGTTTTCTGTGGATGTATGTTTATTTGACTCTATTTCCCAATAGATAAGGCACTGTTCTTTGTTGGTCTAGCATTTTTCACCATCAATCAATTAAAATCTGAATATATTTCTTTTCCTATTTAAGAGCATGGATGTTTAGGAGTTGTATTGAATAGTACAGACATTGTTATTGATTCATTAAAGAACTGGATCCTTTAGGCTAGCCTGCCTAAATTTTTAACTCAAAGAGAAAAAAGATGAATATCCTTGTCACATTGACCATTTTTCTACAATGTTATTTACTCTTGTCAAAATCATGGATTGACTTTTGAAGCTCTGCATCAGTTGCAGCAAAAGACATTAGTAAGTCATTGTAAGAACCCTAAATCCACTATCTTATTTATCAGAAACCAATAAGTCAAGAGGTACACCCACCCAAGTCTGTGGAGCTTGAAGAAGGAGGATAAAATCCTCATTAACTAGTATTTTTACTTGCATGAATCAAAAGTTGGGAGTCATAGAGTCAAGCATTGATGCTTATACAGATTCCGCAAGAAAAAAGTACTAAAAGGAAGCATTACAAGTCTAAATAAAATCAATCAACATCTAACTAAACAAGTAAAAGTACTGTAGATCGGTCAAGAGATACAAATGGTAAGAATGATTGATGTTATGAATAATGCTAGACAAGATGAACAAGAAAGAACTTTATCTATTGATGACAGGAGAAAGATTACTAAGAAATTACAAGAGAAAGAATCTGAGATACAGAGACTTTTTGAACATCACATTGAGATCACCAATCAAATAGTTCTTATGAGTCATGAGGCCAACTGGGTGAACATAGAAATTAATAAAAAAATTGGAAGTTATTGGTGAACTAAAATAAGAAAATGAGAAACTGAAGCATGAAGCAAATATTCAACAACAACATAATGCTATGATCATGAAAGCTGAAGACAGTACAAAAAAAATGGATGAATTTCTGAATGGACAGAGAAGACTCAACAACATTTTCAGTTTAGGGCCATATACTGAGCATGGAGAATCATCATACCAAGCTGATTAAAGGAATGTCTACTCAAATCCATGACCAAAGAAATGTTCATGTAATCATTGTGGAAAACCAGGCCACATGTCAAATGTTTGCAAGAGCAAAGGAAAAGGTATTCCTAAAACTACTTCTACATTCATAGGTAATTGTTAAAACTGTAACAAGCATGGACACAAAGCACATGAATGCAGATCTAAGGAGAACAAACCAAAGAATAAATCTTACATGGAAAAACATTTTTCTACTTGCAACATATATGGACACACATCTCATGAATGCACGAAAAATAAAAAGCAAGTCTAGAAACCCAAAGAACAAGAAAATGCATATCAACCAAGAAGAGTCGGTAATACATATGTTTGGGATTACAACACATGGGTAAATTGCACAACATGTGGTAGATATGGACATATAGCTACAAAATGGATGAGGAAATGGATAAGAAGATCTAGAAGTTGGAATAACTCCAAAATAGCATGCTTAAACTATCATAAGGTCGTCACCTAAGCAAGGACTACAGAGACCGAGTGATAAAGTAAAGCACTTTTGTAAATGGAAATACTATTCAATATATCAAGAGAATGAGAAATCAAATTTGGAGGAGAGCTTCAAACAATGATAATGTTGGACCAAGCAATATAGTTGGTGACACCTCATCTAACAGATTAGGTGATTCCACCACCCCCACCTAAGCAATACAAGTAAGTATGGAACTACACTCCACAAAGTTGTATTTTTCATTAGTTCCTATATTAATTGAGAATATTCCAAATTAGCATGAATGAAGATGCACTATGGTATTATTTGTTATGTTTTGTGAATCTAGTCTGATCAGTTAATTTGAACCGAACATAAACTGCATGTTGGTACACATATAAAAGATAACCAAGTTGACACTATACATTGAGCATCATCGATAAACATGCAGGAGACAACTGAGTTGACACCTTGTACCGAGTATTGAATACTCACCAAGCTGAAGTCTTTGATGTGTTAACCGAGTGTCTACGCTTTGTCAACTGAGTGGCATGTGAAGCATTTAATGCATCACTTAGGGAACATTGTCTATAAAAGGACCGATGAAAGATCATTTTATTCACCTAGCGATAAAGATCGAGAGTAGAGTGAAAAAGAGAGACTAAGAAGTGACAAGATTGCAAAGCTACTAATAGAAGATTCAAATCCACTCTGACAGATTCTGAGCATCCACGGCAAAGATCAAGTGAGTATCTAGACTCACCAAGATAATTGTTTATTTATGGAGAAGCCCTAATTTGTTAAACAATGGTAACCACATCATGGGTCACAAAGATCATGAATGCAAAGGACAAAAAGATACCCTTGATAAAGAACTCAACATGCAAAGAACCAAACTACAAGTTTTGTCCTAAGGTTGCTACTCAAACCAATGTCAAGGGAGAATTTTCAAGCATTAGTCCTAGGGTTTTTCTAATTGAAGATATCTATGCATATATTCACTTCAAGGTTGCAGATATCACAAACCTTGAGATTTAGGAAGCTTACCAGAAGCTATGTAAGGATGGAAACCTATAGGATGAGTATAAGCACATAAAAGTGAAAGGGTTAACCAATGCCCTACTATTCCTAAAAGAGTTCAAAACTGAGTGGATACAGATAGTACTCAGCCAAGTACATGGTGGGAAATTGTGGCTAGATGAACCCAAACCAATCACAAAAGATGTGATTCATGCATTGACTGGTTATCCCATCACCGAGAAGGCAAAATCCCTAAATCATCCTTCACACCCTGACATTGAAAAGATAACTAGAGACAAATGGGATGGCAGAGGATTGAAACTCAATATAATCACCAACCCTAAGATGATATTTGGTGCGTGTGTACTTGGGTACAAGATATTCCAAGCTAGTAGAATGAAAAACATAGCATGTGGAGTAGTTGACACTGCATATAAAATTATGAAGAAAGGATTGCAACTAGACATATCTGAGCTACTACTAAAGCAACTGGAAGAGAATATGAGAACAATTAGATCAGTCAAATCTAACACATGTAAGATTGGTTCCCTCCTTATGTGCACATTCTTCTATTTGCAGAACTTCTTTCCTTCATTCGGTAATGTCACTTGGGACACAAACCAACCAATCACTACATAGATTAGTGATTTCATTAAGTCACTAGAAGATAAATTTACACCTATAATGGATGAATACTTCACAACATTCAAGGATATGATGCAGAAGAGGATGAGACTCCCTGCTCAGCTAGTAGAAAAATATAAGGATGAGATCTTCTTTGCATTTGACACCAACTCAACACTCATCAAACCTACACAATTGATAACAACATGGTTACCACCACTAGAACATGAAATTGAAATTGATCAAGCTACAGTGGCTATTGAAACCCTACTAAATGAGCGAGTGGATAAAACCTTGAAAATATTTGGAATATATGAGGAAGCCAAGTCTAGAATCAAGACTAGTTTAGTAGTAAAGAAGATAGACAAGAAGAAGAAAAAATAATGAGCACTCTTCAAAATAAACTGTCGGTAAATGAGGAAGACTTAGAACAACTAGTAGATATCACCAAGGATCAGTCACCCATTGGTGAAGCTAAAGAGATAAGTGATTCAAATTCTACTGAATCAGATGCACCATCTACCAAGAAATCAAAGGTTACTAATGTAACAGCTGCATACGGGACCAGGAGAGAAATAGCTAAGGTAGACTCACCACCAATAAAGAAAGGTACAGTGAAAAATTTTATGAAAAGAAAAGCCTCAACCGAGCCTAGACAATACAAAATATATGTAAAAAGAAGAGAAGAGAAGATGATACTGCAGAGGTAGAAAGAGAATAGAGAATACAAGTAGAGAAGGCCAAAATACCAAATACAATTGATGAATTTGTAGATTCAATCATCAACATAGGCCACATACAATATCATAAAATTAGAGAATGGGAACATATATCTATCAAGGATCAGAATAAGATAGAGGCCATAATCAAAATGATGGTTGGATACAAGTATGTACCTCTATAATTTGGCAGTCATATTCTACAAGAGATAAATGATAAAATATCATCTAGGTGGACATACGCATTGCACATAGAGAAATAGATGAGGGAGAGATCCCTAGTTAAATTCATGCCCGAAACCACAATTGAAGAAATTGACTCAACCATGCAGGAGCACTCCAAGAATTTTTCTGTAAAGACAAGAGCATACACAGTACTGCAAGATAGGTTAGAAGAGATTGATATAAAAAGAAAAAAGATTTGGACACAAATATTTAACCCACCTGAGCAGATACTAGCTCTAACTGAGACAACTCACAATGAGGAGAAGGAGACCACACTGAGCCCCGAGCACATTTTCATCAATGACACAAAGGATGTCACTCTCATTGACTTAACCACTGAAGCAAGCAAATTCATGGATGATATTCCTAAAATATTGTAATCATTAGGGGAAACACCAGACATAATAATACAAGATGTCACTGAAGTTGATCCTACTAATGAAGCCAAATCATATGAAGAAGTGACTACTACCACTGAGCCTACAAATGAAAAGGACACTACAGATGTTTCACAGGCAATTATACCAGGTAAATTCCCCTACTTGATTCAAGCAATCAATGTGATTAATGAATCACAACAGACATCGGAGCCTAACTCAAGCATACCAGAGGATAAATGTGATGAACATGGGGAGATGAAAGATACAAATGAGGAGAAAAAAGATACAACTGAGGAGAATAATGATACAAGTAGAGAGGAAAAACCAATTGATGCCATTGCCAAGAACACCAAAGAGGAAAATAAGGCTGCATATAAAGACAAGGTTGAAGTATAGACGTCTACAACTGACCAATAGGTTCATATCGAGTAGTATACCAAAGGCACCACACCTCCCAGGAAATCACCAAAATCAACATATCTAGAGAAGGATCTTGCTATAATACTTTATTCCCCTGCTTCCAGCACCATTCCCAAGAAGAAAAAGAACAAGAAGAGAAAAGAATCAGTAACACTTGATGAGATCATTGACATACCCGATAGTGATCCAAGAACATTGGATCCCGAGTCACTAACAAAGTATGGATAACTATGCAAAAGGAAGGCAATACAGGACAAGCTCAAGAAGGAGGAAAAAATCACAAATCCTGGATACTACAAAGGAAAACCTATTTCAAATAGTTCTTGACACACAAATTAATCAAAAATGCACCAATCCTTGATCAAATAGAAGTTCTGACTTCACTACAAGCTAACTAAGAAAATTAGCCAGGAAGTGGCAAAAAACAAGGTAAAACTTTCTGAGCTAGTAACTACACTAGGAACCAATAATATCAAAATTAGTTAACTTAGTTCAAAATTTGTGCACACTAGATAAATTCACTACTGAGCATAGTGAAAAGTTTGCTAAAATAAACGAGGATCTAAAAGCTAGGGCACAGAGTCTGTCAATTGAGCCAAATGCATTCAATCTGCATTATGAGAAAATTGTAGAATCAAAATGGTTGAGTCTTGAAATTCAAAAGGAAGAAATAAAAAATAGAGATGAAGTAACCAAGCTCCAAGATATGTTACTATTGAATCTCACATTGTTTCTACAACACATGATTTTAGCAAAGACTCTAATTGCCACCCCAGAGATGTCATTCACAGAGTATCTATGACATGCATGCTAGAATAACTTTAGAGCACATGACCCTTGAACACCTCAAGGAGAAATGGGACAAGCTAATGGAAGCCATATAGAAATCCGATTCACACATATTTGACAAGCTAAAAGTACTACATCTTTGTCATTAATTTCAAAAGAGGGGGAAAATGAATGTACCAAAGGGGGAAAATATACCAAAAGGGGAAAATGTACCAAGGAAAACATGTACATACATTGTACCAAGGCATGCACATAGGAGGAGTCATTGAAAAGGTAATTACACTTGTTGTATACACTGTACATATCGATTTTTTATACTAATGCCAAAGGGGGAGATTGATAATCCTTAAAGGATAAAAAATTATCATTAGTATACAAGGAAATAGTTTTGGACCATCGGTCACAATGTACACCGACAGACAGTTTACAGTGTAACCTGAGGAAGACAATTCATAGAGAAAACTGAGCACAATCTTACATAGACATCACCGAGTACAGTCTATAGAGTATACCAGGCACCAGTCTACCAAGAGATAGTTTTACTCCCGAGAAAAGTGGATCTTATCTACACGTCAGCTAAAGCACTTTAGTATTTAAAATAAGTTTAGGCTTAGCTAGAAAACCATTTTTTGTGGATCAAGAACAATGAAAATTATGGATTTAATTAGTTTAACTAATTGTATTCATGCAAACTAGGAGATCAAGGTCACGTTGTAAAGCTTTGATCATTAGAGTTATCAAGAAAAATGTGAAACCTAATTAGGTCATAATCTTATACAAATAGATGTAGTAATCAATCAAGATGATGATGATTGTAGCTGCAGAGGACATCTAAAAATCAAACAAAGGTTTTCATGCACAAGGATAGATAAAGAAGAATTTAGTTTTATCAAGAACTACATACAAGGCTACCGAGAAGTAACAGAGGTACTATCCATCACAATTAGGTCATAAAGTTGATGTAATTAATAGATCTATAATCATCAATTTAAGATTGCATCAGTCAGGTCTTATATCTTGTTACTCTCTAACAATTGTAGCAGACATCAAAATCCTTCAAGAAGGTGGACTTAAGAGTCTTATTGTAAATCTCTTAATCGAGTGCACACATACATTGTGTTGCTAAAATATCTTAACCAAGTAGACTTAACAAGTATGACATGTTAATCCTAACAGGGTAAGATCATCAAAAGTGATCACAACTTGTATCCTTAACCGACACCTTCCATTCTTGCAGATAGTGAAGCTTTGTGGGTTTCATCCCCACCACAGTTTTCACCTTCTAATAGGGGTTTTTTGCATTATCAATTCTTGTGTCATCTATAAATGAGTTTCATGAATGTTTCTATGTTTGTTTACATGTAATTACATTTATGTTATGATATTACATCCATGAAGAAGAAGAGCTACAATGGTCGATCATGCAAGTAAAGATTACTAAGGATTAATTGGTAAAAAATTTTAAGGGTATTGATTCACCCCTCCCCTCTCAGTACACACCCTTCCATTAATCCAACAACTATCATGGGTAAAGATCAAACATGTGAAATTTTAGAAGAGAAAAATATCTTTGGTTTTGATGCACTCTATGGGTGTATTGAATAATTTGAAACCCATGTAAATACCCTAACACTCAAAGGAAGAAATTGCAATGCTACCACCTGACAAGAGTCACTGTTTAGGCTGCTAATGATTCATCAACCTATGAAAATCCACTAGCCACACCATCCACAGCCATCATCCCACTTCACGCTATGATTTGTTTTTCCAATTAGGAAATAAACCTACATGGATATCTATCCTTGAGCTTCTTTTCACATCCCCCATTCATAAAGAAGTTCTCAAAATGCCCTTAATGAGTCTTGCATTCCTAAAAATATTAACACTTACTAGTTCCAAGATGTGATTAGAAATATAGTTGCACAAGAGCATTTGGTATTTATGGATAAATAATTTTGTGGCCCAGACCTCCATCATAATAAATCACTCCATATTGAAGCCAAAGTTCACAACACCAAAATCAAACAAGTCCTTATAGATGGCAGATCTGGTCTCAATTTGTGTACATTAAAAATGATCTGATTCATTGGTCTTTCTAAAGACCCTGATGTAAATAAAAGAATCAAAATAAAGGCCTATGATGATAGAGAAAGGGAGAGAAAATGTTTGATAACACCCCCTCTACAAGTGGGCCCAAACCTGATTAAAACTCTTTGTCATGTGCTTGACCTTTATCTTCCATATAACATCTTGTTGGGACAACCATGGATACATGTTATCAAAGGTGTACCTTATACATATAATCAATGTTTAAAATTACCAATGGTAGAGAAATAACTATTCCTGGAGATCCTAAGCCCTTTCAATATTGAAAAATATTGGAGGGTAAACAATCCAATTATTGTCCTTGGAATGAATTTGATCGACCTATTGATAAAGAGAATCCCATCCCGCATGTAATTCAAAAAGCTTCCTCTAAGAGTGTTGAAGAGACATCATAAATCCTCTCAGATTAATCAAAAGGAAAGGATAAAGTCATTGAAGACAAGATACCTAAGTCTGAGAAGAAAACAACATTCACAGATCAAGTCTTGGGGGAATATAAGTTTGAAAGTGCTATGTGCAATGGACAACTCCCCTTGCCCCCAAAGTCTTATGGAAAACCTTCACAATTAGTCCCCTCGGGAGAAAAATACCTCATGAAATGCAAAAAGACTTCTTTTGAAGGTTGTAGATCTTTATCAGATGAACATGTGGAATCTAACATCATAGATTGGCTTTACAAGGAAGAAGAAGAAGAGAAACCAGTAACCTTTCCTAAAGACATGTATGTAAAGGCCACTCCCATTGTTGAAGATGATGTTGATGACTATGATCGTGTCCTTGCCATCATAGAAAGCCACCTTTCATCCCCTATCCTTCCCCTTAAAACCCTTGAATTAATCAATTAGGATTAGAAAGAGTCACTACCATCCTTTGACATATGCAATTCAGATGAGGAAGTGTTAGCACTCTTTGGACTTAAGAATCTTTGAGAATACGAGCATCAAATCCACTACAATGAGAAATCCTACTTTGGTAGCCAGGTAAACACTCTTATTCTCAAAAATGAAACTAAAAATCTAAAAGTTAATGAAATGTCCCCTAGTGAAAACTATTGGATTTTATGAAAAACTATCAACCCTACAACTCCCAAGAATCACCTGCATGCAAATACTTGTCACGGAAAGAGAGAACCAAAAGGTTGGAGGCCAGAAATAATAGATCTGTGGAAGAGGAAACATCTTCAATTGATTCAATAATAAAATATATAATTCAAGATCAATCAGAATTAATTTACAAATACAAAGAGATCAAACCTTATAAAAGGTATCAAAACCCTAAAAACGGGAGAAACCTAGGTTGCATGATAATAATTAATAAATAAATAATTATTATATACCTAAAGTTTAGCTTAAGTGAATTAGAGATAATAAGTGACTTTAATAATTAAATCAAATGATTTAATTAATAAGTGAATTAACTTATTACTCTAACACCCCCTTAAGATAAACTTAGGGAGAAGCTAAAAAACTAGAAACAACTACTGAAAGAAGGAAATGGGTCCCAATAATATGGCCTAATTAGGTACCCAAGTACAAAAAAACTATGTAAAGAGGAGAAAAGGAGAAAACCCAGTAGGAAAAACTCCTCTCCAAAAAGAGATGAATACTAGTGAAGGAATGAAGAAGTATCCAAACGAGAGAATATCCTAGAAGATAAGAACAAAGGAAGAACATCACTGAAGCATGAATATGTAAACATTATCAAAGAATAACTGCTAGAACCTCTATTATAAAAGAATCTAATTAGGTAGAGAAGAGTGTAATCTGTATGAGTGCCCTCAAATGACACTACTTAAATCAGGATGGAAAACAAAGGAAAATGTCAAAACTCAAAAATATAGATGGGAAAAAAAAACCAAAGTCTGAAGAGATGATTAAAACATGGAAGGATACCTCCAAAATAGGAATGAAAGAGTGTACATATGGTAAATGAGCCATCTTACTAAAATTCATAGGTACCTAGCCACTACATCTGTCGAGTACATAGGAACAAATACTGAATACATAGCTCACTCTATCAAACCAAGGAAGAATTAGAACCAATAGGAGATACCCCCATAATGTTGAGAAAGGAGAGGTATGATAGGTACATTGAAATATACTACCAAGAATAATTATATGTCGAAGAACCAGGAACATGGAAAGTGCACAAGAAAATACAAACACATATAAAGGATGGTGTTATGGAAGGATCATTCTCTTGACACACATCATGAGGCTAATGTTGTGGAAGGAAAAATTTCTTGACAAAGGTAGATCAAACCTCCTATGACACTTTATAATGAAGTGCGAGTACAAGCAACCACAATATGTGGAAGATCCCAAGCATACAACAGATGACACTTTATCTCAGTGCATTTGCAAAAAATAAATGCTATAGAAATAGATGTCTATAATGCTCAAGAAAGAAAAAAATCTATAAGAACATGAGTAACAGCTAAAAAGGAGTCATCCCATGCAAGGAAAACAATCCCAGGACCTGAAACATCCAAGATAATCACCAGATTGAAAAAATGCAAAAAATTGAATAAAATGTACTTAGAGAAGATTCTAGAAATGAGACCCATACCACAGTAAAGAGCATAGAACCAGATTTCCAATGATATGTGGAAGTCAAAAATTGGAGACCAAATGAGAAAGATATAGCTCCCATAGTGCAAAAAAGAACCCTTACTTTGACTGGAAAAACCATATACAAAAGAAACCAAACTTCCAAAAAAGGATTAGGCTCAGAAACATTTTTACGGCGGTATGTCATTTTCCCAAAAATGATACCATATGCTCAAGTTACGAGATAAAAATTGAAGAATGCTCCAAAATAAGAAGATTCCCAAGAAATCTTGGCTAAATTTGGTGAAGCTTCACTAAATCTGGCGATGCTGCTAAATATGGCAGGACTACCAAAATTGGTAGAGGTACCAAGAAAAAAAATTCTTTTTTTTTCTGTTGGCTCATATAATATGCCCAGGATAGGGTTGAAAATGCAAAAAAAATTTCCTTTGAATGCAACTATGTCCAAATTCGACGTACCTTATATGAAAATAGGGGTTTTGGGCCTTTTGAGCACAACCGTGAGGTTCGTTTGAGCCCAAAGAGCTCCAAAAACAAACTCCCCCCAGATCCACAACAATCTAAAATAGAAAGCCTCTTGAAAACATAGATATAAAGAACAAGGCTAAATCTCTCATGAAGAGAACAGGTGCATGAAGATCTAGAGCTCTAATACCATATTGGAGTTGAAGAAAAACTATCAACCCTATAGCTCCCAAGAATCACCTGCATGCAAACACCTGTCACAAAAAGAGAGAAGCAAAAGATATGGAGGCCAAAACAACATATTTGTGGAAGAGGAAACATCCTCAATTGATTCAATAACATAATACATAATTCAAGATGATTCAAGATCAATCAGAATCAATTTACAAATACAAAGAGATCAAACCTTATAAAAGGTGATCAAAACCCTAAAAAGGGGAGAAACCTAGGTTGCATGATAATAATAAAAAATAATTAATAATTATATCCTTAAAGTTCAGCTTAAGTGAACTAGAGATAATAAGTGACTTTAATAATTAAATAAAATGATTTAACTAATAAGTGATTTAACTTATTACTCTAACACTTTCGGATGAGGTAGTGTTAGCACTCTTTGGACATAAGAATCTCCAAGAATATGAGCATCAAATCCTCTACAATGAGCAAGCCTACTTCGGTAGCCAGGTCAACATTCTTAGTCACAAAAATGAAAATAAAAATCTTAAAGATAATAAAATGTCCCCTGGTGAAACCTCTTGCACGCACCTTGAAGAAAAAAATAAAATAAAGGATGTGACCTCTAGTGAAAACCTCTCTGAGGTGCTAGAGGAGGTAGAAGTTGACCTGCCATTTATATCTTTACAACCAGGAAAATCCTCCATCCTGATAGAAGATACAATAATAGTCAATCTTGATAAATAAGAAGATCCAAAAGTTACATGTATTGTCGCATCACTCAATGACCAAGAAAGGAAAGGTATGACTAAGTTCCTCAAGAAAAACCAAATTAATTTTGCATGGACTTACAAAGATATGCCCGAATTGGATACAAATTTAATAGAACATCATCTTGGAATTGATCCAAAGGTAAAACCTATTAATCAAAAGTTATGTAAGATGCATCCACAAGTTGCTTTGTTAGTCAAATTTTAGCTTCAAAATGCTTGATGTCGAGATCATCAAACCAATTTATTATCTTGAATGGGTCTCTAACATTGTACCAGTAGGTAAACCTTGTGGGGGCATTCATATTTGTACAAACTTCAGAGACTTAAACTTAACATTTCCTAAGGATAATTTTACAATACCAGATATTGACATCATAGTGGATTTGACTGTTGGACATGAGATGTTGTCCCTCGTGGATGACTTCTCTAGGTACAATCAAATCATAATAGCACCAGAAGATAAACACAAGACTGCATTCACGACTCCTTGGAGTACGTTCTATTATCAGGTCATTGCCTTTGGTTTGAAAATGTAGGTGCAATCTATCAGTGAGAAATGACCATAATATTTTATCTCTAAAATTACCACCGTCATCTCACACATCTTCTCAACTCTCTGACCATATAAATTTTTCTATTTTTTGACAACATTAGCATAGTAAGCTTTAATTTTCTTTACCAATGTCTTGATAGTCCGCAGAGACACATGTCTACCATTTTTTAAAATTTTTTTGATCTACTTGAACAAATTCAAAAAAAATTACATATTACTATTCTACACTTGATTCTATAGACGTTTAAAAAAAAAATCAGTTTCAATTATTTTGATGCAAGTTATGCCCAGCGCTCAAACATGTACTAGATTTTCAGGATGTGGTCACTTCAAAAATTCATTGAAAAATATTCAACAGAAAATTACAAAAAAATACACAACTTCTACATCTCACTCTTACCTATCATTCTACCAAAGAGTTTTTCAAAGTACTAAATCTAACTATATCTTTTTTGAAGCGCAAGGAAACATCAATGTTACGTTTTTTCTGAAAAAAAATCAAGAACCATTTTTCATGCATGGTGGGTTTGACCATCTTAATCTTATCTATATTTTAAAAAATTTAGTATTTTAGAAACTAGATTCATAGTACTACAATTATTATTCTTTACACATCTTCTAATTTTGAGTACATGACCCTTGAATTTCTCTTTGAAGTTTAGATTTGCCTAATTTAAAAAAAAAGTGGCCACTTATACCCCCTTTTTGTTCACCATCTTGGTGCACTTAACTGAGCATTACAACCCTCCATTAGACCAAAACCTAAATTATAGTGCCTCATGTAGTTTCATTCTGTATTTCTCTATTTTGATCTGAGTTAGACTCTTTTATGTGATTTTGTGACTATTCGTATGTCATGATTTTTGTATTGGAATTGTGAGATGCACCTGGTTACACTACATTATTTTGATCATGCAAGTACCATCTTATACTTGTAATTTTAGTGCTGATCATAAATGCATGATGACTCTACTTTGATGTGCCATGATGTTATATTATAGTTTCTAGTTTAGTTTATGTTTGAGGATTTTTTTATTATGTTTATCTTGATGTAATTTCAAGATATTGATTGATGTATTTGTCATTAGTCATTGATCTATTATGCATTGTCATGCTTGGTTATTATCCAATTCAGATATTTATTTGATATATACTCTTAATGGTTATAAAATGCCATTTAAATTATTATATTAAATAAAATGATTATTTATGATTTTTATTGAGGATTAAATATGAAATGAATTATTTTGTAACATTCAAATACATAAGAATGATTACGTCGTTAAAATATCCTTTCATTGGTCTCATTTCTGGATTATTATACATGTGCTCTAACTATTTATTGTGAGTAGCTGCACTTGATGTGCTTGTGTTTTAGTGATGACAAGTACTAGACATTGAATACACCTAGCTTCACAGGTCTGAGTGTGTCTTATGCCTAATAGTGACATAATAGATAGTTACAATGGTCATTCTTGACATTTAGCCAATATTGTTCCTATGTGGATGATGTTGGAAACACTTAGAGGGGGGGGGTGAATCACTGTTTAACTAATTATTCTATTTCAGCAACTTTAAACATAAATCAATTATAAATCACTTGAAGCTTAACACAAGAACACATAACACATGATATGATTACGGGGAAACCTCGATTAGAGGAAAACCCTGGTGGGAATTGGTACCCACAAATATTGCACTAGTATAATGAACCTGTTAAAGTTTCTTTGCCTTGTTAGGAGAATTCTTTACAATACAAGTACAATGACCTGGTCAAAGGCCTGACCTTATTAGGAGTCTTTTACAAACAACCTTGTTAGGGGTGAGGACTCACAGTCCAAGAGCTCACTGCTCAATGAGAAGGAATGCTACAACCTCCTGAGAATAGATATGCACTATATCCAAAAGTGAATTGTTGTATATGACATAGATGTCTGATCAGTTCCGGTTATGTGCTTATGCTCTTATCTTATTTAAGGGCTCTATCTCATACTGACATCTTTATACTTCTCTTCTATATCTCTGCTCTACCTCTTTTTTTGACACTTCAAATATATCTTTTCATTATATATAT
>MU226878.1:4512379-4528469 GCA_018584345.1 Thuja plicata | reverse complement strand
AGTTGCATTTTGACAACTTTGACAACTTTTGCAAAATGTTGCAAAATGAAGTGTAAATGACCAAAAGTGATCCAAAATGGATCATAATGGTCTAAAAACATGAAATAAAGACAAAAAAACTAAAACCAAATATTTTTTCCAATCCTTTGACCCTCAGTTGACCAAGGGGTTATACTGCCTAATCTTGGTACTGGAGTCTCACAGTTGGATTCTAAGGGAAACTCTTTATTCCTAAACAACCTATGTGCTATTAGGACCTTGTTGATGATCCTTACATGATTTTTGTGTCCTTATGATGCTCATTTGATGTAGAAGTTGCTCCTGCACCAGGGGGTATACCAAAGGTATAATTTATCTTGGTCATTTGAGGATGTAGATTGAAGGCTTAGTGTATATCTGGTCATCTTGAGGATGTTGATTGATAATATAATATATGTTCATCTAAGGATATTGATCGATGACACAATTTAGCTTGGCTTTCTACATATGTGATCAATGGATTAGTATAGCTTCCTTGATTATAGAAGGATTTCTCAAACCACATGGGGCACCATGTGTCATGTTATGACACTCCCACTCTTGATTCTTTGCACCAAACCATTGTTTAGATCTAAGTGGTGACCTTGTGTATATGTGACTTGGTATCTTACTATCTAGGAGTTGCATTGGGCTATGTTATGTCATCCCCTTATTGTATGCACTTTTATGGCATGTGTGTAAGCCTAATTTATTTGTCTACTTTTTTACTTGCTTGGGTCATGTGACTATCTCTGCAAGCATAGTGCGGTGGGTCTGAGGGTCCACATGGTTGGGCGGCATGACATGTCATTGTTGGGGACCGAAATACAGGTAGTGGACTGAATCTAGTGAATTTAGTATCAATCATGTTGTTTTCATTTTTATCCGTATGCATTTCATTTTAGTAATTGTACCTTTGTACTATCATGTGTTTGATGGATAATATATTTTCACTTGTATTGGTTATATTGACTAAATTTGACCTTGATAGTGTGCATCTGGTACTCCTTGGTGTGGAGTTAGTTATGTTTTACCTATATGTTGGAGTTGGCGTAGGATTTTTCTCATTTTTATAAGTTATATCTATTCCTACACATTTGAATGATATTCTTATGCATTTAATATATTATTGTTCATTTGACCTCTGATCTTGTGCATTTGTCATTTGTTCTTGCACATATATTCCTGGACATTTACAACCGTGGGGTAAAAATGTGTGTTTTTTAAATTGATAAAAACATTATTAGATACCCTTTTCCCCTAGATTCCCTTAACCTATTCATAATGGACACTTAATCTTTGTAGGAAAAATTTTCCATTTTGTGTTTTAAAATGAATCCTTGTTTAGATAGGTTCTGAGGATTCGCCTAGTCTCCTCCATTGTCAATCATGAGTTATTGACTAGCTTGGTTATTCGGTGACTCATTGGATGTTGCATGAGTTCTTGTGGTAACTTATAGGGTGTGGACTTCCATCCCAGTTGTGTAGTTGGGTTGTCTTAGAGCCCTTTGGATTGTGTGAAGGCTTTCCCTTGCATGTGATTTTGAAAAGATCATTTTTCTTGTATGATTTCTTATGCATTGTATCTTATGTTCATGTTTTACCCTTTGTTTTAAGGGTTTATTAATAGGAAATTACATAAACCATGGACCTTATCTGTAGAAGACGAAAATAAAATTCTATTTTAGGTTGCATGTTACTTAACCCAACAAAAAAAGGGATCTTTCAAGCATAATACCAATGGATGATGGAACCCTATCCATGTGAACACGTGTATGTTTCTTATAGTAGATTTTGTCTTGCAAAGTGAATATTATAGTCCTCCATACAACCACAACCTAAACCATAGAACTTATTCTTAGCTTTTAAGTTCCATTTAGCTTAACCCAAATCCAAACTCAAATAACGGGTATTTCAAGTATGAGAGTGATGGATGATGGACCCTTATCCACATGGATACATGTATGTTTATTTTAGAAAATATTTTCTCACCAAGTGAACATTATATCCCTATATATAACCACAACCTAAACCATGGACCTTATCTCTAGAAGAACAAAATGAAATCCTAACTTAAGTTCCATTTAGGTTAACAAAAATAAAAACAATAGGTCTTCCAAGTATGAGAGTGATTGATGGTGAACTTCCATCCACATGCAAACAAGTATATTATTGTAGTAATACTGAGAGGGGGGTGAATCAGTATTACAACACTTTATAAACTTATTTAACCAATTTAAACTCAACCATGCAATTAATGAAATAAGTTTAACATGCACATAAAGTAAACAACTCATAACACCATAATTTTTTAATGAGGAAACCCTGGCCAAGGGAAAACCCTAGTGGGGATGATACCCACAAATAATTCACTAAGAGTATAGTGTCCCTATTCGAAGACCTAGCCCTATTAGGAGTTGAATATTATATTTAGTACATATCCCTGTTAAAGGATAGAAACCCTGCTAGGGGTGTACAATGAGTACACTTCTCTTACAAAGCCATACAATTCTGTTATAATGATTTATCATAGTGAACAATACAAGCATCGGTTACACTTAAGTAGTCCCAATTATAGCTAGCATCAACTTCTATCTAATTCTAACATCAGAATGCATCAACACATTTCACACATATTCTATATCTTTCTTTGCATCAAAAACAACTCTACTTATATACTCGATCTCAAAAAAGTTCTTCCAACCGACTCACAAGAGCATCAAAAAATGTTTCCAGCACTTAACCAAATATCAAATCCATATTCGGCGATCACACTCTAACCAAAATTAGGGTAGGAACCAATCCAAATCCAAAGTAGCACTTATGGATTCCTCAAAATACTCCCTTAAACATCTCAACCATTCAACTGCCTTGTATCATTGTTGTACTATCTTCGTGTGTCTTCAACATGTTGTAACTCTTAGATATCAAATCCAAAATACAAGAGACCATAACTAGAAGTCTACTATATCTAAAAATGTCTCCCTCTAATCTTGCATGACTTATTTCTCCATACACTGTGCTCGCTGACCAAAATTGTGTGATTGTACCATGTAAACTGCATTCTGCACTTAGTCATTTTTACAAAACTGAATATCCAAAACTATGTTGTACTCCAAGTGACCATTCCAATGAGTAGTGTTTCCATAAATGAAGACCTATAAACAATGTTGATCAGGAAACTTTACAACAATCTCCCCCTTTGGCATTGATGGAAACACTTAGTGAAAAATGACTAACTGCTCAATACCAAACTACTTACTAAGTGCATATTTTTCATACTTATTACTCCCCCTTTGACATCAATGGAAAAGGTGTGCTATAAATAGTATCTATAAACAAATCAAAATTGCACAAATGCTCATCAAAAACTCATACCATGTGAAGTACATCTTTGAAAGAGGTTTCCAAGATCTTCACCTCTGCAGTCTATGTCTTTACTAAGATCTGACAACCATGAATTAATCCATTCAAAGAAAAAGAAAATGTTTCTATGGCCTTTAGTTTTGTAGGCATGTATTCAGTAAGAGATTTATTTGCTTTCTCCATATCTGAAAGATGTTTTTTCCAGAATTGACAGTTTAGGAGTGATTGGACTCCTCAACACTCCAAATCTTCCCAACACTCTTCTTTTCTCTGTCTCAAGCACACTAACTTTGTCTAATAGTCTAGACACTTCCTTATCCAACTCTGTAATAGTTTGTGAGGACTCACAATTGTTTACTAATATATCTAGAGTCTTTCTATCATTAACAATGATGTCTTCAATATTCTTCAGATGTTTTAGGGGATTTATACAATAGTTGTATAACTTTCTTCCATGAGCTATACAATATTTTTCTTCGTTGATAGTATTTTCCATTTATACCCGAATCCCAACTAATTGACATACATAATTATTCCACCTTCTTTTCCATGTACTCTTGTCTAGCTCTAACTGTTGTGGTCTTCTCCAAAGAATCAACATGACCATTAAAGTCATCAAGCACTTTATTTAATTTGTCCACTGTATCCTTTCCTTGGAAAGTGAAAGGTAGGTGTAGGAGTTTGTTGATACTATCAACATCTCTTTATAGTACCTTGGACTTCCTCTTTGATTTTTTTTCAGATCTCTCCTTAGCCCTATAAAAATCCATGTAAGATAAATTCATTAATTCATCTTCATCAATACCTTCTACATATGTGCCCATAGGTTTGTCACCACTTTCCAACAATAAAGCTGAAGAAACAAATACTTGTGTTTCTTTCTTAACTTCAAATTTTATTTTTGATTCCTTTACTACCTCAACTAAAATTTCTTTCAGTTCTTCCTTAGTTTCAACTTCTTTCTCTGCATGTACCTTTGGTCTCCTTTGGCTCTACTCAAATAGTGATCAGATATGTTCAAGTGAATAAGCTTATACTTTGCCATGTAATAATCAACACAATTCCAAATGAGCTCATAAGTTTTTAAATGATCCAATCAACCATCAATCTAGAGATCACAAGATACAATGTGTATAACTATGCAGTCTCAGATAGGCATTTCAAATTAAACATATATACTCTCCATAAGCTTGCAAAATCTTATTCCACATAAACAAGGGTTGGATATATTTCTATTATATTGCTCCAAAGCTCCCCCTAAGGCCATGCTTTTCCATTAAGGTTTATGTAACAATATCATACAAGGGTTCAATAGCATCTACTGAATCTCCCTGAACCTTAGTCTCACTCTGCTACTTTTCTTTCCAAACTTTACCACTCTCTTTCACAAATTTTTTTCCAAACTCTTCCATGTATTCTATCATACTCTTTCCAACATCACCAACATTTTTCTTTATAGAAATAGGTGGTGGTATTTTTTTTCCTATAGCTCCATTATACCTACAAAAATTTTCTATATATCCTTGAATGTTACATTTATAACATGTAGGAGATGATTTGTTCTGATTAACCTGTAACTTGCAGTTCCTTACAATGTGTCCAAATTTGTTTCATTTGTAACATGTAATCTTAGTTGTTTTTTCCTCGTTGATATAGTCTTGTTTAGTATAAGATTGATCAGACTATCTACATTATGTCTTCTTGTGTCCATATTCATATAAATTGAAACAATAACCAGAAAAGGGCTTATAAGGAGCTTTACCTCTACAATCTCTCTTCATATGACCAATTTTGTTGCATCCAAAACATATACCTCTAAATTTATGATCTTCCCTCTAGCTTCTTCTTCAATAGGTCTTTCTACATTTGTCGTTTCTTCAAATTTAGAACATTCAACTTTATCAAAGCCAACTCCTGTCATGTCACCTTTAGGCTTCTATCTTTCCCTCTTTTCATCAATCTTGTCACTGCTTGCATGAATTTTTTCAATGTGATTCTTAGCCTCAACAAGTTCTCCTTTAATGGTTTGGTTTTATTTCTCTAATTCATGATACTTGATTATGTAGTCATCAAGTTAAATTTGCATCTTTCCCATCTGAACATTTTCATTCTTTAGGATCTCTTCAAATTTAGTTTTTTCATATTTCTCTTGTTGAATTTCTTTAGCCATCTGAATAGAATTAGTTTCATGTTTCTGCTTCAATTCTTCTTTATCTTTTTCAAGTTGCTTGATCTTATTAGATGAATCATTATCATATTCCTCTTTTATCTTTTCCATAAGGTCTTTCCTTTCGTTCCTAGAAATTTCAATTTGTTCCTTAAGCTTCTTGATGAAACCTTCTACTCTTATCAATTTGAATTTCAAATCACTATTTTCACCTTTAGTCTTATAAAGGTCTTCAAGTGGTTCTTCAAAGTTCTCTTCCAAACTTGAATCCATCTGGATCTCCCTTAAGCTATTAGGATTTATCTCCAAGGGCCACAACCTCTGATACCAATTGTTAGGATTAAGTAATACTAATATGGGGAGTGAATCAGTATTACAACACTTTATAAACTTATTTAACCAATTCAAACTCAACCATGCAATTACTGAAATAAATAGAACATGTACATAAAGTAAACAACTCATAACACCATGATTTTTTCATGAGGAAACCCTAGCCAAGGAAAAACCCCAGTGGGGATGATACCCACAAATAATGCACTAAGAGTATAGTATCCCAATTAGGAGACCTAGCCCTGTTACTAGTTGAATATTACATTTAGTACATATCCCACTTAAAGGATAGAAACCCTGTTAGGGGTGTACAATGAGCACACTGCTCTTACAAAGTGATATTGTTCTGTTAAAATGATTTATCAAAATGAACAATACAAGCATCTAATATGCTTAAGTAGTCCCAATTATAGATCACATCAACTTCTGTTTGATTGTGACATCACAATGCATCAATGCATTCCACACATATTCCATATATTTCTTCGCACCATAAAACAACTCTACTTACATACTCGATCTCAAAAAATTTCTTCCAGTCATCTCACAAGAACATCACAAAATGTGTCCAACAATTAACCAAATATCAAATCCATAGCTGGAAATCATACTCTAAAAAAAATTAGGGTTGGACCCAATCTAAATCCAAATTAGCACTTTTGGATTCCTCAAATTACTCCCTTAAACATCACGACCATTCAATTGTCTTGTATCATTGTTGTACTATCTTCGTCTGTCTTCAACATGATGTAACTCTCAGAGATCAAATTCAAAATAAAAGATACCATAACTTGAGGTCTACTATATCCCAAAATCTCTCTCTCTAATCTCGCATGACTTATTTCTCCATATACCATGCTCACTAACTAAAACTGTGTGACTATACCCTATAAACTACATTCTGGACTTAGTCATTTTTACAAAACTGAATATCCAAAATTTTGTTTTACTCTAAGCGACCATGTGAATGAGTAGTGTTGCCATAAATGAAAACCTATAAACAATGTTGATCAGGTCACTTGACAACACCATTTAGGTTAACAAAAAAAAAACAAGAGGTCTTCCAAGCATGAGAGAGATTGATGGTGAACTTCCATCCACATGCATACAAGTATAATATTGTAGCAAAATTTGTCTTTCCAAGTGAACATTGTAGCCTTCCATAAGATCAAAACCTAAACCATAGACCTTATTCCTAGCTTAAATTTCATTTATCTTAGCTAAAATCCAAACACAAAAAATTATAATTCAAGCATGAGACAGATGGATGATGAATCTCCATCCAAGTGCATACATGCATGTTTATTTTAGCAGATTTTGTCTTGAAAGTGAGCACTATAGCCCTCCATAATACCACAACCTAAGCCACAAACCTTATCCCTAGCTTAAGTTTCATTTAGGATAAGCCAAACACAAAATAGAATGAGAGTGATGGATAATGGACCCCCATCCACATGCATGCATGTGGTAAGTTCACCAACATGCTGAACAAAAATGGGGGTATAAGTGGCCACTTTTTTTTTCTAAAATTAGGTAAACCTGAACTTCAAAGAGAAATTCAAGGATAATGCACTCAAAATTAGAAGATGTGTAAAGAATAAGAATTTTAGTACTCTGAATCTAGTTTCTAAAATACTAAAGTTTTTAAAACATAGATAGATAAGATTAAGAGGTTCAAACCCGCCATGCACAAAAAACTATTCCTAATTTTTTCAGATAAACATAACATAGTTATTTTCGTGGGCTTCACAAAATATATAGTTAGATTTTTTTATTTTAGAAAAAACCTTTGGTAGGATGGTAGGTAAGATTGAGATCTATAATTAGTGTATTTTTGTAATTTTTTGTTGAGTATTTTTTTTAGATATTTTGAAGTTACCGCATCCTAAAAATCTAGTACCTTTTCCTATAATGGGAATAGCTTGCATCAAAATATTTGAAAATGAATTTTTTTTTAAGTGTGTAGAACAATAATATGTAATTTATTTTTAATTTGGTCAAATAGATCAAAATTTATTAAAAAAATGGTAGACATATTTCTATGAGGACTATCAAGACACTGGTAAAGAAAATTAAAGCTTACTTGATAGATACACTCCTAGTGTGCTTGCACAATCCCAACTAGGCCTCTATCTGACTCTAGTCTTCACAAGACCCTCTCTTCTCTTCTAGGATCTTTCAAGTCCATACTTTAATCAACTAGGAATTTCCCCAATAACACTCTATGGATTGGTATCTGTTGTGCTTCACCAAGAGGTAAATATCATTCAATTTGCCTTCACTCCTTCACTCATCCTTGGATGTCTCCAAATGCTTTCTAAATCCAAAAATCAACTAGTGCTTGTAGGGGGTAAAAATAATGAATGATTAACTTTATTTCCTCCACATTATCCCACTTGAATTGGGTATCAAGACTCTTTCAAACAATTTCAAGGCTTTTAGGAGAATTTGGTCTTCTAGGCCTAATTGCTCAATTAGCCCTACTTGGCGAGTTTTTCCAACTTATTTCTATATTTCCCCAAATGAACCCAAAAACAAATTATAGATTCAAATACCCTTTTCCAAGACCTAAAATATTTTTTAGTTTTTAGGGTTCTAAGGCCATCTTACAATAGGTTCCTAGATTTAAGGGAAAATAGGGCTAATTAGGCTAATTTGGTGCAGGCTACTAATTTCTCCTCAAACATTTCTCTAAATGGAATATTCAATTCCTAATATTACTAATATATATCTATAGGACCTCTATTCTTATGAAACCACCCTTGGTTCCACTCCTCCAATCGTTACCCTGCAATCATAAACTATTAGCTCTTGCCAAAGCTCTAACCGGACACACAGTGCTCGCCTAGGGCATGATCATAAAAATAGTAAACTTGCTCCTCTGGAATCCTACCTACATATTTATGCTATACAGAGGCTTCCCTACCATATTTATTAATTCCATGATGATTTTCATGGTTGGATTCTATGGGGGATCCATTTCCTCACTACTACCCTGTCAAAACCAGTAACAACACACTTTACAAAACAATTTACAATCCTATGCTAATGAACTCACAGAAACTTAAAATGTAAATTTTTTTTCTCAAATCTACCCCTACAACTCAAATCCAACACTAACTTGTACTATTCAATCCATCTAACAATACTCAAACATAAACATAGTCGACTATATACTAAACCAAAAAATAGAGTTTTTCTTGTTATTCAAAAAATTTCATTACATCACCAATACCTTGGGAAATGGGCTTAGTCCTATCTAAATATTTTTTCTCCATTTTTTTAGGCCACTACCATTAACTAACTTGTCCACTCACCGAATGGAATCAAACTTGATAATGTTGTCGGACAACATTGCAAAGTTGCAAAATGTTGTCAAGCAACATTTTAGAAACTTTTACATCTTTGCCTAAAACTTATTTTAATGACCTCCAATAATTATGACATGATCTAAAAACATCATAAAGGCCTTCTTAGGCACAAATCTAAGCCATGTTAATCCTTCTAGGATTTTTGACCCCAAATTCCCAATTTAGGCTAAATTGTACTAAACACACTCAAAACCTTAAACATCTAGTTGGATTGATCCTAGTCTAATCCAACTAGGTACAAACATGCAAGACCTTCTAAGTTCAAAAAGAAAACAAATGAATTGGCTAGGGTCAGTACAAGCTACAACAAAAATACAGGGATTGGATTTAGCCTAGGTTCTCCTGCATCATCCTCCCCAAATGGAAAGATTTCAATCCACCCTTGGATTGAACAAGTTGGAATCAATGCCCAATTTCTTGAAGTCTGTCTCCTTGATCCATGTAGCCTCTACATCAACATGTCCATGCCACTATACTAGATGTTCTTTGTAATCCTTCTTCCTAGTCTATTTGTAGACTCTTGAATCTAGTATTTTCTCTGCTTTCTTAGATGGTGTAGAGGGTAAGTTGAGCTCCTACACCTCCTATATTACCTTAGTTAAACTTTGATCTAGATCTATTATAGGTTCTTTGTATAAAACCAAATCAGCCACATTGAACATAGGAGATAAACCAACATCCTCTGGAAGTTTCACTTTATATGCATTGGTGCCATATTTGGCCAGAATGGTACATGGGCCAATCCTTCTCATCTGTAGCTTATTAGGCATTCCTTTCTACAATCTTGCCTTGTTTATATGGACCATTAATAGATCCCCTTCTTGGAATTGAACATCCCTTTTTCTTTCATCCACTTTGTTCTTTATCTTCTTTGAATTCTTAGTCAATGTCTTCATTACTATCTCATGCACTTCCTTCAAAGATTGTGCAAAATCTTCTGCATAGCCACTTCCTTTGGCTCTGTATTTCAACTCCCTGAGTTCAAATATCCCTCTAGGGTGTATTCCATAGACTATTTCAAAGGGGCTTCTCCCTGTGGTTCTATTGATAGTGTCATTATAGGCATACTCTCCCTATCCAATGAGTTGGTCCCAAGCTTGACCATACTCCTTAGTTAAGAACCTTAAGAGGTTACCTAGACTCCTATTAACCACCTTAGTTTGACCATCTGTTTGAGGGTGATATGCAAACCCAAAAGATAGATTGGTTCCTATATTTTCCCAAAGTGTCTTCCAAAAATGGCTCATGAACTTTGTATCTTTGTCTGACACTATGCTAAATGGTAATCCATGAATTCTTAATACCTCCTTAAAGAATAGGTGAGCTATCTGAATTGCATCATGGACTGTCTTGCAGGGTACAAAATGGGCCATCTTGCTAAACCTATCTACTATGACATATATACTATCAAATCCCTACAACAAATTTGTAGCCCTACCACAAATTCCATACTTAAATATTCCCATGGTCTACTTGGGATGGGAAGAGGTTGCTAAAGGCCTGCATTAGAGGATGTTCCTTTTTCTTTCTGATACACTACACAACACTCCACATATCTCTTGGTATCTAAGTTCATCCTTGGCCAAAAATAAAACCTTTGTACTAACTCTTGGGTCTTATTTACTCTAAAATGACCACTAAGTGCATCATTATGCTTCTCTTGAATCATATTTTCCCTAATTGATCCCCTAGGGACACATAACTGACTCCCTTTAAATAATAATTCCCTTTGAAAAGTGTAATAAAAAAAATCACCATGGAAGTGGTTCTTATGTTCCTTACATACCTTGTAGATATCTACAAAGTCTTCATCTTCAGCATATAGGTCCTTAAAACTTTCAATACCCATGATTTGTAACTGTACTTCTTGTACTAACAGTAGACTTCAACTTAAAGCATCTACTACTTTTTTTTGCAGTCCTTTCTTGTTCTTGATATTGAAGGTGTAATCCTACAAGTACTCCACCCATTTCATGTGTTTGTGACTAAGCTTGTCTTGGGATTTTAGGAAACTAAGAGCTTGGTTGTCTGAATACACCACAAACTCCTTAGGAAGCAAGTAGTGCCTACATTTCCTTAACGCTTGGACTAAAGAATACATCTCTAAGTCATAACAAGAGTACTTCTTCTTAGCATCACTGAGCTTCTCACTGTGAAAAGTCGTTGGTCTTCCCTCTTGTCTCAAAATAGCTCCAATGGCCACATTACTAGCATCACTCTCAACTATGAATAACCTCTCAAAACTTGGTAGTGTTAGGATTGGTTAATTGTCAACCTTCTTCTTCAATAACTCAAATCCATAGTTAGCTTTCTCATTCCAAAAAAAAATGGTTTTCATCCATCCTTTTATAGTATCTAACATAGGAGAAAAAATAGTATTGAATTGCTTGATGAGTTTCCTATAGTATTGAGCTAAACCATGAAAAATTCTCACCTTTATTGCAGTCCTTGGAGTGGCCCAGTTAAGAATATATTCTACCTAGATTGGATCCATTTTTAGGTTGCCTTTAGATAATAAAAACCTAAGGTACACCAGCTCCTACTTCATGAATTCACACTTTTCCAAATTTATCATTATCTCCTCCTCATGCAACTTCTTGAAAACAATCTACAGATGTCTGAGATGCTCCTCTTTAGTCTTGATATAGATTAGTATATCATCTAGATACACTACCAAAAATTTTCCAATGTAGTATTTTAGGACTTCATTCATTAGTCTCATGAATGTAGATGGGGCATTAGATAGCCCAAATGACATCACAATTCATTCATATAGACCTTCTATAGTTTTGAAGGTGGTATTCCATTCATCCCCTTCATTGACCCTAATTTGATGATACCCACTCTTTAGGTCAATCTTGGTAAAATACCTTGCTTCTCCTAGATATTCCATTAGGTCTTCTATCCTAGGGATAGGGAACCTATCTCTAATGGTAATTTATTTTATTTCCCTTGAATCAGTACAAAGCCTCCAAGTTCCTCCATTTTTGGGTGCTAAGACAGTGTGGACTGCACAAGGACTAATGCTTTTCCTAATGAGACCTTGGCTTAGGAGTTCTTGAATTTTCTTGGCAATTTCCTCATTTTATTGAGGGGTCATATTATAGGAAGCCTTATTTAGAAGGGTAGCTCCTAGGATAAAGTCAATTTGATGAATAACAGCTCTCTTAGGGGTAGGGTGGATGGTTTCCCATCACTTACTATGCTCTTCTACTCCTGCAGCAACTCTTGCACTTCTTTTGGCATCTCTGTCTTCTTGACTAAATTGTCTGCATTTTCTTCTTTAGGTTTCAACACCAGTGAAAATCCCACTCCTTATCCTTCCTCTAAGGCTTCTATAAACTCCTTTTCACTGACCATAAGGACATTAGGGCCTGAGGACTTCTTTTCTCCTTCTTCTAATAGTGGCTGTATCTTAAAAGTCACATTATCTTTGTTGAAATAATATGCATTCTTTGCTCTATCATGCATGGCCTGACTGTAAAATTTCCATAGTCTACCAAGTAGAAGGTGACATGCATCCATAGGTAGGAAATCAAACAACACCTTATCTTTATACCTTCCAATGGAGAATTCCACCCATGCTTGTTCATTCACAAGGACATGTTTTCCTTTGTTCAACCAAGTAACCTTGTATGGGTTACTATGTGGAATTATCTTCATCTTCAACTTTCTAACTACCTCCTCTGACACTATGTTGTCAGTAGACCCTGAGTCTATGATGACTCTATATACTTTTCCCATCATCTTACATTCACTCTAAATAGTGGCCTTCTCTGGCTTGGTTCCTCTTTCACTAGATCCTTGATTAATGTTCTTCTCTGTTGGAAATGAGTTGAGTAACTAAGAGGGGAGGGGTGAATCAGTTACCAAAAAATAAATCCAAGTCCCTTAGATGTCTAAAACAATTTAGTCACTATTGCTTGGTTAACACAGATATTCTAATGTTACTCGGTTAACATAGAAAATCTTAAGATATTAACTGTGATTGTCTTTAGTAATTAATTGCAGAAACATAAAACATAAAGAAAATGAAATGTACATAGATAACACCAAGATTTAATGTGGAAACCCAATATGGGAAAAACCACCAATTGCAACTAGTGATTTTTTTCACTCTTCTGAAGTGAGCCCTGTTAGGAGCCAACCCTGTTAAAGGTTACAATAACACACTGTTAGGTGTGACCCTGTTAGACGATTTAATCACCCTGTAAGGAGTGGCCTTGTGAGAGGTCTTTAAACACTTCAATGTATAAATGTCACATTGTGATATGTTTTAAAAAATACTATTAAGTCTACTCTATTAAGAGATTTTGATCACTGTTACAATTGTTAGAAAGTAATAATGGATTGACCTGTTTTGATAAGAAAATGCCTTTGTTGATTCAGATCTCTATTCTAGATTAAATACTTGATCCTCACTGATCAGATATTTTGTTGCACTCCTCTGTGTTCTATCCTCAATCAGAATCCCATCTAATTTTTCCTTCACTCTTCATATCATAAAACACACACTATCTCTCTAATATTCAATCCAAACTTGACCTTACATATATGATAAGCCTTGTCAAGTCGACCTTAATATCCTTCCAAATAAATAATAAAACTCATGTCTGTTGGCTGCACATAACCCATAATCCATAAAATATAAACCAATGTTAGTCAGTAGACACTAACTATTTTACTCTGTCAACACTGAAATCCTTCAATGCCTGACCAACACTGTAATGCCCGAGTGAACTCGGTTAGAACTAAAAAAAACTTTGGTCCTCTTCAATGCCCGAGAGTGGTTGGCATGAACTAACTGTGCTTAGATAGGATTAGACATTTGCATAAACATCACTATACTTGTGTATGTTAGAATGAATATAGAATAACTAAGAGGGGAGGGGTGAATCAGTTATCCTCAGGTCTAGATATACCAAATAAAACTTTCTGTATTTCAAATCTACTCAGCAACAATAGCATATGTCAACAACTTTAATCATGCAATTTACTGTCTAATGTAATTAGCTTGTAGGAACATAAAATTAAAGCAAACCATAAGCATTCATACAAGTTGACACAAGTATTTAATGTGGAAACCCAATATGGGACAAACCACCAGTAACATGCTACCAAGTTTTCACTCTTCTGAAGTGAGCTCTATGAGGAGCCAACCCTGTTAAAGGTTACAATAACACATTGTTAGGTGTGACTTGGTTAAAGGATTTAATCACCCTATTAGGAGTGGCCTTGTTAGAGGAATTAGAACATTCCACCTAAATGTCACATTGTTAGAGGATTTATACAAATGACTGTTAGGTCAACCTTGTTAAAGGATTTAACTGATACAATGGTTAGAAATTAATCAACAGTTGTGATCTGATACATACAACTTACTTTGCAAATTCATATCCAATTACAGCTCTAATGTTAACTTACTGGATAGCCTACATTGTCATTTCAACCTTCTGATCTGCCTGGAAATCCATCAAGCAATCACACATACAACTCTCTACTTCTGTATTCAGCCTTCTCTGCTAGATCATGCCAATCAGTAAATCAACTATGCAATCCTCTTGCATACACACATGTACTTCCACATTCAGCAGCACACTACAGCATCCTCAATGAATAACCCCTTGAGGTTATCATATACCTCTCTGTCTAAGTCAGATAAATCTTTTGCCTCTTAATCAAGATCGTAGATCTTAGGTTAGGTCAAATCCAATGGATCATTCCATCTTTGCATTACATTTACTTCTCCAAAGTAGTCTCTAATTAAATCTTGAAACCATACATTAATTACGATTACCCATACATTAAATGACATGGATCAATCTTTAATTAACATTACAAATCCCAATAAAATTAACTAAGTCAGCCAGAGATCTCAAATCTCATCATTAATCCAATTATTGTAAGTCGGCCAACATCACTGTTTCCACTCGACAATTTCACTGGTGCTCGGCATTGAACAACTTTGCTCGTCACAAACAACTTTTCCTGGCACAAGCAACTTTGCTCAGCACAAAATAGCTAAAAAAACTGTCTTTGAAAGATAAACAACTAATTACTTTGCTAGAGTGCCAACTGATCAAGTACCCTTTTATTTGCCTTAACTCAACCATTCACTTGGTCTTCTTGTTAAATCTTCTTCATCAACAGTAGATATGGTACTCAAATATATAACAATAGTCTCACCAGTTAAGGTTTGATAGCAATGAAAAAATAACAATTGCTTGCATTGTCACTTTCCAACAATCTCCCTCTTTGGCATTGATGACAACACAAAATATTAAAACAATGATTTAACAAGCATAGTTACCATACAATCCAAAAAGTCACATGTGCTGGGTAAAAGTACGGAACTGTGTCACACTTGGGGACCATTTGCCATATTTTGGCCAGACATGTTTTGGCCGGACATGCGTGGCGGACACGCGGCGCCAAGTGGCGTCGATGTGGCAGAGGGATTCCGGTCGAACCTGGTTTGGTCGAAACAGGTTCGGCCGGACTAGGTTTGGCCGAAACCCCTAAAATCTATATAAACCCCAAAATTGGTTAGAGCGGCTCATTTGCACTGAGCGCCTTCCACGATTTGAGGAGCAGAATAGGAGTACTTCGGCCGAAAATAGGTAGGAATTTTTTTTTTGTTTTTTTTTAATGTTTTTTAATGTTTTTTAATTTTGTTATGTTAAATTAATGTAATTATACTATTATTTGATGTTTTTTGTTTTTATTTTGTTATTTATAATTTTAGAAAATATAAAATATTGTTTAATGTAGATTTAAATTTATTTTTTAGTTAGAATCATATGTTAGTTAGTTAGTTAATTAATTTAGTTTTATT
>MU226878.1:4488505-4503147 GCA_018584345.1 Thuja plicata | reverse complement strand
TTCATTTGATAAATTTGTAAGCCAACAAAGAATTTTATTTCACCAAACATAGACATCTCAAACTCAGTTTGCATCTCTGCTACAAATTTCTGGCATAACACATCTTGTCCACTAAATATGATGTCATGTAAAAAAAATTTAGCTAATAATGTACCTTTGCTTTGCTTTGTCTTCAAGTATAGGTTGTTGTTGTCATTGGTTCTTGCAAATCCAGTCTTGATTAGATAATTGTGCAATCTCTCATACCATGCTCTTGGCGCTTGCTTCAGTCCACATAATGCTTTGTGCAATCTGCAAACCATATTCCTTTTGTCTGGGTCAACAAAACCATTAGCTTTCTCAATATACACTTCTTCTTCCAAGATACCATTGAGAAATGCATATTTCACATCCATTTGATAAACTTTGAATCCTTTATAGGTTGCATATGCAAGTAAGGTTTTGACTCCTTCCAATATCACAACTGGGGTGAAGGTTTCACCGTAGTCAATTCCTTCCTCCTGTGCATAACCCTTGCATACCAGTCTAGCTTTGTTTCTTGTCACATCTCCATGTTCATTCAACTTATTTCTGAATACCCACTTTGTACCATTTACATTTTTATCTTTTGGCCTAGGTACAAGTGTCCAAGTGTTGTTCTTCTCAATCTGTTCAATTTCCTCATTCATTGCCTGTATCCAATCTTCATTTTCTAAAGCATCTTTCACTATTTTGGGCTCAAATTCACATAACAGACATGTGCCATTTTTCAACTTATTTCATGTCATAACATAAAAATCCTTTCATCCAATGATTTTATCATAATTATGGTTTCTTCTCACATATTTTGCTAGAGTAGGCTCAGTTCTTGCTGTAGATTCATTGTTTCTATTCAGTTCTGGTTGATTCTGTGACTCGGCATCTCCATCAGATAGCTCGGCATTTACTTGTTTTTGCTCAGAAACTCCACTCTGTGACTCGGCAGGTGCATGCTATTGCTCAATAGTAGCCTCAGGTAGTGAATTAGAATCTTCCTCATTTAGATATATGAATGATCTGTAGCTTTCAGGCTCTTGTGTACTTTCAGCTTCATTTATTTCTGCAAACTCATCAATTCTTACATTTGCACTTTCAAAATTTTTGTTAGTATTAGAATTCAAACATTTGTATGATTTGCTTTTCGTTGAATAACCAAGGAATATGCCTTCTTCACCTTTAGCATCAAGTTTTCCATTTTTGTTGTCTTTTAGTACAAAATATTTGCTTCCAAATACTTTAAAATACTTTACACTAGGTGCATAACCATACCAAAGTTCATAAGGTGTAGCATTTGTACTTTTCTTGACTTGTACTTTATTTAGGGTATAGACTGCAGTACTTATAGCTTCTTTCCAGTATTTTTGTGCAACATTCTTCTCCATAATTAGTGTTCTTGCACAGGCCATGATAGATCTATTCATGCGTTTAGCAATACCATTTTGTGGAGGTGTCCTAGGTGCAGACATCTGTCTCTTTATGCCTCGGTCATTGCAGAACCTGTTAAAATCATTAGAAATAAACTCTCCACCTCTGTCAGATCTTAAGCATTTCAAACTTTTGCATGTTTCCTTTTCAACTTTAGCTAAGTACCATTTAAATAACTGGAATGCATCAAATTTTTCCTTGAGAATCATTATAGTCAACATCCTTGAATAATCATCAACAAATAGAATAAAATATCTAGCACCACAATAGCTTCTT
The DNA here is from genome assembly GCA_018584345.1 of Thuja plicata. Classification (NCBI taxonomy): domain Eukaryota; kingdom Viridiplantae; phylum Streptophyta; class Pinopsida; order Cupressales; family Cupressaceae; genus Thuja; species Thuja plicata. The sequence continues at coordinate 4,501,428 of MU226878.1, read as the reverse complement.
TCTCCAATGGGACCATAGAGATCAGTATGGACTAATTCCAGAATTTCCTTTGATATATGTGTTTTACTCTTGAAACTAGACTTAGTCATATTTCCTAGTTGACATTGTTTACACATAGCATTCTCAGGTTTCTTTAACTTAGGTAGCCCTCTAACCTTTTTCAATTTACTTAGGCTTACCAAGTTATCAAATTTCACATGACACAACCTCTTATGCCATAACCAAACATCATCATACTTTGCAAACAAACATGTTTCTTTAGATAAATCCAGATAAAATAAGTTACCTTTAGTCTGATCACCACTTCTAACTAATTCTCTAGTAGAAACATAGATCTTTGCTTTTCTGTGATGGAATTCACTTTGTAACCAGAAGTGTTCAGCTGTGCAACACTTGGCAAATTGTATTTAAGATCATCAACCCAATACACATTATCACATTTGATTTTGTCAATTAAGTTAATCAATCCTTTACCTTTGATAATACATGGTGCATCATTACCAAATTTTACATATCCTCCTTTACATTGGTTTAGGGTTTCAAACTTATCCTTGTCGCCAGTCATATGATGGGAACAACCACTGTCAATGATCTAATGATCACTTTTACTCATATAAGAGATTAATGCAGTGTTCTCATCATCATCAGATTCTTCTTTCATTACAACATAAACAACTTCTATATCATTGTCATCAGAATTGTCAGTATCATTGTCAGAAGTTTCTTCAGCAATATAACAAGATTTCTTACCTTTGTCTTTGTAATCCTTATATTTCCTGAAGTCTCGGTCATCCTTTCTGTCTTTGTATTCTTTGTATTTTTTGTCCTTTCTTTCATCCTTTTCATTCTTATCAAGAAATCTAGCAGCTATATGACCAACTTTATTGCATGAAAAACAAATAATAGGAAGTTTACCTTTGTATTTTCCTTTTCCTCTGGATAGCCTTTTTTTCCATAAGTGCTTCAAGTTCTTCAAGATCATCATCAGAAGTGTCACTATCACTGTTCAAATGTTTCTTTCCTTTCTTAGATTTATTGAGAACCAACTGTGATCTAAAAGAAGAATCAATCCCTTGTGGATTATAGTTATCATAATTTGACATTTCAAATGCAGTGAGTCTGCCTATCAGATTTTCCAGATTCAGATTATTGTTAAGAGTACATCTCAGTTCTTGAATTGTAGAAACTCTAATAGCATATACAGGAAGTAAATTTCTCATTACCTTGCTCATAATAGTGTTTTCATCAATTGTTCCATTAGCTCCTCTAATGGCATTTACAACTTCTTTTACTCTACCATAATACTGGTTAACATTTTCATCTTCTTGCATTTTTATTTCATCAAACTTACCTCTTAGACTTTCTAATTTAGCTCTTAGCACATTTGTGTCTCCACCATAGATTGTTGCAAGTTTGTCCCACATCTGCTTTGCATTTGTGCAGTTCTTTATATCATCAAACTCTGAATAGATTAATGACGAGGTGATCTCCAACATTGCTTGATTATGCTCTTGCTTTTCTTTTAGTTGAGCAGTTGTGAGAGGAGTAGAAGGTGATACATAGTAATTTTCAATAAGTCGCTTGGCATCATCTCCAATACTAGCTAGATGCAATTTCATCAAACTCTGCCATGCAGGGAAGTTATCTTTGTTCAGCTTGGGAACCTCCTTCTTATACATCTTGATATTTTTGCTCCGAGTACCTTCAAACTATTTCCAGGAGACCAGTGCTCTAATACCAATTTTTAGAATGAATTTAGAATAACTGAGAGGGGAGGGGTGAATCAGTTATCCTTAGATCTAGATGTAGCAAACAAAACTTTCTATATTTTAGATCTACTCGGTAGTAGTAGCATATGTCAACAACTTTAATCATGTAGTTTATTGTCTAATGTAATTAGCTTGTAGGAACATAACAGTAAAGCAAAGCATAAGCATTCATACAAGTCGACACAAGTATTTAACGTGGAAACCAAATATGGGAAAAACCACCAGTAACATGCTACCAAGTTTTCACTCTTCTGAAGTGAGCTTTGTGAGGAGCCAACCCTATTAAAGGTTACAATAACACACTATTAGGTGTGACTTGGTTAAAGGATTTAATCACCCTGTCAGGAGTGGCCTTGTTAGAGGACTTAGAACATTCCACTTGAATGTCACCTTGTTAGAGGATTTATACAAATGACTATTAGGTCAACCTTGTTAAAGGATTTAACTGATACAATGGTTAGAAAGTAATCAGCAGTTATGATCTAATACATACAACTTACTTTACAAATTTAGATCCAATTACAACTCTGATGTTAACTTACTGGATAGCCTGCATTGTCATTTTAACCTTCTGATCTGCCTAGAAATCCGTCAAGCAATCACACATGCAACTCTCTGCTTCTGTATTCAGCCTTCTCTGCTAGATCATGCCAATTAGTAAATTAACTATGCAATCCTCTTGCATACACACATGTACTTCCACATTCAGTAGCACACTATAACATCCTCAATGAATAACCCCTTGAGGTTATCATATACCTCTCTATCTAGGTCAGATAAATCTTTTGCCGCTTAATCAAGATCGTAGATCTTAGGTTAGGTCAGATCCAACAGATCATTCCATCTTTGCATTACATTTACTTATCCAAAGTAGTCTCTAATTAAATCTTGAAACCATGCATTAATTATGGTTACCCAAAAATTAAATGGCGTGGATCAATCTTTAATTAACATTACAAATCCCAATAAAATTAACTAAGTTGGCCAGAGATCTCAAATCTCATCATTAATCCAATTACTGTAAGTCGGCCAACATCATTATTTCCACTCGACAATTACATTGGTGCTCGGCATTGAAAAACTTTGCTCGTCACAAACAACTTTGCTTGGCACAAGCAACTTTGCTCGACACAAGCAACTTTGCTTGGCACAGAACAGCCAGAAAAACTATCTTTGAAAGATAAACAACTAATTACTTTTCCAGAGTGCCAACTGATCAAGTACCCTTTTATTTTCCTTAACTCAACCATTCACTTGGTCTTCTTGTTAAATCTTCTTCATCAACAGTAGATATGGTACTCAAATAGATAACAATAGTCTCACCAGTTAAGGTTTGACAGAAATGACAAAATAACAATTGCTTGCATTGTCACTTTCCAATAGTGTAAACATCAATGAAAATACACAATTGAATAATTGTCATCAACAATCTCCCTCTTTGGCATTGATGGCAACACAACATGTCATAATACAAAGAATTATAGAGCAGCAGACCTAAGAATGAAACTTTTATTAATTTCCTTAGCTTCATTCTGATTCTGATCTAAATTTTATTGATTTCTTTAGCTTCACTCTAATTTTCATCCCAAAACTCCCACTATCACTGAAATACAGATTTCTCTCTCTGTCATCAATCTTTGTCTTTGATAAAGTTCTCCCTCTTTCACTGATCATTATGACATATAGTGATCTCTCCCTCTTTGAAAACCAATTCCAAAGACACCAACTAACATATCCAATGAAGTTGTAATGTACCTGTCTATACCGATCCATATGCAATAAGCTCTAAATATTTGCAAAAACATGTTAAGTCTGTTCTATAGCTTGGTTGATGCATCACTAAACTATGTTTTAGTGAGCCTCAGTTAGGGGAATTACCCCTAGCCTTCCTCTAAGATAAAAAAATGCATCCTTAGGTAATGGTTTTGTGAATATGTCTATAATTTGTTCTTTAGTATTCACATGTTCCAATCTTACTTCCTTGTCCTGAACCAATTCTCTCAAGAAATGATACTTTATTGCAATATGTTTAGTCTTAGTATGCATCACAGGGTTCTTTGATATATTAATAGCACTGGTGTTGTCACAGTAGATAATGACTGGTTATGTGATTTTCACCTTCTTACCTGACAATAATTGTTTGAACCATATGATGTTTAAACAATTCACTACTGCAGCAACATACTTTGCTTCTGTTGTAGATTGAGAAATGTGGTTCTGTTTCTAGCTTGTCCAGGAGACTAACATTTTTCCAAGAAATAATTCTCCAACACTTGTGCTCTTTCTGTCATCAATACTTCCAGCTCAATCAGCATCAGTAAAAGTCTTAAAATTAAAATTTCCTCCTTTATTATACCATAATCCATAATCTTCAGCACCCTTAAGATATCTCAGAATCCTTTTGATAGCCATCAAATTATTCTCTCTAGGATTAGCTGAAAACCTTACAACAATACCAGCTGCTAATGCAATATCAGGTCTGGTGTGAACAACATATTAAAGTTTACCAATCATGGATCTGTAGGTATTCTGGTTTACTTCCTTTGAATCATCATCCTTATACAACTTATGTCTAGTAGGCATAGGTGTTCCAAGTGGCTTGGAGTTTTCCATCCCAAATTTCTTTAGTATCTCTTTGATGTATTTAGACTGGGTAATGTAGATACCACCCTTCATCTGATAAAATTGTAAACCAACAAAGAATTTCATTTCACCAAACATAGACATCTCAAATTCCTTACTCATAGCTTCTAAGAATGCTTTGCATAAGTCATCATATCTAGTAAACAATAATTCATCAACAAATATGTCTGCTAATAGTGTCTTGTTTTGAGGTTCTTCTTTGATATACAAGCTACTATTGTCGTTAGTTCTCTTAAATCCAATGCTTATCAAGTAACCATGCATTGTTTCATACCAGCCTCTAGGAGCTTGCTTCACTCCATACAATGTTTTGTGTAATTTGCAAACCTTATTCTTTTTGTTAGGATCTACAAAACCTTTAGGTTGCTCAATGTAGACTTCCTCTTCAAGAATTCCATTCAGGAATGTAGATTTTATATCCATTTGATAGATTTTATATCCTTTGTGTGCAACACATGCCAAGAGAGTTCTGACTCCTTCAAGTCTTGCATCAGGAGAAAAAAATTCTCCATAATCAATACCGTCTTCTTGAGCATATCCTTTACATACTAATCTTGCCTTGTTTCTGGAAACTTCTGCTTTTTCATTCATCTTGTTTCTAAAAACCCACTTAGTACCAATCACATTCTTATCTTTTGGTCTAGGTACAAGAGTCCAGGTTTTTTTTATTTTCTATCTCCTCAATCTCTTGATTCATTGCTTCAATCCATATTTCATCATTCAATGCATATTTAATAGTTCTAGGTTCAATTTCACTAAGAAAACATGTACCTTTAATTGTGTTCCTTGTCATTACACCTTTTGTCTAATCTCTAAATTTTTTTTCTGGTGCATGATGCCTTCTGACATATTTTGTAAGTATGGGATCCTTCCTTCTTGATTCTGGGCTTGTTCCACTGGGTTCACCATGCTTAAAATTTATATTATGTTCTTCTGTCTGATACTTGGGTTCCACTTTCTGAGACTCGAGTGCCTTTGTCTGAGACTCAGTTCCCTCTGTCTATGACTCGGTCTCTTTAGTCTGTGACTTGGTTTCCTCTACCAGCAGCTCAGGTTGCAACTCAGGTTGAACTATTTGGGTTTGTACAGATGAATTTAATGGTTGATAGGGATGTTGTCCAATCACCATTTCTTGTGTCTTAGGTATAGTATCAAGTTCATAATATACAAATTTTATGTAATTATGAGGCTCTTTATTGCTCTATTCTTAACCTCTTTCTGCAAACTCATCAATCCTTACATGCACACTTTCTATGAATTTATGAGTAGAAATATTCAAACAATTATATGCTTTGATTTTATAGGAGTAGCCTAGGAATATACCTTCATCACCTTTTACATCAAATTTTCCATTTCTTGCTTCCTTCAAGATGTAACATTTACTTCCAAATACTTTGAGATAACAAACAATAGGTTTATAGCCATACCATAATTTAAAAGGTGTCTTCTCAGTACCTTTCTTCAGTTGAACTCGGTTGAAGGTGTGAATTGCAGTGCTGATGGCTTCCTTCCAGTATTTGGTAGCAACATTATTTTCAATCATCAAGGTTCTTGCACAATCCATAATGGATTTATTCCTTCTCTCTGCTATACCATTCTGTTGTGGAGTACCTAGAGCAGATACTTGTCTTTTGATTCCTTTTTCATTGCAGAATTCATCGAATTCATTAGAAATGAATTCTCCTCCTCTTTCATATCTTAAGCATTTAAGGTTCTTTCCTGTTTCTTTTTCAACTCTGGCTTGGTACCATTTGAATATATGAAAAGCTTCTAATTTTTCTTTGAGAAACATAACAATCATCATTCTGGAATGATAATCAACAAATAGAATGAAATACTTCTCACCTGTGTAACTTGTTGTTCCAATTGGTCCACATAAATTAGTATGTACCAATTCCAAAACTTCTTTTGTATTGCAGTTCTTTCTTGAAGCTAGTTTTGCCCATCTTCCCAATTTGACATTATTTGCATATCGCTAGTTCAGGTTTCTTCAGAATAGGAATTCCTCTTACTCTTTTGTTCTTGATTATGTTAATCAGGTTATCAAAGTTCACATGACATAACCTTTTATGCCATAAGCATCTTTCTTCTACTTGTGCAATAAAACATGAACTTTCATTGAGATCAAGGTAAAATAGATTACCTTTTGTTTGTCTTCCAGTACCAACTAGGTTTCCCTTACCATCCAGGAGCTTGGCCTTACCATTCATGAATTCTACCTTGAAACCAATTTTATTCAGCTGTACCACACTTAGTAGATTTCACCTTAGTCCTTCAACCCAATAAGAATTATCACATTTGATTTCTTCTATTAAAGTAATACAACCTTTACCTTTCACATAGTAGGGTTCATCATTCCCAAAACTGACACTCCCACCATCATAGTGTTCAAGATGTTCAAATTTGGTTTTATCACTAGTCATGTGGTGAGAACAACCACTATCAATTATCCTAGTGTCATTCTTGCTAAAATGAGAATATAGTGTTGTCTTTTCATTGTCTTCATTATCTGACTCATCCTTAACAATAATATAAACCAATTCATCTTCATCTTCATCACTATCAGAATCTTTAGCAATGTAGCAAGATTTCTTACTTTTGTCTTTGTAGCTTTTGTAATCTTTCTTGCCTTTAAACTTGTTGAACTTTTTCTCCCCTTTGTCTTCCTTGTCAAGACACTTAGCAGCAATGTGACCAACCTCATCATGAAAATCAAATTAATGGTATTCTTCCCTTGTATTGTCCTTTTCCTTTTGTAGCTCTCCTTGCAAGTAATGCTTCAATGATTTCCACATCTGCATCATCAGATTCATCATCACTGTCACTATCAATTTTTTTTCCTTTCATCTTTCCTAGGTTTAATTTAGCTTTGAATGTAGACTCAAGATTGCCAAGATTAGGAGTGTAATTGTCAAAGTTATCCAACTCAAAAGCTGATAATCTTCCAATCAATCCATCTATAGTTATATCATTACTACATCTCATTTTTTGAATAGCTAAAACTCTAATTGCATAGATAGAAAGTAAATTTCTCAGTACCTTGCTAACCACTATTGTGTCTTCAATTACTCTACTGGCAGCTCTGGTGGCACTGACACTTTTCTTGATTCTTTCACTGTATTTTTTAATGTCCTCTCCTTTTATTTTCATCAGATCAAATTGACCTTGGAGACTTTCTGCTTTGGCTCTCTTTACATTGACATCTCCTCCATGAATATCATGCAGTTTGTTCCACATATCAAAGGCAGTAGGGTAGTCCTTGACTTCATCAAATTTTGAATAGCTGAGTGTAGAGGCTATATCAATCATATTATGTTGTGATGCTTCATGTCTATCATTTGATCCACAGTCAAAGGTCTCGGTTGTTCCGCATACCTATGATCCAAGAATTGCAAACCAGTATCTCCAATGGTAGATAGATGTAGTCTCATCAGATCTTTCCATGCTGCAAAATTGTCTTTTTTAAGCTTTGAGATCTCCCTTCTGTAAGACATCTCTGATCTTTAGCTTAGGCCTTGAAACCTTCCCTAAAATCACTTGGTGCTATGATACCAATTGTTGGAAATGAGTTGAGTAACTGAGAGAGGAGGAGTGATTCAGTTACCAAAAAATAAATCCACATCCCTTAGATGTCTGAAACAATTCAGTCACTGTTGCTCGGTTAACACAAATATTCAACTGTTACTCGGTTAACATATCAAATCTTAAGATATTAAGTGTGATTTTCTTTAGTAATTAATTTCCAAAACATAAACCATAAAGAAAATGAAATTTACACAGATAACACCAATATTTAACGTGGAAACCCAATATGGGAAAAACCACCAATTGCAACTAGTCACTATTTTTCACTCTTTTGAAGTGAGCCATGTTAGGAGCCAACCCTGTTAAAGGTTACAATAACACACTATTAGGTGTGACCCTGTTAGAGGATTAAATCACCCTGTAAGGAGTGGCCTTGTGAGAGGTCTTTAAACACTTCAATGCAGAAATGTCAACTTGTGAGAGGTTTTACAAAAGACTGTTAAGTCTACTCTATTAAGATATTTTGATCACTGCTACAATTGTTAGAAAGTAACAATGGGTTGACTTGTTTTGATAAGAAACTATCTTTGTTGATTCAGATCTCTGTTCTGGATTAAATACTTGATCCTCAATGATCGGATATTCTATTGTAGTCTTTGGTGTTCTATCCTCAATCAGAATCCCATATAATTTCACCTTCACTCTTCATATCATAAAACACACACTATCTCTCTAATATTCAATCCAAACTTGACCTTATATATATATATATATATATATATATATATATATATATATATGATAAGCCTTGTCAAGTCGGCTTTAATATCCTTCCAAATAAATAATAAAACTCATGTCTGTCGGCTGCATATAACCAATAATCCATAAAATATAAACCCCTATTAGTCGGTTGACACTAACTGTTTTACTCGTTCAACACTGGAATCCTTCAACGCCTGACCAACACTGTAATACATGAGTGAACTCAGTTAGAACTGAAAAACACTTTGGTCCTCTTCAATGTCTGAGAGTGCTTGGAATGAACTGACTTTTCTTAAATAAGATTAGACATTTGTGTAAACATCACTATACTTGTGTAAACATCAATGACAATACACAATTGAATAATTGTCATCAACACTTCTCATCATCAAGTTCTCTCCTTCTTCAAACTCTAAGGGTACCTCAGGGTGTTTATTTCCACCACTAGACTCCTCTTGGACAAAGTTTACCCTCTTTTCATTTCCTTGAGAAGTAGAGCCTTTCTCTGGACACCTATATGCAGGGTGTCCCATTTGGTAGTAATGATAGCATTTCATGTTTGTAAAGTAGTAACCTCTCCCTTGACTATTGTTCCTTCCTCTTCCATTGTTAGAGCCTCTTCCTCTGTTGAAGCCTCCTCTACTTGAGCTCCGCTCTTGTTTTTCAGTAAGTTTGGTATCTCCTTGGGCCTTTGTCTCTGAACTTATACCACCATATCCACCTCTTTGTCCTTGGTTATCTCTTCCTTTTCCTCTACCTCTGGTAGTGCTTGAGTCTTGCTTCTTTCTTAAATTTTCTTCCACCTTAATTGCAATTTGGTGGCATCTCTGAATAGTATCAGGGGTTAAGAGACTCGTCTCATCTTGAATAGTCCACTTGAGACCATTAAGGTATTTAGCTACCTTCACCTTCTCATCTTCTGCAACTCGAGACCTCATGCATAGCCTTTGAAAAATTTTAGTATCAGACTTCACATCCAAATCTTTTTGTCTCAGACTTTGTCTCCTTTTATGTAACTGAATCTCATAGTCTTCAGGTACATATGAATCTCTGATTTTTTTTACCATAGCCTTCCATGTGGTGATGGGCTTCTTTCCTTCTCTCTCTCATCTTGGATAAAATTCCACCAAGTGAGTATAGACCCTCTAAATATTGCCTTGGCCACCTTTACTTTTTGAGATTCTATTATGCCATCACACTCAAAGTGATTCTCTAGTCTTTCTATCCAATCTAGGGCTATCTCAGGTTCCATCTTTCCACTAAAGATAGGAACTCATTCCAATGCTTTACCACTCAAAGCCTTTAGTGCTTTCAAGAATGGTTCTTCAGTGAGGACAAGGTCAGCTTCAGGGACCTCATCATCTAATGCAGTCTCTTTACTCTTTCCTTCAACCTTATCCTTCACTTCCTCAGTCTTTTCTTCTACTTGGTCCACTTTGTGTTCCAATTGTTCTAATCTCTCTTGGAGCATTTTGTTCTCTTATTCTTTCTCATCCAACTTCTTTTCCAACTCTTCATTTTTCACCATTGTAGACTCTCCTACTGACTCTGCTAGTTGAAACATTCACCACAAGCCAAATCTTATTGGCTTTGATACCAATCTAATAGATACACTCCTAGTGTGCTTGCACAATCCCAACTAGGCATCTAACTGACTCTAGTCTTCAAAAGACCCTCTCTTCTCTTCTAGGATCTTTCAAGTCTTTACTTTAATCAACTAGGACTTTCCCCAATACCACTCTAGGGATTGGTATCTTTTTTGCTTCACCAAGAGCTAAATATCATTCAATTTGCCTTCACTCATTCTTGGATGTATCCAAGTGTTTTCTAACTCCAAAAATAATCTAGTGCTTGCAAGGGGTAAAAATCATGATTGAGTAAATTTATTGCCTCTACATGATCCCACTTGACTTGGGTATCAACACTCTTTCAAATAATTTTGAGGCTTTTAGGATAATTTGGTCTAGGCCTAATTGCTCAATTAGCCCTACTTAGCGGTTTTTTCCAACTTCTTTCTATATTTCCCCAATTAACCCCAAAAACAAATTGGAGATTCAAACACCCTTTTCCAAGACCTCAAATATTTTGTAGGTTTTAGGTTTATAAGGATACCTTATAATAGGTTCCTATATTTAAGGGAAAATAGGGCTAATTAGGCTAATTTGGTGTAGGCTACTGATTTCTCCTCAAAAATGTCTCTAAATGGACTTTTCGGTGCCTAAGATTACTAAGAGGTATCTGTAAGACCTCTATGCTTATGAAACCACCCTTGATTCAGCTCCTCCAATTGTTACCCTACAATCATGCACTATTAGCTCTTGCCAAACCTCTAACCGTACACACAGTTCTCGCCTAGGGCATGACCATAAGAATAGTAACCTTGCTCCTCTGGAATCCTACCTATATATTTACTCTATAAAGATCCTCCCCTACCATATCTATCTACACCATGATGATTTTCATGGTTGGATTCTATGGGGGAGCCATTTTTCTCACTACTACCCTATCAAAACTAGTAACAACACACTTTACAAAACAATTTGCAATCCTTTACTAATGAACTCACAGAAAATTACAATGTAAAAAATGTTTCTCAAATCTACCCCTAAAACTCAAATAAAACACTAACTCATACTATTGAATCCATCTAACAATGCTCAAACATAAACATAGTAGACTGTATACTAAACTAGAAAACATAGTTCTTGCTATTCAAAAACTTTCATTACATCACCAATACCATGGGAAATGGGCTTCATGGTCTCTAAATATGTTTTATCCATGTTTTTAGGCCACTACCATTAACTAACTTATCCACTCACTGAATGGAATCAAACTTGACAATGTTGTCGGACAACATTGCAAAGTTGCAAAATGTTGTCCAGCAACATTTTAGCAACTTTTACATCTTTGCCTAAAACTTAGTTTAATGACCTCCAATCACTATGACATGATGTAAAAAAATCATAAAGGCCTTCTTAGGCACAAATATAATCCATGTTAATCCTTCTATTATTTTTGACCCCAAATTCCCAATTTAGGCTATATTGCACTAAAGACACTCAAAACCTTACACATCTAGTTGGATTGATCCTAGTCTAATCCAACTAGGTACAAACATGCAAGACCTTCTAAGGTCAAAAAGAAAAGAAATGACTTGGCTAGGGTCAGTACAAGCCACAACAAAAACATAGGGATTGGATTTATCCTAGGTGCTCATGCACCATTACTATGCTAATGTTGTCCAAAAATAGAAAAATTTATATGGTCAGAAAGCTGAGAAGACCTGTGAGATGATGGTGGTAATTTTAGAGATACCCACTTGATCATTTGTAAATATTATGATAATGAAGTCCAAAAATCAAGTTTGAAGATGAAAAAATGTGTAAAGGGACAAAAATGGAGGGGAAATGAGCTTGCAAACCCTTAGGGTCATTTTCTAACCCTCTTACCAAGCCAAAACTTGCATGAGTTTCGATGTACAAAATAATCCGCTCGGTTTTTGAAAAGTATAAAGTAGCATGTATAGTTTTACATAACCTGTATAGGTTATGTAGAATTAAAACCATAATTCTCTCTCTCTCTCTCTCTCTCTCTCTCTCTCTCTACATAATCTATACAGGTTACGAGAAAGTGTGAACATTGTGATTAGGTCTACATAACCTGTATGGGTTATGAGAAAGTGTGAATTTTGTGATTAGTGTTGGAAAGTGATCAATTTTGTGTGTTATGATTCAATTTTTGGTTGTCATTTATGGCAACACATATGGCATATTGATCGATTGATCTAGAATTAAGTTTTGGTGATTCTATTCTAGAATCGGCTAAGTACAGAGCAAAAATACATAGGTATTTTGGGTATCGAAGATCGATATCGAAGAGTTAAGATGAGAAAGATCAGAGGAAGATACTATGGGGTATGTAAGACCTACATCTAAGATCGATTTGATTTTGGTAAAGTGTATAGAGAGTTACAATAAAATGAAGACATGCGACAACAACAGAACAGTGATACAAAGCAGTTGAATTGAAGTGATGATTTGGGGAGTATGACATGGACTTCTGGCAAGCTAAGATAGATTATGATTGTTGATAATCTATATTTTGATTATGTAAGAGCACCGACTATGTATTTGATATTTTCATTATTAATTGTATTTTGTATTGAGATTCGTCTATGTAATATTTGATTAAGAGAGCCGACTTGGTATATATATATATATA
>MU226878.1:4464017-4488246 GCA_018584345.1 Thuja plicata | reverse complement strand
TGTAACAAAAGTATATTGTAAGAGCTTTAAACTTAGTTGGCCCCTAACAGGGTGTTTTATACCTTTAACATGGTTGTATTCCTCTAAAAAGGAATTGTACTATGTAATATTCAGATCCTAAAAGGGCTAAGTCTCCTAATAGTGACATGAAACTTTAGTGCATTCTTGTGGGTACCATCCCCACCAGGGTTTTCCCTTGGCCAGGGTTTCCTCAACAACAAATAATGGTGTCATGAGTACTGTGTTATTTTTTATGTTCCTTTGATTTCAGTATGCTTATGGTTTACGTTGAATTAGTTTAAAGTTAATTTTAAGTGTTGTAATATTGATTCACCCCCTCTCAGTATTACTTAATCCTAACAATTAGGTCTACATAACTCGTACGGGTTATGAGAAAATCTTCATTTTTTAGTGCCAATGACCTAAAAATGAGCATTGGAAGTTGTTTGAAGGCCCCACTATTGTTGCACATGATTTTATGTGATAGTAACAGACAAGTTTTCTTTTTTATCAATTTTGCTTTGAAATGACTGATTTGTCTTGTATTTTAGATTCTTTTTGAAGTTATTTTATCATTTTTACTTTAGATTATAATAAAATGATGCTCATTTGTTGTTTTTCTTATATTTGATTATGGATTTTCATCATGATGTTATGTGTAGGACAATCAATATCAACAATAGGAAAGAACAAGAGAGGATCAATTGAACAACAAGAGGCAGCAAAGGAAAGACAAAGTGAGCGTATGAGGAGATTACATGAAGGTATGTCATCTAATGCACCTAATGTAAATGATGAATAGTCAAAAATTTAAATTTATATGATGAATGAACCAAATCAAAATGATCAACATACACCAACTCAAATGCATGTGGCACCTAATGAATGTGATGAACAAACCCAATTTGAAAATGATGTAATGAATTCACATGTTAATGAAATTTAAGAAGATATACCATTTGAATTTGATGTGATTAATGCACATAATGCACCTAATGAAAATGAAGAGCATACACCAATCTTAACACCTCCTAGAATAATTTGTAGAAAACCAAAATTTCTAATAGACATTGATGAAATTTTTTTGAATCCAATGCATGATAAAATTTACGAAAGAACTTGTAGAAGAGTGGTTAAAAGAATTTGTAATAACTATTTTGAAAACTTAAATCAAATTGGAAGATGCCAATTAGTTGTTGAAATTATTGAAAATCTAAAATGTAGAGAGACAATGAAAAATTTGGGGTTAAGAATGTCCAAAAATAATAGTGAAAGAACCATTGTGAGAAATATTTGTGATGCATACCAAGCCATTGGTTTGAAATCATGCTCTAAAGATGCTAATGTTACTTGTCATGTCCTCACATCAACCATAATGGGAAAGATAATGAAAAAATCTTGTTTATTAAGCAAAACAAGAAATGCATTAAGGATAAGTAGAACCACATTACACAATGCTTTAGATAGGTGAGAGAAAATTGAGGATCATAACAATAAATCTCTTTGGGCATTCTCTAGTAGAATCCCAGGCAAGGACAAGGTTGTTGTTGATGAACTAAGAACAATAATTGAGAAATATTGGCATGCCAATGCAACGGTTTCACCCAACCAAAGAGATATTGTTAGAAGGTGAATTGGAATAAGATATCGTGAGCCACATCTGAAATACTTTTTATATATAACTCAAACACAATTTTATGAAAGGTTTCTTCAAAGCTCTCCTCATATTAAAATTAGTCAAAGATTTTTTGCGATGAAAAAACCATTTTATGTTAAGATTAATCATGCATGTACTACATGTTGTAGGGTCCATGTTGAACTTTCCATGCATTATGAGATTTATCGCTATATATTTGGTACTTTGCATGCTAACAATGTTTTGCAGGAATGTGGTCTTGAAACCTGTCCTAAGTCACCGAGAGAATTCATTTCAAGTGCACTCTGTAAATGAGATGATGGGTGCATTTATTATAAGATGATTTATTTGAAATTATTATGTCCTACATGCAGTGGTTTGCAAAAGTTGCATAGATTCTTACATCTTGATAACACACATGAAATTGGGCAGGAACTAGTTTCTATTGGAAAATATAAGTTAGTCACATATGTTGTTAAAGATGGAAAATAATTAAAGAGGCGCGATTTAGTGAAAAGGGATATATGTGTAGCTAATTTTATGAAGATGTTTCGAGAGAAACTATTTTATGAGTACATAGGCCACACACATAGAGATAGGTGGTTAAATGAGTAGTTCAAGTTGTGTAAGGACACTTTCCCCCTCTGTACTATTGTCTTTGTCATTGATTTTGTAGAGAATTATACATTAAAACCTTAAAATGAAGTACAACCTATGTATTACCACTCTACACATGCTACAATTTTTGTACACATAGTATTCATGCATGCACATGATAGCACAAAGGGGGTCAGAAAGGTTATAAGAGAATATCACTTCTATATCAGTGATGATCATACACACTCCTCAAATTTTGTGCAAGGATGTTCTACTGGTTGACTAGGATGCATGTGACAAGTGATGATCGTAAGACACTTAATATGGTAAGACAATTGCACCTCACAATTCAAGAATGCAAGGATGTTCTACTGGTTGACTAGGATGCATGTGACAAGTGGTGTACAATATTTTTAGAATTTCACCGGGGCAGGTCATGGAAAGGGAGAGCATGATGGTGCGGGAGCATGTGTGAAAAGAGCTCTTACTAGAAATGAATTGAAGTATGAAGGTGGTGCAGTGTTAATAGATCTAGAAACCATTATGTAATGGTGTAATTCTATGATGGGACTAGGTAATGCAGGTAAGTCTATGGTTTCTAGATATTTTTGGGTTAATACGTAAACCTAACATTGAAAACTATTTAGATTATTGTACACTTACAGGATCAAGTGACATGCATTCATTTAGAAGTTCAAATGCAGCATCATTAACTATTTATACTAGACAGATTACATGTTTTTTTCTCTTCGTGTATGCCTTCTTTGTGGGATGAATGTGAATCAAAAAAGTGGGTCACCCAATGGTCTTCTATACATTTGCAAACCCTAGATACATATCAAATTCCTAGAGAACTACAACTAAACCAGATGGAAGCATCAATGGATTTTGACCATGTATTTGACCTAGTTGAACCAGGTAATTTCTTAATTTATTACTTTTTGAATGCTTTTTCTCTTGATGTACATGCATTTTAAGGTCAATTTATTAGTTCTTTATGTTGATTTTGGTATTAACTTATAGCCTTCTACTAAATGCAGGTCATGTATATGCAGTCCTTATAGACGAGAACAATGAATAAGGAACATATTAATTTTTATAATCATTGTATTGAGGCCAAAAATAAATTGACAATGACAATCACTGATGGAGAGGGTTTTGAGTACCCAATAGGATCTGTTGTTGTGACATGAACATGGCTTAGAAGGTATCGTTGTTGTGTCGATTTGTATTGAGACATCTTAAGCTCAATTTATTATACTTTGTATTGATATTGGCATTAACTTATCTTTATAATTAAATTCAGGTACCCTATCATGAATAATAATGCCTGGTTGTTTGAGGACTTTGAGACACATAGACATATTATTCATTACTCTAACCTTGTTGGTGCAACAAATATTCAATTGATTAAATATTGTGGTAGAACTCTTAACAAGAATTTGTGGAAAGTTTATGAATCTGAACACGAGGCAATACTTGACACAATAAGGGTTAGAGCTGATCCAGAAGGTTCACTTGATTGATTTTGGGTCATATAGATGAATAATTCTACAATATGGTAGAACGATTTTGACAATTTTGTATATGTCATTTGTGAAACATTGTAACTTTGTTAAATCTTGTATATAAAAATATCAACCAACTTTAATGTGCATATTTAGAAGTGGAATTTTGTATATAAAAACAACCAACTGTAATGTACATATTTAGATGCGGAATTTTGTATATAAAAATAACAATTAACTGTAATGTGCATATTTAGATGCATAATTTTGTATATATAAACAATAATGACCTTGATCATGCATATCAGATGCAAAATTTGAGATATTAAAGTTCCCTTGGGGCTTATTTGCAAATATTGAGAGCCTGTATATTGTATATCCTAATTTGTACCATTTGATTATAAATACATATTGAATTTTGTATCCTTACATTTGTATCGTCTTAATGTCATGTTTCTCTGGAATGTTAAGGTAGATGGTAAATAGTTGAATATTAAGTTAGATGGTGAATAGATGAATGTTACTTTCTTTTTCTATAAATTTGGAAAACATGGAGATGAAAATAGTGGAGGATTAACAAATCAGCAAAAAGTTGTCAATTTTGTCAAGAATTGCTTTAACCCATAGATCTTCTGGTTTGGTTGGGATAAAAGCATTTGTCCTGATATCAAACCGTCAGTGCCATTATCTCTAGATGGCCAGGTAAATGCTAGTGAAAACCCCATTTCCCCTATAGAGTGACTAGAAAATTCGCAACCACGTCGGACCGAAGTGTCCCCAAGGTGCACTAAGCATGATTGGGCAACGATCTTCTGAGGCTTGCATCGTGGACCTTGTGAGACGTATCAAAAAAAATTTAGAAGCTATAAGACCATATTGCCAAGGCCTACAATAACATCTCTCCATTCTGGGAGATTCGACTAAGGACTTCATTTCAATTTGGCAAGCAAATCTCCCTTGATACCAAAACTTGCAGTGGTGCTTAGTTGAAAGTTGTACTATTAAGTATCTTTCAAATTATTCTTCCTAGCATCAAACCATTTTTTCCATTAGCTCCGATTGGTCGATTAAATAATAATGACAACCCCATTTCACCCACGGAGTCACTAGAACGTTCGCGACCATCCTGGACTGAAGTGTCCCCAAGGTGCACTAAGCACGATTGGGAAGAAATCTTCCAAGGCTCATATATTGGTCCTCGTGAGATGTATCGATGAACCATTAGATGCTACAAGACCATGTTGTTGAGGCCTACAATAACCTCTCTCCATTCTGGGAGATTTGACTTCATTTCAATTTGGCAGGCAAATCTCACTTAATGCCAAAACTTGTAGTGATGCTCAGTTCAAAGTAACACTATTGGCTATCTTTCAAACCATTCATCCTGGAATCAATCCATCTATGCCATTAGCTCAATATGGATGGGTAAATTCTAGTGACAACCCATTTTCTCCCATGGAGTCACTAGGACATTCGCGACCATGTCGGACCGAAGTGTCCCCAAGGTGCACTAAGCACTATTGGAAAAAAATCTTCTGAGGCTCGTATCTTGGTCCTCATGAGATGTATTTTTGATATCTTAGATGCTACAAGACCGTGTTGTCGAGGCCTACAATAACCTCTCTCTATTCTAGGAGATTTGACTTCATTTCAATTTGGCAAGGAAAACTCGCTTGATGCCAAAACTTGCAGTGGTGCTCAGTTGACAGTTGCACCATTAGGTATCTTTCAAACCATTCATCTTGACATCAAACTGTCTATGCCATTAGCTCCGATTGGCCAGGTAAATAGTAATAACAACCCTTTTTTTCCCATGGAGTCACTAGAATGTTCGTGACCATGTCGTACCAAAGTGTACCCAAGGTGCACTAAGCACGATTAGAAAGTGATCTTCTGAGGCTCGTATCTCGGTCCTCGTGAGTTGTATCAGTGAACCATTAGATGCTACAAGACCATGTTGCTGAGGCCTACAATAAACTCTCTCTCCATTCTAGGAGATTTGAATTCATTTCAATTTGGTAGGGCAATCTTTCTTGATGCCAAAACTTGTAGCGGTGCTCAGTTGAAAGTTGCACCATTAGGTATATTTCAAATCGTGAGTCCTGGCATCGAACGGTCTACGCCATTAGCTCCGGTTGGCTGGGTAAATGCTAGTGACAACCCAGTTTTTCCCACATAGTCACTAGATCATTCACGACCATGTCAAACTGAAGTGTCCCCAAGGTGCACTAAGCACAATTGGGCAATGATCTTCTAAGGCTCATAGCTCGGTCCTCGTAAGTCATATTGGAAAACTGTCAGATGATACAGGACCCTATTTCCGAGGCCTACAGTAAAATATCTCTATTATAGGATATTCAAATTCATTTCAATTTGGTAGGGAAATCTCGCTTGATGCCAAAAATTGTAGTGGTGCTCAGTTGAAAGTTGCACCATTGGGTATCTTTCAAACCATGAGTCCTGGAATTGAATGATCTGCACCATTCACTCTGCTTTGTCAGGTAAATGCTAGGGACAACCCCATTGTGCCCATGGTGTCACTAGAGCATTCATGACCATGCCGAACCAAAGTGTCCCCAAGGTGCATTAAGCACCATTGGGTATGTCAGTGAGCGTTCCTAGGGTATGTGGGCATCGGGTAAACCTACCCAACCAAATACAATAGAAGCATTAGTTTGTGCCCACCATGAACAAGAACATTTCTGCTCCAAGGATGATTTAGGATCATAATGTATCCCAACTTGTTGCTTTATCACATTTCAAACAAACCTTCAAAGAACGAAGGGTACCCACAGCTACATGTAAGGCATAGATTGTACATACAAACACTCGTAAGGCATGATTATAGTCATGAATGCATGCAAGGAATGAATTCTAATACACATGAGGCAATGATCACACGCTCAAGGCATGAATCACACATTTATATATCCATAAAGCATGAATCACACGTGTGGATATGTATGAATACATGAAGCATGTATGTTCTTAAGCCAAATAAAATACTCGTAACGTATGAATTCACTTGTCACATGAAACATACACATGAATATTCATAACACATAGTACATGAAGCATATGCATGAATTCATTTAAGTCAGCAAGCATATATGTGAATACACAACATGAATTATATACATGAATTTACTGAAGTCATGAAGCATACATATATGGCAAAGGATACAAGTGAATACAATGTAGCACATAAAGCATGAATTCAATTAAATCATGAAGTACATGTATACACATGAGTATAATGTAGCATATATGTAGGACATAGATTATGAAGCATACATGTGAATCCACTTAAGTCATGCATGGAGCCCATTCACATGAATTTAGGTTATGAAGCATATACATGAATACATGAATTAAATCATGAAGTACACTTGTGAACACACACAACACATAAAGCGCAAACATAATTTTTCTTAATTCATGAAGCATACATGTAGGACATAGATTATGAAGCATACACATGAATTCACTTAAGTCATGCATGGATCCCATACACATGAATTTAGGTTATGAAGCATATACGTGAATACACATCAAGTACACACATAAGTACATTGAGTTATAAACAAGACACATGAATATATGCAAGCCATGAAACAAGAATACACTTAAGGCATAAATCCTACACATGACTACATACAAATATATTTACATTCTAACAATGAACAAATAAACACACAATGAACAAATTCAATCGAATATCAAGTTTCATATATATCAAAATGAACAATAATTATGTACATATCAAAAAATGGTGTAGATGCCAAATCAATAATAGAGTTACAAAAATGTGGCATCGACTGTGTCAAGGTCGATATATACAATAAAAATGTCGAATATATAAAAAAAATTAGATCAATATGTCTCTATCAATATCTACAATTGTGATGGATCATCAAAATTGAGCCTCTTCAAAGCAGTACGTGGCTCACTAGGTTTCTACACAAGGAAAATTCAAATGCTAAATCATATATCTTTTCTCAAAATAACATCAAAATAACTAAATACTAGACTGTAATTTGTTGGCAGTTGAATTGTTGATTACCTCATCTCTTTATTCTACACTTGTGATGTTCCCTAAAGTTGATGGGCCCCTTCTTGAGTGACCTAGATTTCTAACAAAATGTAAAGGTTGAGGATCTATGGGGAGTCTTGAAGGGGACTGTAATAGGTAAAGCAACATTAATATGCAAGTTAATAACATATATGTCAAAAAACACTAAATAACTATAAATGCATGGACTAAAAAAGAAATGCACACCTGAGCCTCAGATGGATATCCAATGCTCGTAGGAGGCAAAGTCACTAACGAATCAATTACGATCATTTCCTATATGGTAAGTGATAAAAGATAGTATAGTCATACAGGAAGGAAGTAGGGTTTTCAAAAAAACAAGAAAGCAATGTGAAAGGAGTTAACAAGAGAGTTTTAACTCTCAAGTGCACTTAGTAAAAAGGAGTTAAGAAGACAAGCATACCTCTTCCCTCTTTTGTGTTGGAGCCCATCTTTGACGAGTAGGAATTTTAACAAAATGGAATGGTAGAGCATCAATGGAAAGATTCAAAGGGAGCTGTAATAGGTAAAGGACAATTAACACAAGTTAATAACCCAAAGTTGTTGACAAACTCTAAAAAACTAAAAATGCATGTACTAATATCTAAACGCATATGTTTAACATTTATATAGAACAAATGTATACCGAAACCTCAAATGGCTCTCATGTACTCTTAGGAGGCATCATAGCTGATGAGGCAGCTATGAACATTTCCTGTATGAAAAATCATAACATATGTCATAGTCATAGAGGAAGGATTCGTAAGAGATTTTAAACAAACAAGAATGAAATTTAAAGTAAATATAAAAATGTTACCTCCTCCCTCTCCTAAACATCAACGACATCAGATGCATTCATTAATTATGTAAAACCCAATTGTTTCTATATATAGAACAAATAAGTCAGGTGCATTAACCAATATAGACTAAAAGTACATATTTAATCATAATACATTATAAAAAATAAACTTAAATTATATTGATTTTCCTTTTTTCATTTGGGTGTCCTCGAGGATTTCTTTCTCTATCCTGGTGTCTTAAAGTCAGGTGGATTGCCCTAGAAAAAACAAAATTAACATAAGAGAAATGAATATGATACTGCATGGGTTCAACTCAAACTGTAAACAAGAGATGTGAAAAATATTATACCGTGCAAATCTCTGAAGGCCAAATTCAATGGCAGAAATAGTGATATCATCAACTTCAGAAATATGAGCAGTCGACAAGCCCTATAAAACACCAAATAAATATAGATATATTAACAAAAGATATTTTGAAACCAACGTATTATTCTATTTTTATGAATATTTAAAAAACTTTACCTCAGGTGTTGAAACTACGCATGCACTTCTACTCAACTGAACGCTACGTGGTGTGCTTGTATCACCTGTTGCACCCTTCAATACATATTATTCATGTATCAATTTAAATTGTTCTCTAAATTTTTTTTTTTATAAATTATATAAGATTTAGCTGATTAATTAATAACATATCAAAACACAAATAAATAAACTCGTGTCTGCTCTCGGGAAAACACCATTGTCATCAAGTCATATATGTGAGGGCCACATTGTTGATAGTGAATGTATGACATCTACCCTCACAATGTGTATAGGAATGGGATGTCGAACCATCCTCATCCGCGTCAGTATCTACCCCAACACATATACCCTAAAAATTGGAGCACATATGCTCAATGGGTTGGCCTGAGCCAAATGGTGCATCTGATGATGATGGAGGTGGCGCATGTACTGATCCACCCTCTTCTCTGACAAATTGTGTGTCATTCTCAATAATGACATTGGTCAATGATGTGGTTGCACAAAGAGTCAGTAAATCCATAGACTCCTTTAGGATTATTGGGATCGCAACATGAACCATGGGTTTTTTAGCTAGAGGCCTCCTATGTTGTGGTTGTACCACCCTATGGGCCCTAGCTCTATCTTGCACAGAGCCTCTCCCTCTACCTTGGAATTGTTGGATGTCAAAGTAATTTGGCATCTCACCGAGGATAAACTCACAATATAGATCTCTCAAAAAATATAGAGGCACCTCCCAATTATTACAGGGTGGTTGGTCAAAGA
Organism: Thuja plicata; assembly: GCA_018584345.1. Classification (NCBI taxonomy): domain Eukaryota; kingdom Viridiplantae; phylum Streptophyta; class Pinopsida; order Cupressales; family Cupressaceae; genus Thuja; species Thuja plicata. The sequence goes on along the minus strand of MU226878.1, from coordinate 4,478,349 downwards.
CCATATACCACCTATCCCAAAAATATGCTTTCATCCTATTGTGAATACACCAATGTATAGGAAACCAAGTCATATTTTCTTCTAGGCTATTACTAATAATAGGATCGGTGAAAAGAGCGCATATGCTACTTTTAAGTATGGCCTTCTTTTTCACTTGATCATATGACAACCCATCCACATAAAATGCTCGACATCTATCCCTTCATGAACCCCACTTGGTAACCTCCCTAGATACCTCATTTGCGCTATTGGCCATTCTTTCTAGCATCGAGGCGAGGGTTGAGTGGTCATCAAGACTAGAGGGCCTCAACCTATTGACCAATATAGAAATTTGGGTACTATTTTGTGTAAGGCGTTTGATCATATAATCCTGTGTGGCATCTACACAATCTAATGGAGGATGTGGAGGGTTTACAGGTGGTGGTGGTTGTTGAGGAGAAGTATTTTGAGGTTGTGGAGCAGCATTTTGTGGTTGTGGTTATTTCTCATGTGCAATGTTTTCAGGGTATTCTTTAGTTGCTTGTGCACGAGGTCTTTGTTTTCTTTCTTGTATTGGGGGATTCTTTGTAGAATCTGACATCAAATTAATAAAGAAAAACATAAATCAATAAAAAAAAACCTACCTCAATTAAAATGCAAACAAAAACAATAAAAATAGTCAAAACACTAAAATCTTACCTCAACGACGCAGTGCCATTGTTGTAAATTGACCAAAAAAACAAATTAAACACAAAATACGCTCGGGTTTTGATGCACATTTTCTCATAATGTTGTTGTTCCACCATTTTTGGCATTGGAAATGGCCCAACGCTGCGGTTTCAGGGAATATAATGTTCCTCAAAACCTGTACGGGTTTTGAGGTTCGTTTTGTTTTTTTAAATTGGTTTTTTCTAGGCTTGGTAAAACCAAGCCTAGCATGCTTTTGAATTTTTCATAACACGCATGGGTTATGAGAATTTTGGGTTTTTTTTTTGGCTTTTGGCCACTTTTCTTTTCACCATATTGGCGCACTTACCCCATGTATATTTATTATAGTAGATTTTGTCTTTCCAAGTGAACAATACAACCCACCATAAGACCACAACCTACCACAAGACCGCAACCTAAACCATAGACCTTGTCCCTAACTTAAGTTTCATTTGCCTTAACAAAAGCAAAAACAAGCATGAGAGCAATGGATAATGGCCCCCCATCCACGTGCACGTATATATATTGCAATAGATTTTGTCTTGCCAAGTAAACATTGTAAGCCTCCATAAGACCACAACCTAAACCATAGACCACAACCTAAACAATAGAACTTATCCATGGCTTAAGTTCAATTTAGGTTAACACAAAAAATAATAATAATAATAATAACATGAGAGTGTTGAATAATGGCCCCCATCCTCATGAATACATGTTTATCGTAGTAGATTGTGTCTTTCCAAGTGAACATAAATTCCCTCCATAAGACCATAACCTAAACCATAGACCTTACCCCTAGCAAGTTCCATTAAGGTTAACCCAAACACAAACAAGCATGAGATTGATGGATAATGGGCCACCATCCACATGTATGCATGTTTATTGTAGTAGATTTTGTCTCGACAAGTGAATGTTATAGCCCTCCATAAGACCACAACCTAAACCATAGAATTTGTCCCTAGCTTAAGTTTGATTTAAGTTAACCTGAACACAAACAAGCATGAGAGTGATGGATAATGGGTCACCATCTAGATGCATGTATCTTTATTGTAGCAGATTTTGTCTCGATAAGTGAACACTATAGGCCTCCATAAGACCACAACCTAAAACATATACCTTATCCCTAGCCTAAGTTCCATTTAGTTTAACCCAAACATAAACAAGCATGAGAACAATGGACAATGGGCCCCCATCCACATGCATACATGTATGTTTATTGTAGTAGATTTTTTCTTGACAAGTGAACACTATAGACCTTATCCCTAACTTAAGTTCCATTTAGGTTAAACCTGAACACAAAAAGCACAAGAGAGATAGAAGATGGATCTTATCCATAAAAGACCTCAATAAAATCCTAGCTTAGGTTCTATTTAGCTTAACACAAACATACACAAGAGTTATTTCAAGCACGAGATCGATGAATGATGGACCTCTATCCACATGCATATATGTATGTTTATTGTACAGTAGATTTTGCCTTGTCAAGTGAACATTATATCCTTCCATAAGACCATGACCTGAACCATAGACCTTATCCTTAGCTTAGGTTCCATTTAGCTTAGCCCAAACCTAAACACAAAAAGGGTCTTTCAAGCATGAGAGTGATGGATGATGGTCCCATCCATATGCATACATGTATGTTTATTGTAGCACATCTTGTCTTGCCAAGTGTGCATTATAGCCCTCCATAAAAGCACAACCTAAACCATAGACCTTATCCCTAACTTAATTTCCATTTACCTTAACCCAAATCAAAACAAGGATGAGAGTGATAAATGATGGGCCCCATCTATATGCATACATGTATGCTTATTGTAGCACATCTTGTCTTGCAAAGTGGACATTATAGCCCTCCATAAGACCACGACCTAAACCATAAACCTTATCCCTAACTTAAGTTTCATTATTTACCTTAACTCAAACCCAAACAAGGATGAGAGCGATGGATGATGGGCCCGTCTATATGCATACATGTATGCTTATTGTAGCACATCTTGTCTTGCCAAGTAGACATTATAGCCCTCCATAAGACCGCGACCTAAACCATAGACCTTATCCCTAATTTAAGTTCCATTATTTACCTTAACCCAAACCCAAACAAGGATGAGAGCGATGGATGATGGGCCCCATCCATATGCATACATAGATGCTTATTGTAGCACATCTTGTCTTGCCAAGTAGACATTATAGCCCTCCATAAGACCACGACCTAAATCATAGACCTTATCCCTAATTTAAGTTCCATTATTTACCTTAACCCAGACCCAAACAAGGATAAGATCAATGGATGATGGGCCCTATCTATATGCATACATGTATGCTTATTGTAGCACATCTTGTCTTGCCAAGTGAACATTATAGCCCTCCATAGGATCACAACCTAAACCATACACCTTATCCCTAACTTAAGTTCCATTATTTACCTTAACCCAAATCCAAACAAGGATGAGAGCGATGGATGATGGGCCCTATTGATATGCATACAAGTATGCTTATTGTACAACACATCTTGTCTTGCCAAGTGGACATTATAACCCTCCATAAGACCATGACCTAAACCATAGACCTTATCCCCAAACTTAAGTTCTAATATTTACCTTAACCCAAACAAGGATGAGAGCGATGGATGATGGGCCCTATCCATATGCATACATGTATGCTTATTGTAGCACATCGTGTCTTGCCAAGTGGACATTATAGCCCTCCATAAGACCACGACCTAAACCATAGACCTTATCTGCAAACTTAAGTTCTATTATTTACCTTAACCCAAACAAGCTTCTATTATTTACCTTAACCCAAACAAGGAAGAGAGCGATGGATGATGGGCCCCATCCACATGCATGCATGTGTTGGAATAGGGCAATTTGGGAGAAGCAATCTTCATAATAAATACCAAAGATATGTTAACAATTTGTCCGCATGTTATAGAGAGGGAAATAAGCGTATTCTATTCCCTTTGGGGGTGCCTCATTTATATTAGCAAAAGAGTTGAGCAAGGGGGACATTTGATACACCAAACTCCGCAACAATAACAATAACAATAACGTTGTCGCGGGTCCGTTACCTGTCCGTTTCATCTCCCCGTCCAATTCCACAAACGTACGGCTGCGATGTGATGTGAAAATATTTTCATTTGTTAATATTTGCAATTTTCTAAAAGGTCCCACTGCGCACTAAGGGTAAGGCGTAGAATAGAATAGAAAAGATATTATTTATATGCGTATGTTATGTTGGCCATTTCATTTCTGTCACGCGGTGTGCAATTCACGAGGCGTTCGGCGCCCTCAACGGCAATTCTGTCGTTAAAAAATAAAACTATTCATTTCTGTCCCTTAAACTCCATATCTCGGTGTTGCAGATCTTTTAGCTTTTTCTTTGCCCTTCTTTTTCCTGTTTTTTAAATCCCACTAGGGTTTTGTAACAGTTTTTCACCGCGATTTTCTGGAGAAAGCTCAGGAAAAAGTCTCGGATCTCTCGTCGTTTTGGTCACCTGCGATTCGACCGGCGTAGTTTTCATGGCAATAAAAAATGGGTTAGTTTGTGTATATAAATGCGAGCGGAGGGGGGAGGGGAGATGAGTTTGGATCTGCATGAATGAATGCCTGCCTGTATGTCTTCTCTCACGAATCCTTGTCATGCTTTTCCACGGCTTTCTTGAACTTTACGTGTGTTGGATGAGCAATCTTTGCTCTTCTGTACGTCTGTTTTGAAGTTCAAGAAAGCTGTGGGAAAAAACGGAAGGATTCTGTAATTTTATGGAGCTGGTTTCAGTGGAAGGAGGATTTTCTGGAGTAGTATGGCGGTGCTTGCTCGGAAAGTGAGGATCTTCGAGATGCAGGGTATATGTTGTTTTCGCTGTTTCTTGAATTGATGAAAATATTTGTGTCGATCTTTGATATGGGGTTTAGTACATCTCGTTTGTTTGTTTGTTTAAAGTTTAAATGAGTTTGATTTTGGAATTCGTGGAGCCTGACTTAAAGATCTGTGTGTTTACCGCCACCAATGATCTCAGAACGATTTGTGGCTTTACCGCCACGAAAGTTCTCGGAACGCTTGCCAATTTCTTTTGCATCTTTTTCTATTTTTTTAGGCCTTTTCTGTTTTGAATTTTCTTGTTTTTTATATTGAACTTTCTGCTTTTCTTCTCAAGATTTATTGTGAAGTTTGGACAGATGGATTGGCATTCTCTTTTCTCTTCCGAAATTTCTGCAGCTTCTACTTCTATTGCAAAGTCTGCTCGGGCCTGCAGACATTAAACTATATATAATACTTAATAATTGAATAACACTGTAATATAGATAATTATAATTATAATTTTATTTTTGACTTGTGAATTCAAGGAGCTTGATGAAAGATCTGTGGATCTGTGGTCTTTATGCACTGCCATCGATGATTTGATTTGAGAAGCATACCCCGGATCGATTTACGATTTCTCTATCTATTGTTTTCTTAAATCCTTTCTCTTTTCTGACCCTAGATTGATTAACGGATTCTTTTATCTTTTGTTTTCTTAAATCTATTCTCTTTTCCGAACATTTCATCGGACGATTTCATTGGCAGAATGTAAAACCTTTTTATTTTTTACCTTCTCATTCAGAGTGTGATAGAAAACTTGGATTAAAAGGCAGATTTACATAATCTTATCGGAAAAAACGATTAACAGATTCTTCTATCTTTTGTTTTCTTAAAATCTTCTCTCTTTTAAAAAATGATTAACAGATTCTTTAATCTTTTGTTTTCTTAAATCTTCTCTCTTTACAGATTCTTTAATCTTTTGTTTTCTTAAATCTTCTCTCTTTTCCGAACATTTCATCTGACGATTTCATTTGCAGAATGTAAAAGCTTTTTATTTCTTACCATCTTCAGAGTGTGATAGAAAACTTGGATAAAAAGGCAGATTTACATAATCTTATCGAACAAACTGATTAACGGATGCTTTTATCTTTTTGTTTTCTTAAATCTTTTCTCTTTTCGGAACATTTCTTTTATTTTTTCTTTTCTTAAATCTTTTCTCTTTTCCGAACATTTCATCTGACGATTTCATTTGCACAATGTAAATCCTTTTTATTTTTTACTATCTCATTCAGAGTGTAACAGAAAACTTGGATAAAAAGGCAGATTTACATAATGATATCCAAAAAAACTGATTTCCATAATCTTATCCAAAAAAATTTGGAAGCTATTCTCAGTAACAATTAAAATTTTACGTCTTTTATTCATACTTTCTTTTCCCTTGTAGATTAGCTGTGGAAAATTAGTTTATTTTGTCTATAGCATATTTCTCCGTAACAATTGTTTTTTTCTAATTTTTTATTTTATTTGTATCTCTGACTAATACTTTTTTTCTCTTGTAAGATTAAGAGCGGAAATTTTATATATCTTGTCAATATAACAAATCGTAACTATAGCAATGGCTGTAATGTCCTCAGCCTCAAGTTCTGAGATCCTTAGTATGGAATAATCAATGCTCTGTGTATCCTTGACTTTCTTTAAATTGGATTTTGGCCTTCAAAGAAGTTATGACATTTAAAGATGGCTCTTGCATCTTTGGCTTTGGATATTTCCACTGTAAAAACTCTGCATTCATTTGTGTTTAACAAATGTTGAGGGTACTCTTCTATTTATGTTAGAGCTTTCTGGATTACCTAAATTTAGAGTCATATTTTGATCCACGGTGAGGTATTTCTGTATGGTATTTTTGGGTTTGAGATCAAATCCACGGGGGGCCATCTTGCATTTATGGGCACAGATATGCTCTGTTCAGTTATGTTTTCACTAAACATAGACACAGTGTCTATATTGGAGCTGCAGTCTGCCACTGTATTTTGATGCTTCAGAAATCCTGGCTAATGATCAAGCTATATATTCAGCCAATGATCCTAGACACTATGACATGTGGGTGTTTTATTGTTTTGGCTTTCTTCTCTTTATTCTAATTGATCTAACTGCTAATAACCATTTCTTAACTACAAACCAGATGATTGCATGTCTACTATTTCTGTCATAGTTACGGAGTACCTAAATTCCTTAACTTCAATGATAACTGTTTGTTCTATCGATACCCACCACAACTTTTCTAGATGTTGCATTTAATGTATTCAGTTATGATCTTCAACTAACACAGTTTTTGTATTAGAGATGCAGTCTGCCAATATATCTTCTAGCTGCAAATTCTGACCAATAATCGAACACAATCAATAACTTAACTGGTATTGGCTATATTCGTGTGTTGATCGGGAGGATACTTATTGCTAATACAGTAAGACTTTTTTGATGGAGGATTTCATATGTACTTTTTTATTATTCAGGATTTGTAAATAAATGAAACGATTTTCACGATGCATAATCTTTAATATGAATGAAGATTTTTTTCTGAACAATTGAGTTTATGATTCATCGCTTTGTATATGATTAAATGTGTTTTATCACTTTGAACTTGTATATAAATTGGATAACTCTTATAGTTAAAAAGTTCCGGTGGGGATTACAAATTTATTTATTTTTACATTAATTTGAAGTTCATGGTTAACGAAATTCAGAATTATAGAGATTCCTCCTTGTATTATCTTGTTGTGCAGTACAAGTAGAAGATTGAATGCACAAATTGGAGGATTTCATTCCTCCCGTACTCTTTCCTAGATAGAGAATTTTAATTCTTCCTTGAAGACAAATACTAGTGACACGACTGAAAACACGAGGATTCAATGGATGGTATTTTCTCTTCAATAATTCAGACCTGTACTAAAATGGTTAGTGTACTGGACGATATAGACACATTCCCAACTGTCTGCAATGCCCATCCACGAGATTTCCAAGCCAAACGAGGGGCTCTTCTTTCCTTACACGCCCGTGAAAATTAATGTTGTATTTTGGTTTATGAAATGGCAGACTGACCCATAGAACTGACCAGGTTCAGTATCGCATGACGTTCTGTGGCTATTTAATGCTACTATGACTTGGCCCATTTTACAGGCATAACCGTACATCGCCGGAAAAGCTCAGCACGACCAGATCGTTGATCAAGATTGAAAGAAAGTATGACAAGACAGATGAGATTTTCTAGGCCGCCATTCTTGACTTCGATAGCAGGACACAGTCTCAGAGACATTTAATCTGCATAAATAAATGAGATCAAGTCTGAAGACAGCAGCTTTCGGTAATATCAGTCTGTTTTCTTCGTCATTCTGTTCTGCTTGCAGAGGTCTAGATCATTCCTTTTTCAAATTGTAGTCAATCCTTCCCTAATTGGGAGTTTCATCAGCAGTGTATGATTGTGGAAATAAAAATAAAATTATTAGTTTATTGATGAATTGAATAGTCATGAATGGCGATCATTCAATAAGGAAAGCTTCTCAGGTTTCTGTCGAATAGGGTTGAAGTGTTAAATTGTTTGGATGGTTTGATAGTTGAATAATTGAGTATTTAATTATAATGTGTTAAGGTACTTCTGATCTATTGATGAATTGAATAGTCCATGAAAGGTGACCAGTGAAGAAGCAAATTTCTGAAGTATCTGTCAAAATGGGTTGTTCAATGTTCTTCTCAACATTTTGGTTTTTAACTGTTCTGAAATTGTTGATTTTTTTAAATCTAAAGGTTAGATATTTTTCATATTTATTTTACTGAATTTCTTTCCTTGATATGTTGGTTGTATGTACTGCTAATTTGTCATTGGATTTTATTAATATATCTTTCTTGTTTGTTAAAAAGAATTAAAGAACACAAATTAAGAAATATCAAATTAAGCACTTGAATATTATTGCTCCTTTGATATGTGATGAAAAAAAAATGAAAGAACCACTTTGAATAGGAAAAAGTTAAAAACATTTATTTCATTATGCTTTCATTTTATCCCTTCAATCCTATTTCCCATCTAAATTGTTGATTTTTTTAAATCTAAACGTTAGATATGTTTCATATTTATTTTACTGAATTTCTTTCTTTGAGATGTTGGTTGTATGTTTTGTAGTCATTGGACTGCTAATTCCTCATTGAATTTTATTAATATATCTTTCTTGTTTGTTAAAAAGAATTAAAGAACACAAATTAAGAAATGTCAAATCAAGCACTTGAATATTATTGCTCCTTTGATATGTGATTAAAAAAAATGAAAGAACTACTTTAAATAGGAAAAAGTTAAAAGCATTTATTTCATTATGCTTTCATTTTATCCCTTCAATCCTATTTCCCATCTAAATGTGAATATTAATGATTTCAATAAAGAGAGATTTCTCATTCTAAATATTGATATATAATATTTCATACACAAATTTTTATATTATCTTTTATTTAAATCAGTATTTATACATATTTAAGTAAAATGTCTAATTATAATTTCATACCCTTCAATTTAGCCATGGTCATCTTCTTAAGAATTTAGTGAGATATTATTGTAATACAGTGTTAACTACTACAATTTTTCAATAAAATCCATATTCATTACAAAAAAGAATGATTAGCTCAATGTAGTATGATATAGAATCTCATTCACACTTTAGCTAAGTATATCTTAATTAAACCATCTAATCAACTTCATTATTATTTGATTGGTCCTGATGTGTTTGTTTCCTTACAGTTTCAATCATGTGACTTACTACTCATTATTTGATTGGTGCTGATATATTTGTTTCCTTACAATTTCAATCATGTGACTTATTTTTGGGGTAGTTGAAACTTCAACATAATATTTAAGTCACAATTTTCCCTTTTTTTCATTAATATTTTTGGGAGTGGAGTTTTCCCTAACTATCAATTATAGACCATTGGATTTTAGTAGAGGGAGAATTTTCTAAGAACATTAGGTTTTTAAGTAAAAGGGAATATTTTTTAACTACTTGGAAATTCTTGAGCTTTAATATCAAGCATTGTTTGTATTTATAGATCAATTATTAAAATCTTAAATAATCGGAAACTATAGTTGTGTTCCGCTGACATAGTTCTTCGATTGAGTAATTATTTATGTCATATTGAATTTCATTTAATAACAGAGATCATATAAATACTATCCATCCTATACTATTTTTTTTGAAGAGACATATGGAAGAATTTTTCAATTTGTTGAGGTTGTTTGAAAGTTTAATATAAAAGCTTCACTATTAGTTGGTAAAATATAATTTATTTATTTATTTTTTGTTAGCATTTGTATCATTTTTATTGTTTAAAATTTAAAGGGTCATAAATTCTTTATATGAAGGATTTGTTAGTAGTGACTTTTTTTAATAGTATAGTTTTTTCCATTCCAAGATATATATGTAATGGTCTAATTTTTTTGTAAAATATATATACAATTGATAAATTAAATACTTGTATAATAATTACTTACTTACATAAGCACTTTAAAAAAAAATATTAGTACCTTTGAATGAAAATCCTAGAATGTTAATGCAAGTTAAATTGACATTTCATCAAACATACCTTCAATTGAAAGCCTACATTTATTAACAATAAATTATATTGTAGATAATCTTGAAGGTGGTCCTTCAATTGAACAATTTCTAAATAGCCATTATAAACAAAAATTATTGGTTTGGATCATATTTCTATAATAAAATGAAGTCTTCATGATATGAGATTTTTTGAAAGGAAAACCTTCAAAATAGACTTATAAAAGTAATATTTTTTATGTAATTGTTATATATACATTTTCAGGTTCATAATCAACATTGGTTTTTACCAAACACATATTTTCAATGCACATAAAAATATGAAGCAATTATAAAATAAAGAAAATATGTTTACCCTGTATATTGATGTTATTTTTTACAAGATAACTAATTTATGTATTTATGAAGAAGTTATGCACTATTAAAAAATAAATGTTCAAATTAAAATCAAATCTCAATTGAAAATAGATTGATAAATAAAATATACAAAAATTTAATAAAAAGATAAAACCTAGACATAAATATTAATGATATTGTTGAAAAATTATTAAATAATTGTATTTATAGCTAAATTTGTATATTTAGACAAAATATTACTCACTACAAATAATATAAAATATATGAAACAATTTATTAATAAATATTTTAAAATTAAAAATATATTTAAATTGTATATAAAAAATTCTCAACAAACTAATGCTTTATATTATCTTCAAATTGTTCATAATTTTCTTGTCAAAATTGATTATAAAAATATCTTAAAAATATTTATTTAATTGATTTACATAGATTAAATATAAATACATCTTTGTATTATTATCTTATAAATTTCATATCTATATTGTATTTTATTCTTATAATTAATAACCATATTTAACATTAATGAAAAGAACTTCATTTTAATTGAAAAGGAGTCCAATGAATTTATTATATTTAAAAATGGAATCCGTTGAAAGTGTTTATTACAGATTTAGGACGTATTGGTGTTGCCTTTCTAGGCTCGGGTGGAAATTATCTTGAACAATGTCAATAATATACATTTGTATGCATGTGATGCTACTCTTTTTTTATATTTAAAAGTCTATGTATGTATGTATCACGTTATCAATATTATATAATTTTTTTTTATTTTCACCTTTTAAAATAAAACAAAGAAGGTAAACATAAGTTTGATTTCTTAGAGGTGAAAGAATAGTTTAAATTATCATTAGATAATTTAAGGGTAGCGTGTGCACGTGGGTCAATTGGTCAATTTGCATATATGTTACATTGTATTATATATTTTTGAAAGGTTTGTAAATAATTTTATAAAATAAAAAAATAATAATTAATAATGTGATAATATTTTTTGGGGTAACTTCAAGTATATAGCTTAGTTTGAGTCTAGAGAGATCAGTTTCTCATTAGATTTAACATTGGGAACACTATTAAAGAGTCTTATTCCCTTAAGCATTATCACCATATTCAAACTTTTGAGCTTAATGGTCCATTTAAAACACACAATTTATGAGCACAACTACCTTTGTCAGCATATCAATAGAATGAAGACATATTGTCTACAAGCCTAGTGGTCGAACAAGGGTTTAAACCTTTGTGACCACCATAACAATGATATAGTTTGATGAGTACATTATGCCTTTTTCAATAATTTAATATGGTATTTTTATTTGAAAAATACTTTTTTCATGATAAGTGTTCAATTTTCTTTCTATATGAGATATTTTTTAAATAGATGAATATTTTTGTTTCAAATATTTATGAAATTGAAGATTATAAAATTAATGCAAGTGATAGGCATATTTACATATATCAAACACATATAAATAGTTTGGGCATAATCTCCATTTGAATATGATTAATTACAATTTTCAATTCAAAAAATGAAATGTTTTAACTTAAGAATTATAAATAAAAATGCTATATTTTATGTTGTTATATGTGAGATATATGAATTATGATGAAATTTTTTTAAATCCTTGTAAAAGATGTTGATATAGTTTTAAAAAACTATATTCAAAATTATTTACAAATCCTAATAAATCTACTACAAAGAAATTATGAATTTTTAAATTTTTTTAGAAAAATGTATATACTAGATATGAGTACTAGTGATACATATTTAAGAAACTATAATTTTTTTTAATTTCTAATAAAAAAATTTAATTATCGAATAAATGCTACTGAATGAAAATATTGATAAATATGAATATCATAATTTAAATAAGATTTAAAAATACACAAAAAATCTATAAAATTATTAGTTTACATCATCTTCAAATTATTCACAGTTGGATTGATACAAATAGAAAAAGTGAAAATTTGGTATTATTAAAAAAAATTAGTGTTATTAAATGAATTTTTAAAAAAATCTAGAAAAATGTCTATACTAGATATTAGTACTAGTGATCCATATTTAAGAAACTATGATTTTTGCTTATTTCTAATAAAAAATTTAATTATGGAATAAGGATTTGAACCTTGGTGGTTGCTTCAACAACAAAGTGTTTTAATCGCAACACTTCATATCCGAAAACTGAAACAATAGATCTTTATATATACACAAGTTTTAAGATTTATTTATAAATTATATTTATTAAAATGTGAAAAGTGTTAATCCATACGCCAATTTCTTTAGTTACAAATACACCAAAAAAATATTATATAAAGAATGACATCCCATTCTACCTCACTTTTGAACATTTTATCGATAACTACATTATAGCATCATTTTTGTAAAAAAATAATTAAAATAAACATAAAAATATTTTTATTTTGCATTTATTTATTTTCTTTATATCATTTCAAAATTCAAAACACACACACACACACACACACACATATATATATATATATATATATATATATATATATAGGTGGCAGGGCCACTTGATATATTAATATTATAATAAACTGGTTCAAAGAGCTCCCGGAGAAAAGAACCAAAAATAAAAACTCCGATCATTGCTCATATACATAAAATAAGAATTTTGGAAGAGTATCAACCCCTGAAAGCCGAAGCTAAATCCAACCAAAAGTATGAGGAACCCACTACGAAGACCTAACCCTAAACTATTACAAAAAGCCCTTAGGCAGTACAAAAGTCTTAAGGTAAATACATCTGCAACAGTTACAAAAGCCCATAGGCAAACAAAGAAGCCCTAAGGCGAAATCCAAGGTTGACATCCAATATTGATAGCCCACAGATTGGAAGAATCCAAAACTTCTACTTGTCGCTAAATCACCATGAAGAAACTCGCAGTGAAAAGGAGTTATACACAATACAAAGCTATAAAATGCACAGAGTGCTGAGTCTAGACAAAACCCGCAAGGAAGCAATCCTGCAAAATAGAGAAAAAAAGAATCCCTGCAAAAACCATTAACTTTTCATAAAGAACAGAGTAGTGTCACCACCTGCAACCAGAGGAGAATCACCACATATATGTTACTTTATAGTGATTCAAGTTAAAAAATTAAAACATATATGTTACTTTATAGCGATTCAAGTTAAAAAATTAGATTAATATTGACCATTTCTTTTATAAAATTATGATATAACATAAAAAATAAAAAGTTAACCCACTTTTATCTTTTCAATCTATTTTACAATTGTATAGTCAGAAAATGGAAGCACTTCCATAGGAGACTGGTTTAGCCTTCCGAGTAAGTGGTTTGGGGTCATGAAAAGCGCCTCTGAATGGGTTCCTGATCTTGACATGGCTTCCCCCTGACCTGCCTTTCTAACCTCCATTTCCAGACCTAAATTCTGCATTCTGGGTCTCTAACCTATGATCCTGGGATCTGGGGACAGGGTCGACCTCCTAGGACAAGGTCAACCTCGGCCCTGCCCTAGGACAGGGCCAACCTTGACCCTATCCCAGGGTCCAAATCCTGGGAACTTTTGGTTTCTGGGATGTTGGTCTTCACAAAAATTTTATTCCCACATCCACGCTGGCTGTTTCGGGTTCTGAATTGGTTGATTCCTAAATTATATTTAATATAGGTCCTCTCCTAGGGGTAAAGGCTTAAATGATGATTTAATTATCCTATGTAGACCTCCTTAGAAGATTGTGCCCCAGTTTCATATAAAAGGGAGCTTTCTCCTCTCATTTTCTCTAACCATGATCAAGCATCCTTACACAATTGAGAAGGATTTTCAAGTGCAATTCAAGCAAGCTAAGGAGAAAGATTTCAAGCAAGCATCCATCCATTCTCAAGCATTCAAGCATCCATTTTCATGAAGGAGATCCATTGGAGGCCAT
>MU226878.1:4438084-4448984 GCA_018584345.1 Thuja plicata | reverse complement strand
AGAGATCAGAGTCAAGAATATCCTCATATAGATTTTATAGTATTTTAATTAGACATAGTCTATTTTAATTAAAAAATATTGAAAGTAGGTATTTTAACAGTCAAGCAGTCGTTGATTTGGAAAATATTAAAAAAATAAAAAATCAATTCCAAAATTTTTTAAAATCATCGAAAACACTAGAAAAGAGAGTCCTCTTTAATAATATGTAATTTATTTGGTTTTTGGTATAGTTTTGATAGTGGAAAAGTGGTGGGAGACAAAAACTGTTGATTTCAGGTAAGTTCAACTTTGAAAACTTATAACGGGAAAAATATAGATCGAAAACACTTCTTTCTTTTTTTCTGCACTAGCTATACATGTCATATAAAACATATTCTAAAATTGGAGGAAAAAACAATGTTTTACTTATAATGATTTGGCGGGAAGTAAACTCCTTGATTTACAGTATTTTTCAGGAAATGAAAAATAGACCTAAAAAATTCAAAAAACATATTAATTTTGGTTCAATTTTTTTTAAAAAAATTAGAGGCATATAATCCATCCTATTTAACACATTTCTTCAGTTTACATCATCTTCAAACTCTCAACAGAAATGTGACTTTTATGCCCTTGAAGTTTTACAGTTTTGGTGTTGTTAACATTTTCCTTTGTAAAAGGGTGACAAATTATTGTGCTTTTACCCTGTAACTAAAAATTACTTAATGTTTCAATGTATTTAAATGTACAAAAGAAAACATAAATTAATAGCTTACATTGATCACTTCAAATATTACCTCTACCTTGCTATTACCGGTCACCTTACCCAAAAAAAGTTGCAATCCTTATTTGTCTACCATCTTCCATTTTAAAAAGTAACATCAATTAGCTTTTGTTGTTGAAAAGAACTATTTGCACATGCTTCACCTTAACTAAAAATTATAATTTTTATATCCATCTTTGTCTTTAGTCTTGTTCGCACCCCATTTTATGTGTCTATTTTCTCTTTGCTATGGTTAGTGTGTAGATCCAATCCTGCTCCGAACTTGAATTAATGAGGGGTTAGTAGCACCGATTTTCAATGGGGGAAAGAAATCATAAATACTAAGAACAAATCCACGGACAATAAAATAACAAGCAATCAAAGAGGAAAAAAATGAATGCAAATGCCAATGCTTGAGGCTTTTATTACTTCTCTCTACTCCTTATGAAGCACTGGATGAATGGTGCTCAGTATTGGTATCAGCAGCGTCTATGACTTGGGAGTGTTGACAAAATGATATTAATTATGATCACAAGAATGCTTGATGCTTATGGAAAGAATCCTGCAGAGTAAGTGTGCACAAAAGCTTGAAATCTTGGATCCTTCAAATGGTTGTGAAGGGTTAATTATATAGAATATGGAAAATAATTTGAATGGTTGAGATTGATCCCAGGGATTAGAGAATGAATGGTCGAGATCAAAATGAACTGGAGAAGCAATCAGTAAACTCCACCTCTTCAACTAAGAGAGAAGAGGTGATGTTTTAGTTAACTAAGGAGCAGCCAGTAAACTCTACCTCTTCAACTTGGAGAGAAGAGGTAATGTTTTAGTTAACTGAGAAGCAACCAGTTTACTCCACCTTTTCAACTTGGAGAGAATAGGTAATGCTTAGTTAATTGAGAAGTTGATCATGAGTTACCTTTTTGAACTTGAGAAAGGATTTATTTGAATATTTAATTGATTTTTGTAATTAAAGTATTCAAACATGTGATAATTGAATTCTTTTTTATTTAGAATTGAATTATTGAATGAAATGAAATTAATTTAATTAGAAGAATTAATTAATAAGTTTAAATATTTAAATTTAAACTTTAGGAAATTGAATTTAATTAATTAATGAAGATTAATTAATTAAGGTTATTTAATTAAATAAAATTTTAATTTTAATTAATTTTGGGGAAATGATTAAAATTGATTTGGGGAATAGATTTAGAAGAAATAGATGATTAATTACTGATTAAAAACCTATTAATTAATAGATAAAATTTAGTGTTTTAATGTAAGGTCGCAAGTATGTCCATTTTAGGGTGTCTACATTTGCCCCTCTTTGATGCATTGTGGCTTATCACATTGTGTCAAAGAATCTTCTATTTTGATCCTACCCCAGCTTGCCCCGGCGATAGCAGGTGTATTTATGCCCCCTAACAAATTTGAGCAAAAAGTCACGACAAGAGCATCAATTTGTTGATACTACAAAATGATTGTCTAGGCATTTGGTAGTGTGTGAAAATAGTTAAATATGCTCCTGATATCAGCTGTGAAAGTTTTCAGTGCCCAAGATGATAAAATAGGGATCCTTGAGGAATTAGGGTTTCCTTTGATCACTTATAATTAGCTTGTGGGCCCTTTCATTTGTCACTTTGCATCTTGGAGCTCCTGATTCTCTGGTAAGATTTGCTTTTGATTTTCTTTCTTTTCTTGATTTCTTTTTAGCGATGGTGGGCGTTTCGGGAGTCATGCACTTGTCTGACCAAGTTCACGCCTTCTGTCATCTGGATGGCTCAGATCGTGCAGTGAGTATTATTAGGAATAATAGCCCACAAGACAACTGAGAGGGAGTGAATCAGTTGTGATATAGATTATTAAACTTTATATTTTATAAATCAAATATGCAAATGTAAATGATAACACAGTAAATGCAAACACCATAACACAATATTTGTTGTCGAGGAAACCCTGTTAAAGGTAAAACCCCGGTGGGAATTAACACCCACAAATAATGTACTGAGAGTATAATATCCTTGTTAAAAGATTTATCCCTGTTAGGAGCTTGTTACAACATTACAATACATAGTCCTTGTTAGGAGACAAACCCTGTTAGGAGTCAAAAGAAATAGTAGACTCACTGCCAAGGCACACTGCCCAAAGAAGGTTAAAGCCACCCTCAAGGATTCACAATCGGAACAAGTGTATAAAGAAAATACACAATCCCATGAACTGTCTGATAGCAAGTGTCTTTGCTTGGTAAGTTCCAATGAATAATTCTTCTCATAAGCTCTTCTCTACATCTAGCAGCCAAACAAGCCTCATAGATTTCACTTCTTCTTCTTTTCAATCTTTATCACATTTTTGAAAAGAAAAAATCACTCATATATACCCTCTTACAATAATTCATTAGGCCAGTCAGTTAAGCTTTCCTAATACACAAATAATTATTTAACCCCTTGCTAAGATACACATGGTACCTATAACAAGTAAACATCATTTACAATCCATCAATTATGCTTCCAAATCTGCAATCCACGCTCACAGTTCATTTTACATGCTACATGTCTGAAGTCGGCCAGCAAATAGGACTCCTTTAGAATACATGCCACAACTGATGTCACCAGTAATAAAACAACAATCAAACTCAACCCATTATTCTAACATATGTCGGCTGTCCACCAGTAAGCTCACATCATCTAAAATATCTTCGCCACAAAGATATACCAGAAACACAGAGACCTACTCTGTCTAGAATCACAGTTGCATTCCAGAAACCAGTCTCCACCAAATCAACTGTAACATCCGCAATATGCAACATAAAGAAAAGAGACCTTAGGAATAAGGTCAACACACATCCTTCTACATAAATCCAACTTTGATCATTCTAAATCATCTGTACAATGTTCTTACACTTCTTCCAGTGAAGTAGCCAGTTTATCCTTTCCACAAAAATATATGTTGACATCAGTGAAAAAACATGAATATCAACAACATGATCAGTAACCAAAACTGATATCATCCAACAATCTCCCCCTTTGGCATTGATGGAAACATATGGAAAAATCCATATGCATCAACCCAAAAGTACTCTCTCTCAATACAATATTCTCAATATCCTCAACACAAATCTCTCAAAACAGTAGGGATTTTCACATAGAATCCTTCCCCCTTTGGCAACAATGGAAAAGGGTGTCACAACTCATCTGTAGTCTTCTGTAAGGTGTATCTTTTTCAAATATTCATGTCCATCAACCAGGTGCAAGATCACCCAAATGTACTCCATAGTATTCTCCTACGATCACTCCCCCTAAGGAGTAGATCCATACATCAAGTCCAGAGAATGATATAGCTCTGAGATCCACTAGAGTGATGCACATCTGCATCATTTAATTACCACTTGGAGGGGCCACCACCCCAAGCATGCCTATGAGATATTCAAAAGCATCTTTTGGCAAAGGTTTAGTAAATATATTTGCTATCTGTTCCTTTGTGCTAATATATTCCAGTTTAATCTCTTGATCTGCTACCTTCTCCCTCAAGAAATGGTACTTAATAGAAATATGTTTATTTTTTGAATTCATTACAAGAGTCTTTGACATATTCACTATACTAGTGTTATCATAGTGGATAGCCACTAGTTCTTTGAAAATTATTCCAATGTCATGTAGCATTTGTTTCATCAAAACAACTTATGTACAGTTTATTGTAGCAGCAACATATTCTGACTCAGCAGTAGATTGAGCAATACAATTCTTCTTCTTGCTCAACCAAGAAACCAATCCTTTTCCAAGGAAAAATGCACCACCACTTGTACTCTTCCTATCATCCACATTACCTGACCAATCATCATCAATATAAGCCCACAAAGTAAAATCTTCTTATTTTTCATACCTCAATCCATATTCTATTATCCCTTTCAAATATCTGAAAATTCTTTTTATAGCAGCAAAATGTGTCTCTTTAGGTTCTGCCTGATATCTAGCCACAATTCCAACTACATTGGTAATATTTGGTCTAGTGTGAGTTAGATATTGTAGCCCTCCAATCATCGATCTGTACTTTGTCTGAACAACACTTTGAGTCTCATCACTATTAGTCAGTTTGTTTCCAGTCACCATAGGTGTCCCAACAGGTTTACAATCTTCCATTCCAAACTTTTTCAACATTTCCTTAAGATACTTGGTCTGAGATATAAAAATGCCATTCTTACTCTAATTAATTTGCAAACCAAGAAAAAATTTCATCTCACCAATCATTGACATCTCGAATTCATTTTCCATTTCTTTAACAAACTTCTTACTCATCTTATCATTCCCTCCAAAAATGATATCATCAAAAAAAACTTCTATAATCAAGATTCCATCTTCAATAGTTCTCAAATATAAATTACTTTGTGCACTGCATTACCTTTTCTGAAACCAAGATGAATTAGATATTTGTCTAGTCTTGCATACCATTCTCTTGGTTCCTATTTCAGTCCATACAGTGCCTTCTTCAATCTGCAAACCATGTTTTCATCATCTGTTAAAGGAAAACCATCAAGTTGTTCAATGTAAACTTATTCCTCTAGATCACCATTCAAGAATGTTGACTTCACATCCATTTAATAATCTTTAAAGTCTTTATGTGCAACATAAGCAAGAAATAATCTCACAACTTCCAATCTAGCAACATGAGCAAATGTTTCTTCATAGTCCATGCCTTCTTTTTGTGAGTATCCTTTACATACCAGTATTTCTTTGTTTCTTACCATTGTTCCTTCCTCATCCATCTTAATTATGAAAACCCATTTAGTACCAATCACATTTTTGTTCTCAGGTCTTGGAACCCATTCCAAAGTATTGTTTTTCTTTATCTGTTCAAGTTCTTCTTCCATTTCTTTAGTCCAAGATTCATCTCAACATGCTTCATCAGTAGTCTTCGGTTCAACTTGAGAAATCAAACAGATCTCATCTCTAGCTCTAGATCTAGTCATCACACCTTTACTTGCATCACCAATAATTTGATCTTCATGGTGGTTCTTCTTAACATACCTTGGATTCTTCAATGTCTCAGTAGCTTCAATTTGTTCATCTTCAATCTCATTGTCAATCATCAAAGATTCTTCAGGTTCAAGAGTAACCTCTTTCACTTCTGTAATCTAACCACAATCATACATTCTTTCCTGGATCTGAAACTTTTCATCTATCCTCACTTTGCTTTCAATCAACTTTCTCACTCTCAGATTGAAACATTTATATACTTTACTCTTACTAGAATAACCAAGAAAGATTCCTTCATCACTTCTAGCATCAAAATTGCCTATTTCATCATCTCTCTTGGTATAACATTTACTACCAAATATTCTAAAATATTTTAGAGTAGGTGTATGATCAAACGATAATTCATAAGGAGTCTTACTTGTACCTTCTCTTATTTGAATTTTGTTCAGTGTGTACACAGTAGTCCCAACTGATTCTCTCCAGTGAACATGTGACACATTTCCTTCCAACAACATAGTCCTTGCAACATCTAATATAGTCCTGTTTCTTTGCTTTGCTATCCCATTCTGTTGTGGAGTTCTAGGGGCTGATGTATGTCTGTATATTCCTTTCTCTTCACAGTATGTATTAAATAGCTCTGATGTAAACTATCCTCCTCTGTCTGGTGTCAAACATTTTATCTTCAAACCATATTCATTCTCAACTTTTGCTTTAAATAACTTGAATTTGTCAAATGCTTCATATTTCTCTCTTAAGTATGTAACCCACATCATTCTAGAAAAGTCATCAAAAAATAGTATAAAGTACCTTTCACCATAGTATGATCTTGTTCATGTAGGTCCACATAGATCTGTATATACCATATCCAACTTCCCTTTTGCTGAATACACTTTTCTTTTGAAAGTTCTTCTAGTCTTCTTCCCCATAACAGACTCTCTACACATAGTGTTAGATGGCTTTACAATTTTAGGTAGATCCCCTACTTTTTTCATGCTTGCCTTCACAATGTTATCAAAATTAACATGAAAAAATCTTCTGTGCCATAACCATCTGTCATCAACCTTCGCAATAAAATAAGAAGCTTGAGATGTGTTCAATTCAAATACATTACCTCTGAATTTAATACCAGATGTGATCAAGTCTCCTTCTTTACTTCTGATAGAGCATTTCCCATCAATGAATTTCAATTGATAACCCTTGTCTACTAACTATCCAACACTCAACAGATTATGCTTAAGTCCATCAACAAGTAATACATTGTCAGTGTCAGTCTTTCCATCCAAAGAAATAGATCCAACTCCAATAATAAGCTTAGGAGTATTGTCACCAAATCTGACAACACCACCATTATGTCTTTTAAAATTTACAAAATTGTTTTTATCTCCAGTCATATGATGTGAACAACCACTGTCTATAACCCATTCATATTTATTTTCAACTCGGGATAGTAAGGATTTTTCTTCATGCATAGGTTCATCATCCTTAATAGCAATAAATCTAATTTCATCATAGTCACCATCATCATCATGAGATATACCCTCACTAGCATAATAACATTCCTTGTCTTTTGAATACTTAGACTTGAAAAACTTAGGTTTGTTCTTTGGAACTCTTGTAGGACATCTAGATGCAAAATGACCAATCTTGTTACATGAAAAACATTTCAAAGGTAATTTTCCTTCAAACTTTCCCTTACCTCTCTTTTCTCTTCTGGAAATCAGTGCCACAACTTCATCTAGCTTTCTTTCTTCTTCCTGTATCTGTTCCCATTCATCTGCATAGGCTCCAAGTTCTTCCCTTAGGTCATTACTGCTAGTGCTTGCATTTCTAGATAAGGTCTTTTTGTTCTTGTGCACGGTTGCCTTGAATGCTGACTCAACTTTAGGTAAAGTGTCTCCCAATTCTCTGGCCTCAAATGTAGTTAGCTTTCCAATCAACATCTCTCTAGTGAATTTTGGTGTCAAAGGTATAATCTCCTCTATAGCCTATACTTTGGTTCTATATGCATGTGTCAAAGATTTGAGTATCTTCGCAATCACTTCTTCCTCACTGTAAGTACCTCCAGAGTTTCTAATACCAATAAACACTTCAGTAATTCTCTATCCATATGCCCTAATGTTCTTCTCTTCTCTCATCTTAAGTGATTCCATATTTGTCTTCCAGTTTTGTAGCTTTTCCTTCTTAGTAATCTTGTCTCCAATATATAATGCTTCTAATCTTGACCAGATCTCATGTGCAGAATCCAAGTCATTTACTCCAGTGAATTCTCCTTCTGAAAGTGCATTGATCAAAGATTCCCTTGCAACCATATTACATAAAAATAAATTCTTCTGATCTTCAGTAGCCTTCTCTAACTCATCCTCAGCCTCTATCTTTTCATTCTTCTTTGTGATCATCTAGTAATCAATTCCCAGACATAGAAAATGTGTTCTCATCTTGTTCTGCCAACTGTCAAAGTTTTTAGGTTCAAACTTTAGACTATCCTTCCTGTAGTAAGTCGTCTTCAAGATCACCTCAAGCTGTTAAACATTCTCTCTAAGGACCACAAGCTTTAATACCAATTGTTAGGAATAACAGTCCACAAGACAACTGAGAGGGGGGGGGGTGGGTAAATTAGTTGTGATATAGATTATTAAACTTTATATTTTATAAATCAAATCTGCAAATGTAAATGATAACATAGTAAATGTCAACACCATAACAAAATATTTTTTCTCGAGGAAACCCTGTTAAAGGTAAAACCCCGGTGGGAATTAACACCTAAAAATAATGTACTGAGAGTATAGTATCCATGTTAAAATATTTATCCCTATTAGGAGCTTGTTACAAAATTACAGTACATAGTCCCTGTTAGGAGTCAAAAGAAATAGTAGGCTCATTGCCAAGGCACACCGCCCAAAGAAGGTTAAAGCCACCCTCAAGGATTCACAATTTGAACAAGTGTATAAATCAAATACCCAATCTAGTGAACTGTCTAATAGAAGCTATCTTTTCTTGGTCAGTTCCAATGAAGTATTCTTCTCATAAGATCTACTCTACATCCAGTAGCCAAACAAGCCTCGCATCTTTCACTTCTTCTTCTTTTCAATCTCTATCACATCTTTTGAAAAGAAAAGATCACTCATATATACCCTCTTACAATAATTCATTAGGTCAGTTAGTTAAGCTTTCCTAATACAAAAATAATTATTTAACTCCTTGCTAAGATACACACGGTACCTATAACAAGTAAACATCATTTACAATCCATCAATTATGCTTCCAGATCCACAATCCATGCTCACAATTCATTTTACATGCTACATGTCTGAAGTCAGCCATCAAATAGGTCTCCTTCAGAATACATGCCATAGATGACATCACCAGTAATAAAACAACAATCAAACTCAACCCATTATTCCAGCATATGTCAGCTGTCCACCAGTAAGCTTGCATCACCTAAAATATCTTCACCAGAAAGATATACTAGAAACACTGAGACCCGCTCTGTCCAGAATCACAATTACAATCCAGAAACCAGTCTCCACCAAATCAACTGTAACATCTGCAATATGCAACATAAATCCAAGTGACCTTAAGAATAAGTCAACACACATCCTTCTGCATAATCCAACTTCGACCATTCTGAATCATCCATACAGTGTCTGTACACTTCTTCCAGTCAAGTAGCTAGTCTTTCCTTTCCACAGAAATATATGTTGACATCAGTGACAAAACATGAATATCAACAACATGATCAGTAACCAAAACTGATATCATCCAACAATATTTTATCCCTTGCGCTTTTATTGCTTGTCATTAATACATTTGAAATCATTTGATTTTTTTTTTAAAAGTTGTGTCGTATTTGCCGGTGATTTTGCCACATTTGTTTTTTGTGTGCAACAATTTCTTAGTATGTTTTGCATTTGATAAGTGTATCAAAATTAGAGGTTTTAATGCCGCAATTCCAAGTTGTGTTTCACAATTGATGTTTGAATGTCGCATTTGATGGAAAAGTGTCGCAATTGATGTTTGTGTTTCACAATTTGTATGATATAATTTATTCCTATCCTTTTTGCACATGTCTAAATTTCTTTGTCAATCCTCGCACTGATCATTGTACATACTTTTGTTTTGCAGATTACTGGCGACATTTTGTGGTGTTAAGAGTCTAGAACAACGGGTTTGGTTTATCGTTTTTAGTTATTCGAGGATGAGAGATCCATTCTAAGAGACTTAGGATTATATTGGGTTACCTACATGCCTGAGATCATGACCAATAGGGGTCTAATCTCTGCTTTATTGGAGAGGTGACATTATGAGACATGCACATGTCATCTTCCCACTAGAGAGTGCACTGTCACTCTTGAGGATGTTTATTGCATCCTTTAGTTTCCTATCTAGGGTGCCTTAGTAGAGTTCACTCGACAACTTGGCACTACAATATTTGGGGTCAAATTTTGATGCCAGTTTGCGATGGTGCTACCATTTGTGTGTTTTTTTCCAAGTGCCCTCGATGTTGTCGTAATGGCGACAATACCGTTGTAATTGTGATACCCTCTTGATTATAAACAAAATAAAATAAAAAGAAAGGCTCATTTGTGATCGAGCTGTGCATGCGATCAGAAGAGGGCCTAATTACTATTGTATGTTGAAGACGCGAAGAATAGGTGAATCTCGATGGATTTTTTTTAGCTGAAGATCCCGTAGGATTCTTTGCATTCAATCTGGCTGGTAAGCTCTCCATTTTGTTGCGTAGGCTGCATCCCTCATTAGGTATGTCTTTGTACCTTTTATTAAATGAAATATCACTATTGTAGATTATTTGTGATTTCATTACTTGAAAAATCATAAAAACTCTTTATTTTCCTCTTGTATTGGTGATTTCATTAGACATATGGACTTTTTCTTATTAGCTTTTGATACATGTGTCTCTGCTAAATATTCTTTTATATACTTGTGAATAAGGGTTCATATATGTGTGCTCTAGTTGAAAGAAAAACATAATGAAAACCCTACAAGCTCTATTTTTCTTGCAAGCTGCGGGTCTCTCAGTTGAGGGTTTCAATTGTGAAAACTGTAACTTTACTCTTTGAAACCCATTTTGATTTTATGCACATTTCAATGCTCTATACTTTATGTTGTCCGAGCTTTCTTTCAGCTATGAGTTTTCTTTGTGCTTGTACTGGAAAATGGGCATTTATTTTTT
>MU226878.1:4384381-4397770 GCA_018584345.1 Thuja plicata | reverse complement strand
CTATTGGTTTCTTCCTAAAAATTTCCTTCTCTGTGGTAATCATTTTGCTCCTCCTCCGGCTCTTCCTCCCTTTCTTCATCTCCCTTTAAATCCTCTTCCTTAAACTCCCCTTCTTCTATTTGGGTTTTTTTTTCTTCTATTTCATCTTCTTCCATTTGGATTTCGTTTTCTTTTTCATTTGATACTTCTATTCCCCAGTCCTCAGGATCCTCTGTATTTGATCCTAACATTGTGTTAGTACATTTAGTCTTCTCATTAGTTTCTTGTACCTCTTTCTCTTTTCACTGTCCTTCCCTGTCTTTGCTACTGACTTCTTTAGTTTTTCTCCCTACTGGGATCCATTTCTGAATTTTTTTCTGAATAACTTTCTCCGGACATTTTTTTGCCCAGTGACCCGCCTTTTTGCAATGGAAACACGCAAAGGGTATAGTTTCATACTCTATATCCTGTTCCCACATACCTAGCTTAGATTTCAAACTAATTTTTTCTGGCATATCCTTGTCCTACATAATCCCAACACAGATACGGGCATAGGTTAGCCTTCGTCTCGCCACTGTCACATTATCTATCAACAAAAGTTCACCAAATGAACTAGCTATACCAACAAAAATATCTTCTAGCCAATATTCAAGAGGCAATCCATGTAGCTTTATCCATACTGGAACTTTTTGAGCTTTGTCCTCCTCGAATACAAGATTCGGACTCCATTTCTGGAGAATAAGAGTGTTTTTCCCAATCAGCCATGGCCCGCTGCAAAGAATATTCATTATATCTTCTTCACAAGAAAAAAAGAATGACATACATCCCTTAGCCATAGCTACCACCTCTACCTGTCCTTTCAAAGCCCATTTTCGGGAAAAAAAAGCCCTAACCACTTCGATGTTAGGTCTCACTCCTACAAATCTACCAACCAGCGAATTTTTCATCCTTGCTATAGAAAAATCGATGGTCTAGTCTAGGATTTCAATAGCAAAGCTTCCCTGAGAAGGTTTTGAAACGTTCTTCACCGGAGGTAAAGAAGATTTACCTGTTGGTTTGATGCCAAATAGAGATGCCCATTTCCTTGGTTGCCCCACCCCAGCCTCCTATTTGGGACCCCCTCCTGGGTCCTCTGGCGCCTGTCCCGCATCGGGATCCAATCCTGTGATCTTGATGTCCTTCCCATCATTCCGCTTGCTACGCTCAGAGGATTCTGCCTCCTCCCGAATTCTCCCACCCAAATTCAAAGTTGAATCCGGATGCTCCCGCTCCCTCCCTCGCTCCATGTCCCTATGTTGTTTCACTAACTTTAGGTGTTGCTGGTGTGCCTTCTTGTAATTCTTTAGAGGTAACACAAATTTGACCAGCATTCCCCATTTGTAGAAGCTTCTCTGCAACAACTTGATCATCTATATGTAAGGGAGATTAGGATGGAGAATATACATTTGATTCTTGTTGGGCTTCTTCTCCTACCCTATGCTTCTTGGGGCTTGGTAATGTGCTAGAGTTGGCTTCCAGTGACCTCTTACCCTTTGGATCAGTAGTCTTTTCTACTTTGGGTACCACTGCACTATATCCTTTCCTTTGATATACAACATATTAACCAGGAGGCACTCCTCTAGTAGGAATGATCCTACTCAATATTTCTTTATCTCTTTCTGGCTCTTTCTGCAATATTTACTCTCTTTTTTGATTCAATGCTTGCATAATTTCTTCAAACATTGTCATTAATGAATCAATTTTCTTAGCCCATGGCTGAAATTCCCTCAAGGGGTTATATAGTTTATCAAAATGCTACACAAAGTCTAGGATTTTCTTGTAAGCCATCCATTTCTCTTTCTTTATTTCTTTCTCAATCATGTCAAACTCATTCCTGATGATATCCTCGAGGAATTTAAATTGGTGGTCCAACACCAAGCATCTAGTCTTCTTCCTGAACATATCCTTTATGAAGGATTCAGGATCGACACATCTTGGCATGACAATAGTTAAGTGATAAGGCTCAAAGAAAGTATGCAAGATCTTCCACCCTCCCTTTGTGATGATGAATTGGTGGGCATTAGTGATAGTAGAAAAAATTGTCCCTTTTCCTCTCCCTGTAAGTGCTTCCTCTTGTAGGCCACCAATTTGCCTGATTATTTCTGCAAATCCTAATTTGAAAGGGACCCTATATGGTAGAATGTGGGGTACTCCTCTGAAACCATACACTCTAAACAAAGTAGAAATTGGGTATAGAATATCATCCCCCTTGTTATACACCATTTTGAGCTCTTGATTGTGCTCCATGGGTCTCAAAAACTTCATTAGTGATATAGGGATTCTAGGCTCATCTCCATTAAGTAACCTTCTGAGCCTAGCTGTGAAACACCTATCAAATGTGATGAAGCTAGCCTCCTTGTTCTCCCACGACATATCAACAATCCATAACTATATTGGCATATCCTCATCATCTCTGATTCTTTGCAGGCTCATCTCTTCTTCAAAATAATCTACCCCTTTAAACAGGAACATGTGCATGAGTAAAGAATACCAAGTGAAAGGCTTGGTGAGTTGTGACTTTTTAATACATTTCAAACCTTCATGAATCAAATCGGCCAAATATGGGGCAAAATAAAAAATAATGGCAAGGTGAGGATGCATGATTTGGACCATCATAAATATGAGATGGATTGGCATCTCATTCCCCTCATCTTCCCCAAAGATCTGGCACAAGGCCCTTTAAACTCCTCTGGCCTTGGGAGTGAACAAATCAACCTTAAAAGGTTCTTTTGTGTTAGGACCTACTAACACTAGGTCTCCCACTTTTGCATAAAACTCTTTTAGTGGGACTCCCCTGAGATAGCTCCTCTAAGCTTGGTATATTTCCCTAAATTCATTAAAATCAATTTTATCCATAAGGGTGTTTGGTTCATTTAATCTGAACAGTTCTCTTATCTCTTTAGTAGTTATGCTAATCATGACGTGCCCTTTTCTATCCAGCACTACCCTAGTTATTTCATCATACTTCTCTGCTATCTGCATGAGTAAATCCACATCCATAAACACCCTGGGTACTACCAATTTACCCACATCAAACTGCCAGACATTACTATTTGGAGCAAAAGAGTTCCTCTGGCCAATTTTTTTTTTAAAAGGGCCAATCCATTTATGCCCATATTGGCATCCCGCACCCATCTCCCATAGTCATACAATCCCTCTGCAATTCTGACATGTGGGTCTTTAGGTATTTATTCCTTCAATTTAGTGTAATCATTAGTTGATCTAGTCAACTATTGGAGTAAATTGTCACATACATTTTTCTCCTGATAATCCACCCTTCCCTTGATTTCTCTCCTGGGTGGCATTATGTGATGTAGGGTTTGAAATTTTACCATAGATTATATCTCTAATACCTGTCTGTATTTACTACAATAAGCCCTAATATCTTTGCAAAGTTTTAAAGAAATTTAATCATAAAAATAGAGGAATACCTGTTCAGTAGATGATCTGATAGCTTTGACAATACTTCACTTTGAAAACAATCTACTTTAGAACTCGCCAATGATGCACAATAATTTTGAATTATGAATTAAAACCCAACGATCCCATCATTTTATCCATTTAATTCATTTCCAGGTGCCACACACGTTCACCATTACTTCTATTGAGTTCAAACTTGTTGTTAGATTTTTCCATTTTAAAACATAGCCATTGATCTTACTACCTTTCTTTCTCATCCAATGGTTCTGAGAAATTCTTTCATAATGTTGATCTACTAGGACACGTGGTAGCCTGTCGCATTCCCTCAAAGGATAACTAGCGAGCATTTTCATCTTAAGGCTTTGCGCCCACCATTCGATCTTCCTTAACTTACCTGCAAGATATCTTTCTTTACACTGTAGATGGCCCCCAACATCTAGGACACGTGTCACCATGGCACAATGCCTTGAAGATTAACCATCGATCAAATTTTCTTTAAGGATTTACACTAGTCGTTAGATCTTCAAGATTTGTTCTACTTTTACTTCTTTCAATAATCCATGGCTTTAAATCTGGCAGAGACATGTGTCATCACGGTGCAATGCCTTGAAGCTTAAAAACTGATCAAATTTCTTTCAAGGAAAAGCACCCACCATTGGATCATCCTTAACTTACCTGGTCTTTAACTAACCACCTTTTGATTAAGCACGGTCTACAACTTGCATAATGAGACACATGGTGGCATGTCACATTCCCTCATTGATTAACTTCCCTTCATCTTGTGTTCAAGGAAATACACCTACTGTTAGATCAAATCCAAGATGCCATGCTTTAACTAGTGCTTGAATTTTCAACTTTAACCTACTGATTGCCAGGTGTCATTCTATTACGTTGCCTTGATGGTTATTATCCTTGCATCTTATCCTTAAGGATTTACGCTCACTGTTGGATTTAGTCTAAGATGCTACCTTTTAATTAAATGTTACATTCAACTTGGCCCCACCTAGACATGTGGCAGCTCCGCACAATGCCTTGAACCTTAAAGCATGATAAACTTTATTTTATGGCTTTGCATGCACTGTTAGATTCAATCTGATCAACTTAAGCTGGCCTAGTTCTGAAGTTATGCAAATAGTTCATCTAACCCTATCTCAACTTTGGTACATGTAAATTAGAGGCCTTTGGAACCCTTACAAAGTTACGGTGATGATCTTCTTAACATCTCCACTATCATATAATGTTACAAAGTCCCACACAAAGCCTTTTTTAAACTCTGAACTGTTTAATCTTGTAATTGATTAACCTTTTCAAAGTTACGCCAATCTGCCAAATGCTTTATCACAACTTCATAACCGCAAGAACTAATGGCCAACAAATGCTCGCAAATATTCATAGCCACTTGATCATTTGATTCATTACTATCGTAGGTTCAAAACTATTCTTGACAAAGTGACAAATATTAATCTGACCGTTGACACATGTCACAGTCCATTCCTCAGTGCTTTCCATGTGGCATGCAGTCCATTTACTTAATTGATAATTCCTTAATTCCTTGAAGCAAAAGCATTTACTTAATTTAATAATTCCTAAATTCCCAATTTCCTAAAAGAAAATATTAATATAATTATTAATAATATGACATATACATTATTAGTATTATATTCAATTTTAAACAAATTGCAAGTGCAACTACGATCTTGAGCTCTTTACAAAATTACACAGGCACAGAAAATTACAAAATATCTTTGTATTAACTTCCTTCAAAATTTGAAATTTATACATCAATGATCAAGATTCAATGATCATAGTACTAGAGACTTCTAAGTTCTATCACAAAATTACAAAATATCATTGTATTAGCTTCCTTTAAATTTATACATCAAATTCAATGATCAATGACAATGATCATAGCATGCAAGACTTCTATCAAAAAAATAGAAGAGATTAAGCTTAGAAATAGTTATAAGAGCAACAGATGGCACCTTGGATTCTTCAAAATCACTCTTGGTTTGCACCAAAGGTGTATCCACAGCAGATGAACCGCAAAGATAAGATACCCTGTTTGAATTAACTGACCTCCCTCTATTGGCTCTTCATCTAATGCCAAAACTGTCTCAACTACTTCCATCATCCATTTCAATGTGACAAGGCTTAAGTCTCTCCAATGCTTTCCCACACCACAATTTACCTCTTTGATGGCCAAGTTATCACTCTAACTGTATCCAAGTCTTCAAGGCATTTTTTCCACTTGGAATCTATTATGGCTTGAGATTCAGCAACAAACTTACTCAGATTAATCTCCTACTTGTACGCTTCATCCACAACTTCAAAAAAGTTGAAATGTCAGCATCACCAACAAAATAAGAATCCACCTTGCTAGCATCCAAAATTTGGTTGAAAGAATCAACCCACTCCTGCCAGTCCTTCAACTATCCATGTGTGTCCACAATAGCAGGGATATATCCTTCAGATTCTTCAGCAAAAAACTTTAGCTTTGCCTAATTTTTTTTTAACTTTCCATTGAAAAATGCATACAAATCCTTTACTAATACCACCATTTCCTTAACATCAATTATTTTTTTAGGTAACTCCATTTTTTCCCATTAGTTAAATTAACCTCTCAAAGAATTGCAGGTGTGGGCCCCAAGTATTAAATAATGGGGTTAGTACAGACAAGGCATTAGAACATGATATTCTCCCCCCTGCAAAGAAATGAATGTGCTATGAATGATTTGAGACTTCCCTTTTAAAATATTTACTCTGTGCAATAGCACCTTCTTCAACGCCTCCTTTTTAGCAATTCCAGTATCATCAAGCTGATCAACGTCCATTATTATGTTCTCTATTGCAAGTTCTGGAGCTAAGCCCCCCTCAAACTCAGTTTTGACCCTAGCATCACAGACCTTTGTAACTACTTTGGACTGATTTTTTAGACTATTTATTTCATCTTTTAGCTCCTTCAGATTCGTATCCATGACAAAATTCTTCTTCAATTCCTCTTCAAAAATTTTCCTATTTGACACAATCTCTGAACGTCCTTGCTAGCCTATTCTCTAAGTCCTCAACCATTGCCTTATTCATGGAGGATGCATGATGTAGGAGGTTTTCTATGTCTGATCCTATAGTCTCCTACAACCTCCATATTAATTGGCTACCCTGTGTTGTGTCTTGGATGTCAACCAATTTGGGCTTATTAGATTTTGGGGCCACACACCATACTGCTAGTGTCTTACTGTCCATATTAAATCCAGAACCCCTCTATAGTCCATCAGGGCCAAAAGCTTCATAAGCTACACCATTATCTTGCCTCTTGATTTGGTCAATTAAGAATGAGGAATCCAAGTCCCATCCAGGGATCAACAACATGCCACTTCTCTTCACAAGATATCTTGCCTCCTCCACAGTTAATGTTTCACTGTTGGGATCATAGGCCTGTTAATTTTTAATCATTTTAACAGTCTTTTCCTATGCTTCCCCTGGTTTCAAAGACAATGTTAATTCATTATGCTTAACTCTAAAGAGAAATATTTTAAACTCATTAGACTTGATGAATTCATCATCATCTATAAACTCGTTATCTTGGATGACCCTGTCATCTAATCTAGCTACAACCAATTCTAACTCATCTAGGGCATTTTCTCCCTCTTTTGCCTATGATGTCAATTTGTTTGGTCTTAATTCAACAAAGTATTACTAATTACTTGTTAGGATCTGTAGTGCCTTTTTCCTTTCCTTTTTTGGTACTTCATCAACTTTTGTTTCTTTGATGGCCCCTACTCAGATGTGGACGACTCAACTTGTTCTGTTTCTACCATAAAAAACACATCAGGTTCAACTTCCTCAGGGTTTATTCTATCCTCGTCCTTCTCCTCAGGGATTTTTGGCAATTTAGACATAATATTTTTGTAATTCTCTATACACATGTCAATTCTCAGCATGTATTTGAGATCAGGAAAGAAACCATGAAAAGTAGGGTCTGCCTTTTTCAATTCTTCCTCCACCCTTACAATATTGTGCCATTTAAGGGTTCTCTACTCACATATATCTTCACTAAGCACATTTCTAATAACATCCTCATCTACCATAAGCTAATTTTGAGCCAAATTGTGAATCCTCATTTCTCTAAATGCTCCTCTAATGAAGTCTTCAGGGTCATACATCCTTGCTTTATCATAGGGCAATCTAAATTGTCTCAGGAATTCATAGATTTGGTCCACAACCTCTTTAGCTATAGAGAAATCCCCTATTTGGAACCCCCTTACTAGAAAGGTTCCCTTATGTCTTTTAGGGCCTAAGTGTTCTCTATCCATCATGATAAGCTGACACATGAATTATACTATTGTCAATATTTCTGGGACATATTTTGGCAATAAGTGTGGAGGTTGAGGGAAAGCATACACTCTTATAAAATAAAAATTCTTAAAAAGAACATATCACCCCAATTGTGGTTAATTTCATTGTCAATTGTAAATGCTAGGGGTCTAAGAAATTTTATAACTAGTAAAGGAAATCTATTCCTCACAATACCTAACATGTTCATTATTGGATCCAAAAAATCACTATAAAAAGCAATGGAATCAGAGAAATGGCAACTTCTATCCCATAACCTAGTCAAGAGTTGAATCAAAACAATTCCTCCTGCATTCTCGGTCTCATTGATGAACTCTGGGTTGATGTAGCCAATATTGCAATAGAGGATCAGGTGCATCAACATGGAGTAGTGATTGAACTTGAAGCTTTTCAAATCAGTCTTTGCCGTCATCAACTCAGTGTGCATAACATTGATTATGTGCCCCACATAATCAAACTCCTTATTGGTGTACAATTCCTGAACATCTGTAGCCATGACATAAATGTCAGGAGTCACTGTCAAACCTCCATCTATTCCAATAACTTTCAATAGACCATAGATGGTATTCTAGAAATAGGGGAAAAAAAATCTCAATATCAAATGAATCGGCAACCTTCTTCGGCAACAACCTTGCCTCTTTAATTTGTCTAGGAATATGCTTCCTCATAACCTTTCTAGTGTAGTAACTTTTTTGTCTATGAAATAGGGCCTCCTCTTTTTCTAGGTCAATATCCACGCTCATAGCTCCTTGAAGGTTGAAATCTTAAATAAAATTTGCTCTATCTAACATGCAAAGTATAGACTTGTCCTGCCTATGGAAAGCTTGTGTCATTAGATTGTATGTTTCAATTAGTGCTTTCATGAGGTCTATATCCAAAAATACACCTCAGGTACTATCAAATTTCCCAAGTTCCTGTCCCATGGGTTTGAAACAGGAGGGCCTCTCAATCTATTATTATAGAAATACATGAAGAGCTCATACCCAGTTGTGTTTGGGAAGGCAACATCCCTGCAGAATGCATAAGGGTCCTTCCATTCATAAGTGTTAGCTGATTGCAAATTTGAGGATCCAGGAAAAAATTTCATCCATTCTTCAGTGTATATGTTTGGCCTCTTTGTTCTTGAAGGCAAAATCTTTGCTGGTTCTACAACAACATCAGGAGATCCTTGTTCTTCCATTCTTTATGTATACTAAAATCTAAGCAGTAAGCTCCTTTTCTGCATGTAACGGTTTGAACTCTTTGTTTCTCTTCAAATCTGAAAATTAAGGATGCTCTATGAAGTGTGAACTGTATTTAATAACTAATAAGAAACTCACAAGTTCACAACCAGCCACCAGGCCACCTACTATATTAAAAATTAAAATCTCATCAAGTGCACACGCATGAAATTTGTAATTACCTTTTTCAGAAAAGTGTCACTGTCAACTATCACTTCCAGCATAGATTTGGGGGTGATTCAAGAGCAAATAATTGGCGTGTTGCCAAAGTTACACTAACGGTACATCTAAGGTTAACCCTAGATCACAAATGGCCAAGAAAACCTAACGAAGCTCTGCAAACGTTCCATTTTTTGACACTTTCCACGTGGCATGCAACTCTCACTTTTCAACACCTGACAAAGTTAGTCGGGACTTCAGAACCCCTAACCATCATAAAAATTAAACTGTTTATAAGTTACGAAACAACCAACCGTAACTTTTTAATCGCTCACCATCATAAAAACTTAACCGTTGAGAAGTTATGAAACAAATAGGCTTAACTTCGGAACCCATCACCATTGTGATTTAGCATTCTGAATCAGTTAATAGGTATTTATAATTTTATATAGAACTACCTTTTCAAAAAAGTGTCACTGTCAACTCAGAACTGTCACTTGCAGCATAGATTTGGCCAAAGTTACGCTAACTATACATCTAACCCTAGGTTCTTATTCCAACTTGCTCTCACTTTTTAACAACTTACAAAGTTACGCATGAAGTTAGTCAAGATTTCGGAACCCCTAACCATCATAAAAATTTAACCGTTTAGAAGTTACAAAATAGCCAGGCGTAACTTCATAACCCATCACCATAAAAAAAACTTAACCATTGAGAAGTTATGAAATAGCCAGGCGTAACTTTGGATCTTGGAGTGGGTCCCAAATTTCAATGTGCCTGGTGGGATTTAGATTTTAGAAGCATCAGACTTCTCATTCAGTCGGTGAAGTGAATCATGCATTCGTGATTTATCATTCTAAATTAGTTAATACATATAGGTATTTATAGTTTTATACAAAATCACAGTTCATAGTCACACTCACAGATACTTCAAAGTTCAAGTTAATTAATAATTACAATTTACACATTTTTCAATTTATAAAACTATTGTTCAATTTCATGAATCATGATTCACGTAACATGTTACTGTATTGAATATTTAGTATTGAAATTTGAAGTATTAGAAAATAACGCGTGAAACTAAAAACAGTAACCTATAACACTATTTGAAAAAGAGTCTTCTAGTTCTAGTTCTCATATGTATACACTTACAATATTACTATTAAATTCAAAAACTAGTATTAGGAATTTAAGTATACATAATACTGGTAACTGAATCACTGATTGAGATTCACTGAGTAGTGAGAGACTGAAGTTCTCAACAGTTGTGGTTTCCTTAGAAGGAGAAGTGACAAGCTTCCAACCGTTTCTATAATTTAAAACCAAAATGAAAAGTACATTCAAATTTTGTATTTACAAATTACAACTACAAGTCTACAAGTAACAAATTTTTTCCTAAGATCCATTAAAGTTTTGAACTTTCAGAGGAAATTAAAAAAGCCTAGTTCGATAGTGTGACAGTCGACTCCTACATATTCTAATACTAATAGACTAATAGTAATTTTTTAATATGTTATAGTATAAATTATAAAATATAATATAATGATACTATCCACAATGAAAAAAAGATCAGTCGATGCGCAGACCAGCAAATAACTCCTCCTGGAACCCCTCCTGGTCGAAGCCATGATCATAAAAAATAGCACGCATCTCCGCCTTGTCATGTTCTACTTCGAGTTTGAACATGCTACTTTGGTATCCGAAGTAATTGGTAGTATGATCCCATGCTACAGACATAAGACGACTGAGGATATCCTATTTAATCTCCTACTCCATATCCAAATTTGGTTGGATAACAGGTTCTGGGTTATCATTTGATGATCCCTCAACTATTGGAAGACCCATTCTAAATTTGTGTCTTCCAAGATTCCAATTTTAGAAATTTAGAAAGCACCCTGTGTCCTGTAATTTCACTACCAAGGAGTATATAAAGAAAATAATCACCAACTTTCCAGGCGCAATAAATTTTGAAGGAATATTTCACGTAAGGTGGCTTGCCTTGGAAAAGGAAATTAATGAATATCAATAAACAAAAATTGCAGACATTTGTATCCGCCTTTGTACCCTGCATAACTTGGATCGAAAGTTGAAAATACAAATAATGAATATTGATGAATCAAAACTCATATCCTGTAAAATTATCCTTTTTAATGTCTAATCAAAATCTTAGCTTGGATTATGTAACTACTCAAGTTACGTAGACTGCCAGCATGTGCTCGGAACCACCATATCCTAGCTATGATTATAAATTTTGAACTGACAACTTGGCAGTCGCACTAAATTGTGAAGGAATATTTCATGTAAGGTGACTTGACACCAAAAATAAAATAATGAATGTTTATGAATCACAACTCATATCTCATAAAAATGATCCTTTTTAATGTCTAATCAAAATCTTGGCGTTAATAAGTCTCATTAATAATTAATTGCAATTTGCAGTTTGAATTTCAACCTTTAAATGCGAAACCTTTAACTCTTTAATCTACGGTCACCTTCATGTTAGTCAAACCCATGTCACCACAGGGAGACAAGTCACCACAAGGATACACATCATTCAGACTTAACGACTTGCTTGATAGATTTCAATCATCTTGAGACTAAGTCATTAAGTGGGTCGTTCGATCAAACAAAATCTACATGCCTTTTACCTTCAACAGGACTATTGCGTATCTTTGTAACCTTTAGCCATCACTATCAGTAAATGACACGTAGCACCCAACTTGACACGTAGTCCCATTGCTATGTTTTGAATATTTGCCAATATATTTTTTATACTATAAATGTTGTTTTTTATTCGCTAATATATATTTTTTATACTATACATACTATTTTTTATTCTCCCATATATATTTTTATACTATAATTAATGTTTTTTATTCACCCATATATATTTTTATACTATAATTAATGTTTTTTATTCACCAATTTATATTTTTTATACTATACATACTATTTTTTATTTGCCATTATATATTTTTATACTATAAATACTTTTTTTTATTCGCCAATATATATTCAGGGAGTTCTATAAAAAAAACACAATTCTCCAACTGAGATTATTTTTATTCTTGGCAAAGAAAAAATTTTGCCAATAAAATTAATAATTTCCTCTATAGTTTTCTAAATTTTGCCAGTTTTTTACGCCTTTTTTGAAATGGGGGTTTCTTAAAGATTACCCTGCTGATCACTGTGATATACCATGGTCCCAATTTGGCATGGGTTTAAATAGATTGAGAACATTGTTTGGTAGTCTGATATGTGGGATTTTGTGTCCTGACCATAGGCAACATGGATTTGTCTTAGGATGGGGAACTTCCCTGTAGGGTATGGTGAGAGACCATATTGTTTATGCCTAGGGGCCTTGCATGTTGGCCCATATGTACTACCATATGTTTTACATGGATTACCGGGGTAGTAAATCACTTGGATGCAGTGCGACCTTACTCCAGATCTAGGTGTGGGAGCACATCACTGTATGTCAACCTGTAGGTGCTCACGATCTTCCTGCAGGGAGACTGTATGTGTTTATGTATGATGGAGCTGTGGTTCAGTACCATATGGGGCATCTGATATAATGGAAGAAACAATTGGATATGATGCCTTACTTCATTTGGAGGCCATATAGATCATGTCCTGTGTGGGAGGGTGAGGATGCACACCTTCCTTTCTACCGATAGAGGGGGTTCCTGATTGGACGTGTGACAGAGCATGTTCATACGATAGATCTGCTCAACACTGACAGGGTGTTGCAACAGTTCAGGGAGTGTCAGGATGTCACTAAATCTTATGCATACTTTGATAAGAGATCTCAAGATATTACTCTGTGGGGTGCTTTGATCTTGATGCATGCTTCTAGGAATGAGTTCGATGGTCTGTGACCTATTGCATGGACTTGATGGTCAACCGTTATGGATCCAGGTAGATATGTTTATTTCTTATTTCCCATTTGGTACATGTACTCTCTTTAGGTTCATTTGATATTAATCTTATTTTGATTCTTTGTTATGCTTCTTATCCATGTGGTACTGATACTGAACCTTGTTTGTTTGTAAGCATGACTCCACAGTTTGATGCTTGGTGGTTGACAACTTGACCTATTTCTCTAATAGATGTGGCACATCCTGTTGCTAGTTTCACTATGAGGAGGTGTCAATAGAGGGGTAGAGGGAGGGATGGAGGAAAATATGGAGGGAGAGATGGAGGGAGAGATGGGGGAGAGATG
>MU226878.1:4366143-4384371 GCA_018584345.1 Thuja plicata | reverse complement strand
TGTGAGAGAGGGGGAGGAAGGGATGGATGAAGAAATATGGATAGAGGTTAGGGTAGGGGTGATGATGATGATCCCAATCCTGGTCATGGTGGTGTGGATGTGAGGAGAAGAGGTGGTATCCAAAGGTGAGTGGGAGAGCGATTGGATGGATTGGTGGTACTAGCTGGGTGGGATTGGGGGATATGTTGGAGGAGGGAATGGAGGAGGAGGGACCTTAGCTTGTTAGGAGGGTGCGAAGGCAGATAGAGGACATTCATGCTGAGAGAGGGGAGGAGAGGGGAGAGGAGANGAGATAGGAGAGGAGGGGGATGTAGAGATGGTGGAGGTTGGGTCGGGGTCCTCTATATATAACATCACTAGTGGTAGCAGTTGTAGTGGGAGTGAGAGAAGTGAGGAGGACTCCTGGGTGGTCAGTGGTGAGGGGTTGAGAGGGACCAAGGAGGAGGGTCAGATGGATGTGACCATGGGTGGAAAAGATGAAAATATATTGAAGGTAGAGAGGATGAATCAGGAGATTTCTAATTTGTGAGTTAGATTGGCAGCCTCAGAGGTACGAGCTACATCCTTGGAGAGTAGGTTCACTACTGCTGAGAGTCAGGTTACTACCACAGAGGCTAGGGAGAGATAGGATGACTCTGATGTTAGAGATTACTTGGAGAGTGTTCAGGATCTATCCTTGAGGGATTCCCATGATCAGCTCTGGAGATTGGGATGTGAGGCCCAAAAGGAGATTGAGTACTAGTGGCGACACTATGAGGGTGTTGTTCCTTTTGCTGAGCATTTTCTGAGTTATAGTGCATCGTAGAAATCCAATAGAGAAGAATGATCATAGAGTACTAGTGTAGGTGAAGAGGGCAAGGGTAGCACCTATTGATTCCTTTCTTGTGGCATTGTACCACTGATGCAGAGTGGGCAACCAGAAGTCCCAAAAGAGACAAGTAGATGCTTCAAATATTCAAACTCAAGTACACCACCAAGTTAGGTGTTCCCAATATGCAAAGTGCCTCTACACTTGTCACAAATTTAGAAATGACTTGATTCTAGGTTATCACAACCTACTCCCAATAGGGAAAACTAATCACTAGGTTCACACAAGTCTTCAACCCCAACTTCCAATAGTTGGCTACTAGGCACATTTGCTAGAATTACTCAAATTCCCCATAAAATGACTCCAAGGACTAAAGGTGACCTATAATCCAGTATTTGGTCTATTTATGTCCCTAAGACAAGGATTCAATGATCCTATTCAACTTGTGTGACCCTTCGAACTTAGTTTCTTTGAAAACCCAACTTCTTGCTTGTAGCCTTTTCAGTTAGGAAATTGGACTTAGTTTTAGATTATCCCACATAACCCTCTAAACAGACTAGAGATTCAGACACCCTTTATGCCCAAAGGGATTAGAATTAAGCACCAAAACATGGAAATGAAAGGAAGATAGGAAAACACTTAGTTTTGATAATATAATTAGGCCTAATTAGGTCTGCATTTGCACTACAAGTTCTATTTCCCTAAAACAAATATCCAAGCAACAATTGGAACATGTGAGTGCATACATAAGGGTCTTCCACACTTATTTATAGGTCTTGGTGAATCTTGAAAGGAAAGTTATGTGGACTGTCCTAATTTGCTAATTGGTGCACACATGGACATGTACAACTAGGACATCATGGAAAACCCTTCTACCTGCATTTTGTCAAACCCAACCTGCATAATCTCAAATTACATAGACAATTCTTGAATTCCACCAAGGGGCATTAGATTCCCATGGTGGAATCCAACAAAAAACACAACTATTAGATGAAACCTTGATTTAGGGCCTACAAACTAGGAAGGGAGAGCAAAAGTGTAGTAACTTTTGATGGGAAGAAGATTAGAACATGGGACCAGGTGAAAATGAAAGATAATACATAGGGATACCTTAATTTTTTATCCTCTACCTCCAATACTTCCGTACGTGTCTGTACAAACTAATTGTTTATTGAAAATGCAAGAAAAATGGTGGTTTTTATTGATTTGAATGCCAAAATTATAATAAATTATCTTACGACCCACCAATAAGGGCTTATGTAGGCAT
Organism: Thuja plicata; assembly: GCA_018584345.1. Taxonomy (NCBI): domain Eukaryota; kingdom Viridiplantae; phylum Streptophyta; class Pinopsida; order Cupressales; family Cupressaceae; genus Thuja; species Thuja plicata. The sequence goes on along the minus strand of MU226878.1, from coordinate 4,382,296 downwards.
TACCAATGGTTACATCCCATTTTCAAACTAATTATCCATTTGGGAATGAGTTTTACTATGTTTGACAAAAGTTGTCAAAGTTGTTTAAAAGTTGCTTGACAACTTTTTAGCAGTTTTGCAATATTTTGCAATTTTGCACTCTAGGTGACCACACTTGGTCTTGACCTAAAAGTTATGATCCATTATGGATAAAAAAATGAAAATATAACAAATTCACCTATTTCTAAGGTTATGGGACACTAGTTGACCAATAGTTGACCAAGGGCTTATTAATGCTAATCTTGCGACTAGGTCTTACAAAGATGTGCCCAAAATGAAACCTTTAGACTAACATAACCTATAGAATATTATGGACTTGAGAGAGTCCAAGAATGCCAAAGGAAAACTGATTTTTTCTAGGGTTCTCCTGCACCATACTCCCCATGAGGGTTTGAACTCAAGTTCCCACTTGAGGTTAACTGATCAAGAGTGATGCCATGTTGTTTGATTTTCTCCTCTGTCCTCTAGGTAGCATCAATGTTAGGGATGTGTGTGTGATTTTTGTACCTATTTAAGAAAGACACAACACTTCAATAGATCATTTCATTAGCAAAAAAGGGGTTAGATTAGCATATAAAACCACTAATATTGACCTATTGCTTTCTAACTAAGAAGAGTGTGATTAATAACATAGTAGCCCTTAGATTATGCTATTATTAGTGACATATACGACTTAGCATGAAAGATTTGAATTAAAACAAGCTATTAATCATTAAGTAATTCATTCTAGCTCTAAAAATGGAGATAATAACAATGTATGATAGTGAAACTATGAATGAAATATGAATGCATCTAAATCCTAGCAACATAACAATGCATTTTCAATATAAGGTAAGGGCTTATTTGCTCTCAAAAATTCCTTCTATTTATAGAAGAATGAGGAGAGAGGGGGGTGAAACGGTGCATTAACAGAGTTGAAAAACTCATTAATGGTGTGTAAGAGCAATAAATTCCTTGGAAATTCAATAGGCATGGTGGAGACACGGGCTTAAGAAATCTGCTTTAATGAGGCATTAATGAGAGCCTTAAAGAAGCATGGGAAGGGTGTAAGCGGGTGGCTTGAGAAAGTGGACTTGAGGAAGGAATCTTGAGATTCCTTGACTTTCTCAAGTGGGTGGAGTCCTTAATCATTCCTTAATGGAATGTGACAACATTAGGAGGTGGGTTAGGATAGAATTAGGATTACAATTAGATTAGCATGGGGGGAATAGGTTGGGATGGGTTAGAACCCAGGGTAGAAGTGGTTGAGATAGGTTAGGTCAGGGTTTAGGGGAATATAAATGAAATGAATTATTTGACATAATTCATTTAAATATATAGGATTTAATTATTTAAACATTTTATTGCTTTTCAATAATTAAGGGGACTATATCCATTTTAATTAAATTAATTAGGCTAGGGGAATGGGCTCATTTGCAAGTGAGCAATTGATTCAAGGTTTATTTAATTCTTTTATGATTAAATACTATAGCCATTTTTGAATTTGATTTGATTTAATTGGTTTTGAATTGATTTGAATTGTAAGGCTATAATAGTTAATATAATTCAGTGATAAAAATCACCTAGGACATTAAATTTGATTTTAAAACGAATTATGCCAAAATAACATTGTCATGACATAATTGGGGGTATGATCACACTTAGGGAAAATAGGGTCTATAGTCGGAACAGACCAAATCCAGGTAGTTATATTTGCCCCTCTTTGAATTGATATGCGAGCAGTGCATTGATTCAAAGAAAGTTTCTAATTTTGACTTCAGAAAGATTGAGAATTCTATTCTTGGTTGTCGAACGAAATGTTGATGAGATCAGTCTCACACTTGATTGAACTAAACTGATAGAATTGACTTTGAACTTTGTTGTCGCCCAAAGGTCAATAAAAGATCTTAAAGATACCAATTCTGAACTTGGTTGTCATCCAAAGATTGATAATACTGATTCCAAACTTGGTTGTCATCCAAAAGTTAGTAAGAAGCTACTAAGAGCTTAGTAAGAATCTTTTAAAATGAGGAAACACAAGATATCCAGCTTATGAGAACCAAAGCTTTCTATCCAACAATTCTGACTTAGTCAAGGAAACTGTCATGCCTCTAGTTTGTTTGATAATGAAGTCCTTTTAATGCTGTCTTGAGAAAAAAATTAATTGATGATAGTGTCATCATGCCCCCTTGGGAATGAAATCGAAGGAAAAAGAATAAAATCCCTTTGTTAAAATGATGTATCAATTGCAGGAAGTGATTTAGAGAAAGAAAGAATAGAGTAGAAGAAGTGAAAAAGAGAGGGTGTTTAAGAATAAACACACAGTAACCAAGTTAATTACCTGAAAAATGTGAGTGGTGAGACTGATAAAATGATGTCACGCCAAGATTTATGATAAAATGTGCATTTTGATAGATTCTTGGAACAAATGGAGCAAATCTGTATTTTTAGGAACTGTTGCAGAAATTGTACTATGCTATGTAAAACACCTTAGGCACCTTCGATTTGGTTCCTGATTGATTAAAAAGAGAACTAAAATATAGTTTTAGTTTCCTGGGAGGTGTTTTAGAAGTCCTAAATAACTCAAAAGACCAATATATAGCTCAAAAATTACCATTTTACTATTCATTTTCACTTTTACCCATAGTAATTCTAAGAGCTCTGCAGAGAAGATGGAGGTCCCCGTGAGGAAGCATCATTTCAAGATGAGCCGTCGACACCAGCGCCTGACTGACTACCCACCTCCAGTAAGTGCTCGTAAAACTACCTCGTGAATTTTGCAAATTTGATATCTACGTATTTTTATAGCTTTTACAGCCATTTCAATTTTGGGTCACATTTAGGATTCTAGATCGCACCCTGTCAAACCCTCGTCGCATCTGATATTTCCCAAATTGCATCCTATTTTCCTAATTTTCTGCATTGCATCTAGGATACTTTGGATTGCATCCCATTGCTCTATTTTAGGCTTAGTTTTGGGTCAAAATTCTAGTTTGGTCGCACCTTGCCAATTTAGGATCGTACCCCACATCTTGGATCGCATCCTGATTTTCTGGGATCACATCCAGTATGCTCAATTGCATCCTATTTTTCTAAGATCGCATCTGGTAAAAGAGACTGCATCCTAATTTCCAGAATCACATCTCAGTTTTGGACTTAGAAATTTATTCTTTTTGAATTGTGTGTCTATCGCGGATCTATAATCACTTAGCTGATTTATATTTCCATGCTTGTAGCTTAGATAAAATAATGAGCTATCTTGTTTTTGTCAAAAGAGGTTGATTTTGAGGTAGTCGCCTTTCGAGGCACATATCAAGGATGTGTGCTTGCATTGTCTAGAGATTTTATAGATGATGAGCAGGAGACAGTAGTTCGCTATGGATTATGACCATTGATAGGTTTACCCAATATAGGGGTAAACTGAGGGTTGTTGACTGCTCTTGCCGAGAGATGGCACTCAGAGCACAACACCTTTCATCTCTCAACTAGGGAGATGATAGTTACTCTAGAGGATGTATGGCACATACTCCTTGTTCCTATTATGGGCCATGAGGTGCAATTTGAGTCTAGATCTATCGTGGAGATTGGTGCAGCTCACTGATACTTTCAGGATGATACCATTGACTGTAGATACTTGTCTTGGGATTACATGGTGGATCATTATGATCAGCTATCTGTATACATGGCAGGCTTGATTGGTGGTATTTTTATGCCAGACAAAGGACAACATGGGTTTATGATTGGTTCAGTGGATATGCTTGAGCAGATGGTTGTCCAAAATAGATATTTGCATGGGGCAGCTGCATTCTAGTCCATATGTACCATGAGCTTCATGAGATCGTGTACCACTATACCCAGAGCATGACTGTGGGTATCCTAATTCTTCATATCTGGGCCTGAGAGCACATCCATGTTACACGGCTGATAGTAGATAGGCAGCGGGCACCTGAGTTCCCATATGTATATATGTATGTAGGTCTTATTTAGCAGCCCCATATGGGAAAGGTAGAGTACTGGCACAAAATTTTTGATGATATGATAGAGGTCATATGGAGACCATATTTAGACTGCAAGGAATGGACTTAAGATGCAAGACAAGTACCATTTTTGTTCTAGAGTTGGCATCTCACTAGACAGACTAGATATATTATAGAGCGGTTCATACACACCTGAGTCTTTAGACAATACGATTGTCGGCAGGGTAGGACATAGGATTTTATAGTAATGCACGGATCTGAGATAAGACACCACTATGGGGTGTCCAGTTGAGGTACGAGACAACTAATTAAGAGATCTGATACATGGTTGGAGTAGACTGGGACCTTCACCTTGATGTTGTCGATGCAGGTGTTTCTAATGGGTATGCCACAGAGATGCTTCAGTATCTATTTCCACATTTCACCATGCTGGAGGAGCCCATTCCTTGCATTTAGGAGCCGATTGATTATGATTTGGATGAGCCTCTTGCCAGAGGGAGGGGAGGAGTACAGAGAGATAGGGGTAGAGGATGACATGGAGGGAGGGATGGAGGCTGAGATGGAGAGAGATATGGGAGATGACCTCCTCTAGATGATGGTGATGATGGGGGAGATGACAAGGGTGGAGGTGCTATGGGTGGCCACATAGAGGTAGCCAGTGGTAGTGGAGAGGGTCGGTGCACCCACTTTAGATTTGTTGCTCCCAGGATGGATCTAGGGCCATTATTGACAGGAGAGAAGAAAAGGTAGAGGAAGTATCAATAGAGATAGCCTGATCAGTCATAGGATAGATCTGCAGGACAGGATACCGGCGGGGGTTCAGGCAGGGATGGAGATCCCTTATCTCTTTGTGAGCAGGAGTGAGAGAATATGAGGGCATAAATTATTGCTGTAGAGTCTAGAGTCAGTGTTTCAGATGCATTGCTGACTGATAGGGACATATAACTAGAGAGGCTTAGGGAAGAGTGGGACAAGCAGGGTGACATGCTCAGAGCAGAGAGAGATGCATAGGCTCAGATTACAGTCCATCAAGCTCAAAGAGCCACATCTTATTATGCTCTATACCATGTTGGAGTGCCAGAGGGATAGAGAGTGGTATCTTTTTCTTGCCTAGCACAACAGTCTAAGGGGGCAATGCTTCCTCCTCCTCCATTTGTACCACCTCCTCCTCCTCCAGATTAGGGAGAGGGTGGGAGCTAGAGCTGAGATATATTGTCTCATTTTGTATATCTAAGTTCATATTGTATATCTGGATCCTTTTGAGATCCTCTTTTTGTACATGACATACATATATATATATACATATATATATATATACATATATATATATACATATATACATATATACACACACACACACACACACACACACACACACACACACACACACACACACACACACACACACACACACACACACACATATATGATGCATTTTTTCCCTCTGATACTCTTTATGTGGGTTTGTGCCATGCTTTGATCTGTACCATGTTTTGAGGTATATATCTGATGCCCTTGATTTTGTTCCTGACATGTTATATGAGTTCTATTTGCTTTGATAGATTTATTTTGCACATGTAATTATATCTTGGTCATATGATGAGTTAGATTTTAGATGATGACATCATTTTATGCATGTTTTGTGGATTTATCACACATATAAATATGTTTCAAATGATACTATGTGAATATGTAAATGTATGTTTTTGATTTTTTTCTTTATGCAATGTAGAATGTATGAATGCACTTTAGGATGTAAAAGTAAAAATGTAATACATGGATGCTTTGTTTTTGTATTTTCCCGCTGTTTCTTTTTATGAATGCAAAATGTATGCTATGGATGTGCAACGATATATATATTAGTAATATGGATGGATGTAATTAACTTGGTTTTTAGAAGAAGAAAGATAGAAATCACTTTTGAGCACAAATTCCCAAATGTTTTTATTTCCTTCAAAATGCATCATGAAACCTCTAAATGCAGCTATATGCAAACTTTTAGGACTTGTCACTGATTAGCAAATATTGTACCTTTTTATCATCATTGGGCACTTTTCAGAACATATACCAATTGATAGTATATATGACAATATGAATACTATATTTTTTTTGGAATGTCAGAAATAGACTTAGGTATCAAGGCATAGAAGCCAGGATAACAAAATAGTCACCTTCCTTTTATTATATTAGAATCTGTCTAAGGCAAGATATTGAACCTGTAATGACCTTAAAAATTCATATCCTTGGGTACATTATGCTTTGTATACTGTAGTGAGAATCTGAATCAAAAAATAGACAAGGAAATTGTTTCAACCTCACTGTAGTTTACACATAACAAAGATCGAGATATATGCGGCTATCCACTCATAGTGGCAACTCTTACCATAAATATCCAATTTAGGTGAAATTTATAGGATTACTTGGAACAATCACCATACAAAGAAAACCAAGAAAATGTTATGCCCCCTATCCTTGCAATTCTTTGTCTTTGCACAAACATCATGGAGTAACTCGGAAGGTATAACAACATCAATTGAGAATCAATAAAAATTCATAACTGCTTAGATGCCCCTAGTTTAAAACATCATCAGGACATAAAAGAGTTATGATCAATCCAAGACCAAACTATGTTTGAGTAATACTATTAATTCATTTTTCAAGCATAGTATAGATTCAACAATGAAAAAGTAGGATTTCAAGCAAATAGGTGTTCCATGTCTATATACAATCTTGTCACTGTTCGAAATCCAATAGAGATCTTAGGAACACCGTTCATGTTAGTGCAATGTTTGTGTCATCCTTGCTTTGTGAATGTGATAGTGGTAGTGAAAGTATCCAAGAGTAGCATATCACAAGACAAACCATCTATGATGACCCAGCTGATGAAACATATTAGACTGGAAAAGATGCCCCTAGTGCAGAATGATTTGTTCCCTAGAACCGAAAAGATAGACAAATCCCAAGCAAGGATAAGATAGTCGTAAGGAAACAAAGTCAGCATTCTAGCATAGGTGTAATTGTGAAGGCCTAGTATCAATGATGCTTTGATAGATGGAGTATAGAATGCAAGTGACACCTGATTGCCAGGTTTTCACCACTTGGCAAGATCTTTTCTTTCTTTTTTCTACCAAGATGCCTGTTTTACCAGGTTCTCATCAAGGCACTTTTCTCTTTTTCAATTTTTTTTCTATTTTTTCTTTTTTGAATGTTTTTGTAGTATCAAGGTGCCTATTTTCCAGGTTTTCACCAAGGATACCTTTCTTCAGGACTTTTTCCATAGTTTTTGGATTTCTTTAGGATCAATTTTCTGAATGTTTTTGGTATTTTTTGAGAACCTTTTGCTGTACAAGCTCTACTAGCCGAACATCAAGCATAGAACCACTTTAGATGTAGAGTATTGATAGGATTTGGAAGAACATCTCCCTCAGGTGTAGCTAGTTGATAAGCTCCAGTCCCAAAATTAGCAGTGATAACATAAGGTCCTAGCCAGTTAGGTTCAATTTTTTCATTCTATTCTCTATTGGGCTGGTTCTTAGGATTCTCTTTTAAGACAAGATCTACCACTTAAAATTTATGTGGCTTGACCTTCTTGTTGTACCCTTTGGACATGCATGCTTGATACACCTTTAGATGTTCAAACGCCTATTGTCTGCGCTCATCTAGTAAGTCCAAAGAATTCACCCTATCAATGCGGTATTGCTCATCAGTAACAAGACCTTGTAAAGATATCCGCAAAGATGGGATTTCAACCTCAATGGGTAGTACTACTTCAATTCCATAGACTAGGGAAAATGGTGTGGCTCTGGTTGGTGTTTTGATGCTTGTTTTGTAGGCCCATTGTGCCAGATTCGATTGTAAATGTCAGTCTCTGCCAGACTTACTCATAGTTCTGTGTAGGAGTTTTAGAATATTTTTATTGGATGCCTCAGCTTGTCCATTACCTTGAGGATAATAGATTGAGGAGTAGTGTTGAGTGATATGGAATTGTTCACAAAGGTCATCAATGTCTTGATTTTTAAATTGGCCCCCATTGTCTATTACAATTGAAGAGGGTATCCCATATCTACAAATAATGTAGTTCAGAATGAACATAGCCACCTATTTTCCCATGGATTTGATTAGCGGCATGACCTTGACCCACTTTGTGAAATACTCAATGGCTGCAATGATGAACTTGTGTCCATTTGAAGAATTGGGATATATTTTTCCAACCAAGTCAAAGGTCCATTGCTGAAATGCCCAATTTGTAATGAAAGGTATAAGTTCTTTGGCAGGAGCATGGATGATATTTCCATGTGTCTGGCATTTATGAAAGGTTTTGGAAAACTGAATAGCATCTTTCTCCATGGTAGGCCAGTAATAGCCTACTGTGAGGAGTTTCTTTGCTAGTGAAAAGCCATTCGAATGTGATCCACATACACCTTCGTGGACTTATTTTAATGTGAGATCAAACTCTCTAAGTTATAAACACCTAAGAAGTGTACCATCAAGACCTCATTGATATAAGTTATTAGTTATGAGGACATAACATGATGTTGTCCTAATCAAGACTCTCTTCTTATTTCTGGATTGATTGTTAGGAATAGTTTGGTCAATGATATAGGTAATGATATTGGCATACTGAGATTGGTCTGGGGTATTCAAAGCACAAATTACTTGGTATTCAGGGGTATAAAATTCTGGATAGGGTAATTCTTCCACCAAGAATTCATAGTGGAATTGATGTTCCTCCAGTTGTAACATGGATGCAAATTTAGCCATGGCATCTATAGAATTGTTCTCTATTGTAGGTATCTACTGGAATGTTATGAAGACAAAGTATTTCTTTAGGTCATCAACCAGTTTCTTGTAGGGTGTCAAATTTTTATCTTTCATCTGGTAATCTCCATTAACTTGATTGACAATGAGCTGCGAGTCACCGTACATGTGTAACTCTACAATTTTCCATTCCATGGCAAGCTTAAGACCATTGACTAGTGCCTCATATTCTAAAATTTTGTTTGTGCATGGGAACATTAATTTGTAAGACTTGGGTATCTTGTATCCTTGAGGAGTTATGAACAACACCCCTGCTCTAGAGCCTTTTTGTGTAAATAACTATCAAAGTACATCTTCCATGGATACTTAGTTAGATGCATGATTGTCTCATCAGGGAATTTGAACTGAAAAGGTTCAGTATCTTGAAGCAGTGAATCAACTAGTTGATCAGCGAGGACTTGTTCTTTAATAGCTCTCCTATCCACATACTCAATGTCAAATTCACTTAGAATGAGGACCCATTTTGCTAAGCATCATGTTAATGCTATTTTGTTTAAAAGGTACTTTAGAGGATCAATCTTAGCAATGAGCCTTACTGTATGTGAGAGCATGCAGTGTCTCAATTTTTGTGATGCGAAGATGACTGCTAAGCATGCTTTTTCAATAATGTTGTAATTGAGCTCATAGGAGACTAGCGTTCTACTGATGTAGTAGACAACTCTTTCTTTCTTTATTTCATCTTCCTGTGTGAGAAATACTCTTAGTGATGTAGTGGTAGCTGAAATATAGAGGAGTAATGGCTTGCCATGAATGGGTGCCATAAGAATAGGAGTAGCTAGGTACCCTTTTAGTTCTCTAAAGTTGGCTTCATAGTGCTCATCCCATTTGAAGGTGACCCCTTTATGTAGTAATTTTGTAAAGGGTTGAGCTCTATTAGCAAGTTGTGACATGAACCTCCTAATTGACTGGAGTCTCCCTTGTAACGTCCTCATTTGACTGATGTTGCATGGAGGAGTCATCTCTAGAATAGCTTTCACCATTACGGGATCTACCTTAATTCCCTTTTCTAAAACTATAAACCCTAATAGTTTTCCTAATTGCATACCAAAGGCACACTTCTTTGGATGGAGCCTGAGTTGGAATTGCTCCATTTGATCCAAGATTTGTCTCAAGTCAGTAATGTGAGTGCTTCTTTCTTTAGATTTGGCTAAGGTGTCATCCACGTAATCTTCCATGTTCTTATGCATCATATCATGAAATATAGTAGTCATTGCTCTTTGATATGTTGCACCGACATTATTTAACCCAAATGGCATGACGTTCCAGAAAAAGGTGCCCCATGCGCATGTAAATGTAATTTTCTCCTGATCCTCAGGGGAAATTTTGATTTGATTATAGCCTGAGAATCCATCCATTAATGAATACATCTGGTAGCCTGATGTGAGGTCTATGATCATGTAAATATTAGGTAGTGGAAAGTCATCTTTTGGACATGCTTTGTTTAAGTCTCTAAAGTCTGTACAAATCCTCATAGATTTATCAGATTTAGACATGGGGACCACATTGGAGATCCATCCTACGTAGGCAATGACTCTGATAAATCTAGCTTTCAACAATTTCTCAAGCTCTGGTTTTACCAGTAATGCAACATGAGGATGCATCTTTCTAAGTTTTTGTTTCATGTGCTTGATCCTGGGGGCTATAGATAAGTGGTGCATGATTAGGTTAGGATGGAAACTCAGGTGTGGAAATAGCTTCCTACGCTAATCTCTATAGGAAAGTATTGTGCAAATTCTTTTAAATCCTTATAATTACAGATTCATTAACTACTTTAACAAAGATATTGCAACCACATACCATGCATACAGAAAAGTAGAGAGTGACACAATGATTTACCCTGGGGAAAACCTTTCAGTAAAAAACCCCAACACTCCAAAACCTACACAATGTATTGATCAAAACTATTATAGCTTACAATACACTTGCAATGCAAGTTCTCTCAGAAGATTTCAAAACCCTTGAATACAAATCATGGTAGCATAAAATGTTCCAACAATACACTCGCATCACGACTCTTTGCAACCCTAAAAAATGCTTATATCACGCGCTTTAATTTTTAGGGCTACTCCCAAAGATAACTGTATTAGGGTTTTACCATTCTCTGAGAAAATAGTACTCATATTTATCAGTTGCCACATGTCTTCACCTATCATTGAATCTTCCTAACATAGCTCTTACGTGTCATAGGAATCCGTCATAACCGTTTTAGCCATGATCTCCTTACACACAATTCAAGATGCCGACACATCAACATTATTTGCAAGTAATACATTTTACAAAACAAATAATAAGAATAGGAATTATTCAAGGTTGAGACACCTTATTCCTAATAGTTTTGCCAAAACTCTTCATAACCATGTCCTTGGTAGTTTCAGGAGAAAGTGCATCCATAGCCTCTTTGTTATGTGGGATCATACTACCTTCTTTGATATTGTTAAAAGTATAGTTAGCATCTACAGGAATCATCACTTCCACCCCATTATGTGGGAAATTTATACACTGGTGGTAAGTGGATGGCACAACTTGCATTTAATAAATCCATGGTCTCCCCAATAGGATATTGTAGGCCAGGGGTAGATCTAGAACTTGACATATTACATTCTTCTCAATTGGTCTGACCCTAATAGGCAGAACAATAAGTCCTTTAGAGGATATTTCTTCCTCATCATAAGCTTTAATAATTATTTTACTTCTAGAGTCAATGGTCTATTCTGAAAGACCCAGCTTCTTGATTAGATTAAGTGTACAGATGTTCAATCCTATGCCTCCATCTATCAGAACGCGTCTAACACGGGATTTATGAATGAGGAGTTCAATATGGAGGGGTTGATTATGTGGATGTGTCAAAGAATTATCATCCTCTTCAGAAAAGGAGAGGTAATGTGGCACTGAGATGTGATTGACCATCATTTGGAATTTGTCTATATAAATATCCTTTGGGACATTAGAAACATGTAGAGCTTGTTCTAGGATTTCCCTATGTACTGTGGATATTTTGAGCAACTCAAAATGGAAAGTTTGGCAGAGGTTCGTTGCAATTGGTCTACCAAGTCATACTTTTCTCTAGGAATAGTAACCACGTGTTTTGATATTGGTTTTGGAATAGTAATAATATGAACCTTGGATGTTGATGCTAGTTTTGGGGGTCCTTTGATTATGACTTTTGCTTGGCTCCGTATTACTACATTTGAGTGGAATGAAACACCTATGATTGTGACCACATTAATTGATTCAGTCTTAATGTCTAGCATATTGATCACATTGTCATTATTAGAATATGTATAGTTTTCTTAATTACTCTTCGCTTTAGATGTTTCCCCTTTGTTGTAATTAGGGAACAATTTATTGAATGCTATATGATCTTCATTGGTAGTCTATCCATCCACTTTGATCTTACCTCCTTCAATGAGATCTTGAATGACATGTTTAAGCTTAAGGTAATTATTAGTTTTGTGCCCTTTGTTCTTATGAAAGACATAGTAGGAGTTATCATCCCACCATCTGGGTTTGACCATTGGTTCCCACAGTTTGGAATCTGGGATCATGAGAACTTTGTTATCTAGAAGTGTCTTCAAAATAGTCTCAAGAGGCTCTCCCAAAGGAGAAAATGTTCTTTGAGGTTTTGAAGTCCATGTCCGACCCTTGCTATTATCATTGTTTGCTTTAGCTATGGGCATTGTTACCTTGGCATCCTTACTTGCTTGCATATTGATTGTTAGATTGAATACCTTGGGTTTAGGGCTAACATTGGATGTGTCTACTAAACCATCGTTGACAACATTTTTGTTGTATTTCCACCATTTAGGCTTGGAGTTGTTATGTTTGTTTTCACTTTAAAGAGTGATCTCCCCCTTTTTGACCATAAATTCTTCGATGCGAAGGGAATTTTTAATCATCTTGTCAAAACTAGGAGAGTCTTTCATTTGTAATGCGTAGTTCAATTTTGGTACCAAGTTATTGACAAAGATTTCCATCTTCTCAGATTCAAGGATAGCTCTTGAGTATCGTGCAAAGATTTTCCTCCATCTTTGTAGGAAGTGTGTAAATGATTCTCCGGTCTTCTATTTAGTATTACATAGGTCCATCATAGTCACATCATGTTGGATTTTGTAGGAGTAATGTTGGATAAATCGTTGAATCAACTCCTCAAAAGTTTTGACCTTAGGGTTCAGTTTTGAGAACCACTCCATGGCGTTGCCTCCTAGACTTCCAAGAAATAGTCACATGAGGTAAGTGGGTTCATGCATGTACTATATGCTAAGAGCACAAAACTATCAAACATGGTCATGTGGATCGGTCTCTCCCATATACTTGTAATATTTTGGCCGTGCAACATTTGGAGGGAATGGAAAAATGGTGTCCAAAGAGTATTTTGTTTTGGGTTTATCCTTTTCCTATTTGAGGTTTGCAAGCTCTATTTGCATTAAAGTGAGTTTCTTGGTGAGACTAGATATAGGAGTTGGAACCTCCTTTTCTTTGAGTTTCTCCACATCATAATCCGGGGGTAATTTTATGCTGGTGGATGCCAAAAGGAGGAAGTATTTCTCTTTATTGTCATCAATTATCCTTTCCAATATCTTGTGGAACCTCTTACTCTATTTGAGTTTATCATAACCATCTTCAGGGATCTCCCCCTCACTATCCCATCCAAATGGATGACATTCAAAGGTAGTTTATTCATTCTCATTGAGATCTTTGTGCTTTTGGATTTTTCTATTGTCATATTCTTCAAAAGCCTCACTCCATCCGTGAGTGGATCTGTCCATTTGTGGAGAGTCTAGATCAAGTAGGGAATTGCAAGATGTTTCCCCTAGAAAGTGTGGTGTTTTAGGAGGCACTTTTGATCCTTTAGAGGTGTACTTGTTGCGTCTTGTGTTAACCATGAAGCTGTGTCTCAACTTTCATCAATGTTTCCCAAGAGTGTCAGGTAGTATCTTGATTCTTTCAAGTGAGTGTGTCTAGGTGGAAGTATCATTTGAGTTTTGGTGGAAGTAAATGATTCCAATGTTAGAGGGTTAGAATTCCCTGATAGTGAGCTAGGAACTAAGTTTTTGTAAGAAGCGGATAGACCACATGTATTGAGACAGATTACGAGAAACTAACAGGACATGAAAGATGGATGTCTCAAAAAGTGTTTTGATATAACAACAAGGAGAACAGAAAAGACAATAGGGATAGACTAAAGAGTAAAAAGGGTATCCAAAGTAACTGATACTTTCTAAGAAACTATCTTGCAAATGTCCACTTTCCTAGATGCGAGCTCCCAGATGCGATCCTAGAAATACTGGATGTGAGCTAGTGATCACCCTAGATGCGAGCTTATGTATTAGATGCAACAATGTGCTAAAAAGATGTGAGTTAGGATACTAGATGCGATCCTAAATACTAGATATGATACAAGACATATGGGATGTGATTTTCTGATGTCTCTGTCAGTTTTGAAAAATTTGTCTTGGAAGTGGGTAAAGTTTGTCTGATTGCAGTATGATTTCTGAGATCCATCAGTGAGTGAAAAATACATTTGTATGAAGGTTTGAATATTGTTTCTTGTTTAAAGGAATTTATATTTTTAGCAATTTTTTAGACACATCAAGCAAATGTTGCATTATTAAAGGAACAAACACACTTTTCATCCTATTTTCTAGGTGGAGGTTGAAAATCCTTGCTCATTGACTTAGGCACACACTCAAATGGTAATCAGAATACAACCATCACCAAGCATGCAATGGCTCCAGTCATGATGTTGTATTAGCTGACTCCAAATGCAAGTGAGGGCACGATATGATGAGTGTCTTGGGGAAATTACATTTTTCCTTGCACAAGGATTATCACCCTTTCGGGGATGAATTAGGAATTCTTTCAGTTTAAGTGTTGTCTATTATTGGGAAATCCTTTCAAAACCGTCCCCCATAGAATTGCAGAAGGCAGAATTGAGGTGTATAGCCCTATGATTACCTAAATATATGTAGTCTCACAAGCAAGATTCAAGTGGCTCCACTCTACATATACCCAAGTATGTTCAAAGAATGATGCCATAATTCTATGAACAAAATTGATTCCATCTTCCGAGGCTTTGGCCTACGAGGAAGCAATTATTTATAGTGAGTTGGAAGGGTTGGCATAAAACCTATCCTCACTTGGGTCATTCCCAAGAGATTTTTTCCTCAACCAGTAGGCCCTCTACTATTAAATATGTGTACAAAGAATTGGCGAGCATAGGACGTCTAGATTTTTGATTCTTCCAAAGAAGAATAGCATACTCTCCTAATCCAAGCCATTTTCTCCCAAAACAAAATCAAGCAAACCATTCATTCCATCAAGCAATGTTGTGGTTGATTTAAGATGTTCCTATTTAATGAAAACATGATGCTTGAAAATATATTTTCCTTGTTCATTTAACCATAATATTTAATGAGTAGCTTGTTCAATTTTTGATCCAAAATTAGATGATGAAACTTGTTCAATTTGCCCACAATATTAAGTGCTTTGTTTTTGTTTAATTACCGATCCAAAAGAAATTATACAATGTGATTGGCTTGGTTTAGTTAACTCCAAATTCCTCTCAACTCTTAAACTAAAGTATAAGTTTCTGATTTTCCTTAAGAGGAAAAGAGCATAGTCCTCTAGTCAATTTATTAGAAGATTAGAAAATGTTTCTTAATGTTTAAAGCATGTAAATAGAGGTCAAGATGGGGGTTGGGAAACCTGAAAAACCATGTTAGAACCCTTCATCCAACTCCTAAGAAAATCCTTTGATGGCCACCTGCAAACACTCATTAAGCTATTTAAAAGACCAAAGAAGTCAAGCACACAAATGCTAGTGGTTAGGCAATGAAGTTCATTAGAATTTTCACCAGATGCGATCCAGAAATACAAAAAATGACACAAAAACTAGATGCAACTTTCCTTACCAGATGTGACTAAATGTCCCCTACATGCGATCCTAAACTAAAAGTGATCTGGTAAATCCTAGATGTGAGCCTCATTTTCTGCGGTGCGAGGGCGTATCCCAGATGCAAGTCTGAATGACTAGAAATGATTCTGGACCTGAAAATTGGGAAGGTAAATAGGTGAAAAATGAGGTCAAAATGAGGCCAAATCCAGAATCATGCCCCATGGTGGGCACCAAAAATGTGTGTGTGATTTTTGTACCTATTTAAGAAAGACACAACACTTCAATAGATCATTGCATTAGCAAAAAAGGGGTTAGATTAGCATATAAAACCACTAATATTGACCTATTGCTTTCTAACTAAGAAGAGTGTGATTAATAACATAATAGCCCTTAGATTATGCTACTATTAGTGACATATACGACTTAGCATGAAAGATTTGAATTA
>MU226878.1:4352158-4366051 GCA_018584345.1 Thuja plicata | reverse complement strand
TCCTAGCAGCATAACAATGCATTTTCAATATAAGGTAAGGGCTTATTTTCTCTCAAAAATGCCTTCTATTTATAGAAGAATGAGGAGAGAGAGGGGGGACAAGGTGCATTAATGGAGTTGAAAAACTTATTAAAGGTGTGTAAGAGTAATAAATGCCTTGTACATTCAATAGGCATGGTGGAGACATGGGCTTAAGGAATCTACATTAATGAGGCATTAATAAGAGCCTTAAAGAAGCATGGGAAGGGTGTAAGAGGGTGGCTTGAGAAAGTGGACTTGAGGAAAGAATCTTGAGATTCCTTGACTTTCTCAAGTGGGTGGAGTCCTTAATCATTCCTTAATGAAATGTGACAACATTAGGAGGTGGGTTAGGATAGAATTAGGATTACAATTAGATTAGCAGGGGGGGAATAGGTTGGGATGGGTTAGAACCCAGGGTAGAAGTGGTTGAGATAGGTTAGGTTGGGGTTTAGGGGAATATAAATGAAATGAATTATTTGACATAATTCATTTAAATATATAGGATTTGATTATTTAAGCATTTTATTGCCTTTCAATAATTAAGGGGACTATAACCATTTTAATTAAATTAATTAGGCTAGGGCAATGGGTTCATTTGCAAGTGAGAAATTGATTTAGGGTTTATTTAATTCCTTTATGATTAAATACTATATCCATGTTTGAATTTGATTTGATTTAATTGGTTTTGAATTGATTTGGATTGTATGGCTATAATAGTTAATATAATTTAGTGATAAAAATCTCCTAGGACATTAAATTTGATTTTAAAATGAATTATGCCAAAGTAACGTTATCATGACATAATTGGGGGTATGATCACACTTAGGGAGAATAGGGTCTATATTCGGAATAGACCAAATCTAGGTGGTTACAAGGGAGTCCTTTCCACTTGACCAGGTATTGCATATACTTTTGTTTCCTTGTTTTCTTTAGCACTTTAACCTCAAGAATTGTTTCCAACTCTACTGGTTTGCTTTGTGGAAGATTTGTTACATAGTCTCCATCTTCTTCATCCCTTGGATTCTTTCACATTTTTTACATCTGAAACACATTTGTAAGGGGTGAGGTCTGCAACATTAAATATAGGAGAGATCAATAAGGTAGGAGGAAGAAAGATTTCAAAGGAATTTTCACCCACCTTGTTGATAATGGTGCATGGCCCAAATTTCTTCATGTGTAGCTTTGAGTATTTTCCTTTAGGTAGTCTCTATTTCCGTAGGTATGCCCATACCTTATCTCCATTTTGGAAATGAATCTCTCTCCTTTTCTTATTTTCTTGTGCTTTGTATTTCATGGTGCACTGGTGCAATGTGTCTTTTACTTTTGCCTAAACTTTGGTGATTATCTTTTCTAGATCTTCACCTTGTGCACTCACTCTAAAATCTGAAGGTAACTCTACTTAGTCTAGATGACCCTTGGAGTGTAAGCCATAGATAGTTTGGAAAGGTGTTTTTCCTGTAGACCTGTTTAAAGAGTCATTAAAAGAAAATTATGCTTGGGGAAGTATGATATCCCAACTTTGAGTATACTATTTTGTGAGGAACCTTAGGAGATTTCCAAATGACCTATTGACCACCTATGTTTTCCCATCTATTTGTGGGTGATAGGTAGAGCTATAGGTCAGATTTGTGTAGATATTTTTGAAAAGAGTCCTCCAAAAATGTCCTTGAAATTTAACATGTCTGTTTGAAACTATTGTATGAGGTAATCCATGAATTCTGACTACTTCTTTGAAGAAGAGATGTTATATGTGTGAGGCATCATTTGTGCTTTTGCAAGGAACAAAATGCACCATTTTGCTAAACCTGTCAACAATGACAAAAATGCTATCACCCCTATTTTTCTCTTGGTAGACCCATTACAAAATCCGTGGAGATGGACTCCCAAGGTCTAGTGGGTATAGGTAGAGGCTAGTATAAGCCTTGGTTAGTGGTTACTCCTTTATCTTTCTGACATATGGAACATGATTCAACAAATTTTCTAACATCCTCACCCAATTTTGGACACAAATAACTTCTCTTTACCAATTCTGTTGTCTTGTCTATTCCAAAGTGACCTCCCATGCCACCACAATGATTTTCTATGATTATATTTGTTCTCACCTAACACTTGGGAATACATAACTGAGGCCATTTAAACAAAAGATTATTTTGGATTAGAAATTCACAAAAATCAGTGTGACACCTGCCTATTAGATTTGTGCACACCTCAAAGGATCCTCCAAAGTCTAGATCCCCTACATATAAGTGTTTGAGTGAGTCAATTCCAACACTATGAAGTTGAACAACTTCAATCAATCCAACCCTTCTGCTAAGTGCATTAGCCACCTTGTTGGCTAGTCCCTATTTGTGCTTTATATTGAAGGTGTATGCCTGTAGTTGTTCCATCCATTTTATATGTCTAACCCCTAGTTTGTTCTGAGTATTGAAGAAACTCAATGCATGGTTATCAATGAAAACTATTAAATCCTTTGGAAGCAAATAATGCCTCCATTTTTTAAGTCTTGGACCATGGCATATAAATCTAAATCATAAGTAGAGTACTTTTTCTTAGCATCATTTAATTTTTTAGAAAAGAATGCCACAACCTTACGTTCTTGGCTTAGAACAACACCTATTGCCAAATTGCTTGCATCTGTGTCCACAACAAACACTTTGTTGAAGTCAGGTAGGGTTAGGATTTGATATTGGGATACCCTATTCTTGAGGTATTGGAAAGCATCACTAGCCTCTTTATTCCATACAAACTTAATATTTTTACCAACTTTAATAGTGTCCAAGATAGGTACACACACATGACTGAAATTTTTAATAAATTTTCTATAAAAAGTGGCAAGACCATGAAATCTTCTAACATCACCTTGGTTATTTGGTGGAGGCCAGTTGGAAATTGCTTCAACCTTTTCAGGGTCCATTTTTAGGGTGCCTTGTGAGATGACAAACCCTAGGAACACAAGTTCCTTCTTCATAAACATGCACTTCTCCAAGTTAATCACTAACTTGTGCTGATGAAGTCTCCTCAAAACCTATTCCACATGTTCAAGATGTTCTTCTATGCTATGACTGTAAATCAGTATGTCATTGAGATAGATCACAACAAATTTTCCAATAAAATCAATGAAAATCTCATTCATGAGCCTTATGAATGTGCTTAGGGCATTGCTTAACCCAAAAGGAATGACAAGCCATTCAAAAAGGCCTTCATTTGTTTTAAATGCAGTCTTCTATTCATCCCCTGGCTTTATTCGGATTTGGTGATATCCTGATTTTAAATCAATTTTTGTGAAGTAACACGAATTTCCTAATTGATCAAGCAAATCATCCATTCTTGGGATGGGAAATCTGTATCTTATGGTGATATTTTTTATGGCCCTACTATATGTACATAACCTCCACTTGCCATCTTTCTTGGGTTCTAGGATTGATGGGACAACACATGGGCTAAGGCTCTTTTGAATCAGTCCTTTTTCAAGCAACTCAATGATTTGTCTTGCAATATCTGCATTTTGAGTAGGGGTCATCTTATAAGGTGCTTTATTTGGTAAAGAGGAGCCATGTATTGGATCTATTTGATGACTGATATCTCTTATGGGAGGGAGGCTTGTGGGAAGGTCACTAGCAGTGACATCACTATGTTTATTTAACAATTCCTTAACTTTAATTGGTATGGGATCCTTATCATCAAATCTTATGATATCCTTGGGCTTAAAAACTAGGACAAAAGTTTCAATCTCAAGTTCTTTGAATACTTGCAACATTTCATTTTCACCTAAGGTGATAACAGTAGGTTCTTTCTCTATTTTAGCATCAAGCAGGGGCTTCATGGTAAAAGTTTCCCCATTCTTGGTGATAGAGTAGGTGTTCTTCCTACAATGATGTGTGGTATCCACATCATATTTCTAAGGTCTAACTAGTAAGATGTGGGAAGCATCTATTTCCATTACATCACAAAGTACTTTATCTTTGAAATCTGCTATAGAAAATTCTACCCATGCTTGTTCAGTTACTAAAGTTTGTTGACCTTTGAGAAACCAAGAGACATGGTAGGGAAAGGGGTGTGGCTTCTTAGTTAGATTTAGTTATTGAACCATTTCAAAAGACACTAAATTTTTAGTTGAACCAGAATCTATTAGTAGATTACATACCTTGCCATACAATTTGATTTTTGTCCTGAAGAGGTTCTTCCTTTGAGGTGGTTCTTGGATTTGTGGCACTTGTAGGAAAACTTGCCTCATCATTAGACATGCTCCTTCCTCTGGTTCTAGATCCCTTGGGTTGGTTTTTTCATCCTTCTTATCCTCTTGAATGAGTTGTGTCCTCCTTTTCCCTTGATTGTAGTTATTTCTTTTCTCAGGGCACCTTCCTGCATGGTGTCCAAGTTGGTTGCAGTAGTAACATTTTAGAGGTCCATTTCCTCTTCCTACATTTTTTCTCCCTCTATTTAAAGGTCTCCTTCCTCTAAAGTTTTCTCTAAAATTGGATTCATTATTTTCTTTATCTCCTTGGCCTTGGTTAGGGGTCTTGCTTCTTCTGCCACTATATTGTCTTCTATTCCAAGAGGTACCTCTACCTCTAAAATTATTTCCACCATCATTTCTTTTTCCTCTACCAAAGTCTTGTTTTCTTCTCCATTTCTCCTCTACCTTGATTGCGATTTGATAAATTTTTTTTACAGATGTAGGGAAGAGTAGGCTAAGTTCTTCTTCAATGGACACTTTGAAACCATTCATGTACCTTACTAACTTTTCTTCCTCATTCTCTATTGCATTAGTCTTCATGCATAGTTTTAGGAACTCCTCAGAGTATGAGCCTACATCCATGTCTTTCTACTTTAGGTTTTGCTTCCTTATATGGAGTTGTACCCCATAATATTCAGGTACATATGTCTCCTTTATCAGTGCAATCATCTTGTTCCATGAAGTGATCATGTTTCTACCATTCTTCACCCTCTTTGTTTGGATGAAATGCCACAAAGTTAGGGATTCTCCCTTCAACTTGGATTTTTCCATCTTTACTCTCTATTTCTCAGAGATATCTTCACACTCAAAGAAGTTTGTCAAAGCCTCAATCCAATCTAAGGCCAAAGATGCATTCATCTTTCCACTAAAAGTTGGCAAGTCCAACTTCTCATCCATGGTTCTTCTCCCCATAGACTTTAGGGCATCTATGAGGGGTCTTTGGTCTGTAGGGATGTTGTCATTCTAATCAGGAGTTTCATCTTCTTCTTCACTCCCTTCTTCCCCATCAGACATGTCTTCATTTCCCCTCTCTACCTTGTTCTCAAGTTCTTGAATCCTCCTAGTTAGGGCTAGATTAACTGCCCTTTGTTCTCTAACCATCCTTGCAAGTTCTATGTTTGTAACCCTTGCAGGGATTTCTTCATCCTCAGGAGTAGACATAGTTCTGATACCAATTGATGCAGAGTGGGCAGCCAGAAGTCCCAAAAGAGACAAGTAGATGCTTCAAATCTTCAAAATCAAGAAGTACACCACCATGTTAGGTGTTCCCAATATGAAAAGTGCCTCTAAACTTATCACAAGTGCATAAATGACTTGATTCTAGTTTATCACAACCTAATCCCAATAGGGGAACCTAATCACTAGGTTCACACAAGTCTTCAACCCCAACTTCCAATAGTTGGCTACTAGGCACATTTGATATAATTACTCAAATTCCCCATAAAATGACTCTAAGGACCAGGGGTGACCTATACTCTAGGATTTGGTCTATTTAGGTCCCTAAGACAAGGACTCAATCATCCTATTCAACTTTTGCAACCCTTCAAACATAATTGCTTTGAAAACCCAACTTCTTGCTTGTAGCCTTTTCAGTTAGGAAATTGGACTTATCTTTAGATTATCCCACATAACCCTCTAAAAAAAGGGATTTAGAAACCCTTTATTCCCAAAGGGATTAGAATTAAGCACCAAAACATGGAAATGAAAGGAAGACATGAAAACACTTAGTTTTAAAAAGACAATTAGGCCTAATTAGGTCTGCATTTGCACTACAAGTGCTATTTTCCTAAAAAAAATATCCAAAAAAACAATTGGAACATGTGAGGACCTACCTAAGGGTCTTCCACACCAATTTATAGGTCTTGGTGAATCCCCAAAGGAAAGTTATGTGGACTGTCCTAATTCGCTGATTGGTGCACACATGGACATGTATACCTAGGGCATCATGGAAAACCCATCTCTTTGCATTTTTTCCAACCCAACCTGCATAATCTCAAAGTACATAGACATTTCTTTAACTCCACCAAGGGGCATTAGATTCCCATGGTGGAATCGAAGAGAAAACACAACTATTAGATGAAACTCTGATTTAGGACGTACAAACTAGGAAGGGAGAGTAAAAGTGTAGTAAATTTTTATGGGAAGAAGATTATATCATTATACCAGGTGAAAATGAAATCTAATTCATAGGGATACCTTAATCTATTAGCCTCTCCCCCCAATACTTTCATACGTGTCTGTACAAATTGACTGTTTCTTGAAAATACAGGAAAAATGGTTGTTTTTATTGATTTGAATGCCAAAATTACATCAAATTATCCTACCACCCACCTATAAGGGATTATGTAGGCATTACCAATGGTTACATCCCATTTTAAAACTAATTATCCATTTGGGAATGAGTTTTATAATGTTTGACAAAAGTTGTCAAAGTTGCTTGACAACTTTTTAGCAATTTTGCAATATTTTGCAATTTTGCACTCTAGGTGACCAAACTTGGTCTAAACCTAAAAGTTATGATCTATTATAGATCAAAACATATAAAAACATGAAAATATAACAAATTTACCTATTTCTAAGGTTTTGGGACACTAGTTGACCAATAGCCGACCAAGGGCTTATTAATGCCAATATTGGGACTAGGTCTTACAAAGATGTGCCCAAAAGGAAACCTTTAGAATAACATGTCCTATAGACTATTATGGAATTGAGAGAGTTCAAGTATTCCATAGGAAAACTTAGTTTTTCTAGGGTGTTCCTGCACCAACCATTGTGTACCTTGTTGTAACATTTTTGTATTGATCTCGTATTGATGTTGTACTGATTTTGTATCCATGATGTACCGATATTTATAGACATTTATGTTGATCACCATTTGTGGAGACTTGTGCCCGTCCATTATACTTAAACATATGATATATGTGATTCTCTATTTGTTTGAAATTAATGGGAAGTGTGTACTAAGAGGGGAGGGGAAAATCAGTACCTCTAAAACTTTTGTATCTTTTAACCTTTATCTTTTAAGTAATCAATTTTTTATCCAACCATCTATTCTACGCTATCATGATGTAAGACATATCAATTATATTAACTTTATCAAACATGTGATGATTCATAGAAACATTCATGAAAGTAATTGACACATAACACAAGATATGATAACGCAGAAAACTCCTGTTAGGAAGTAAAAACTATAGTGGGGATGGCACCCACAAATTCTTCACTATCTGCAAATTGGAAGGGGCTGGTTAAGGCTTACAATTTGATCACTTCTGATGATCTACCCTATTAGGATTATCTATGGAGACCTATTAAATTATACTCTATTAAGAGCTTTAGAAACACTATTTAGTGTGCACTTGGTTAAGAGATCTATAATTGGATGGTTAAATCCACCTTCCTTGAAAGGATTTTTACACTTTGCTTCACTTGTTAGAATGCAAGAAAATTACACTTTGGCCTGAGTGTATGAAATATCCTATTTATGATTATAGATCCATTTAAGATTACATGTATAAGTGTATCACCTAATGTGATTGAATAATACCTCTGTTGCTCGGTAGCCTCTATTCTTGGTTCTTGATAACCAAATTCACCTTTTGTTGTTCTGGTTCTTGAAACTTTTAGTCTGATCCATAGATGTGCTCATAGGATTCATTCATCCTCTCATCCATCCTTTCATACATAATGAATTCTTACAACATCTATTTATAAGATAGATTGACCTAATTAAGTTTCAAGTAAAACAATATTAACTCTAAGATCACAGGTTTACAACTTGACCTTGATCTTTTAGTCTATGTGTTTTAAATCAGCTAGATTGATTAAAACACTTACATTAATGTTTCTTGTCCCTAAAGAAATGGTTTTAAAACAAATCAAGAATCTATAAATATAATAAGACTATTTTATCTGACGTGGAAGTTAGATCCATTTTTTGCGGGCTTCAACTGACTTTCCATTTCTATTGGTCGGTTATGCTCTGAAGTCAGTTAGGCTGTCTCTTGATGTTCCTTTCTTGAACTATCTCTCAGGTTCCACTTTGACTATTCTTTAAGGTTGTAATTTAAACTGATTTTTGGGTTTCACTATTGGGTTCCTCTTTATTCTTTTCACTTTGCATTTTTGGTTTACACACAAAACTGTGTTGTCGATTTTCTTTTTTTGGTTTACACACAAAACTGTGTTGTCGATTTTCTTTGTACTTAGCAATTTTCGATGATCTCTAATATCTGTATTTTTAGTTTTCTCTTGTCATGTCTTTTGGTGTATGTTTACCAAAAGTTTTCTTTTCATACTAATGGAAAAATAATGTCATCAATCTCCCCTTTTTACATTAGTATCAAAAACTAATATGTGCAAAATACTAACAAAATGTTTAGTATGTACAACATATATATTCCTTAGTCATTTCATGACTCCCCCTATGCATATGCCGGTATAGTATAAGTGTATGTACATGATACTTTGATCTTTTTCACCTTGTGTTTGTATATATCATATTATATCATTATATTCCCTTTTTTTGATCTTTTTCTGTACTATATAATTTCCCATCTGTACATATCATTATTTTCCCCCTTTTTTGATATTAAGGGAAAAGGTTTATACCTATAGCTAATCAAAAATATGAGAGCATGAGGACTTCATGTCTTCCATCATATTCTCCCATTTTTCCTTCAGGGTTTCTAGAGCCATGTGCTTGAGTGTTATCCTTGCATGCATATCATAGATGCTGTCTGCTACAAACATCTCGAGGGTGGCTATCAGTTGCCTTGCTAAAATGATGTGCTATTGAAGCAGTGTAAGATTTGGTAGAAGTTGAGCCTGAAGCTCAGTAACCTCTTCCCTAAATTGTGTTTATACTTCCCAAACTTCCTTTCTTAACCTTTTTATCTCAACAATTTTCTCATAATGGAACTTTATTGCATTGTCCTCGATGGTTAAGCTTTTAGCACTAGTAGCTAGATCAGAATCTAACTTTGCTATTTTATCACTATGATCCTTAGTGAATTTATCAATTGTGCTTAATTTTTGTATCAAGGAAATATATTTATTAGTTATTGGATCTAATTCACTTACTAATTCTGATAGCTTTACCTTGTTTTCTGCCACTTCTTGGCTGATCTTTTCAACAAGTTTGTGCTGATATTTATGCTCTTCTCTCTCCTCAATTTACTTTTCTACATCAATGTTCTATGTTGTGATGGCCTCAGTGAGAGTGGCTAGTTGATCAAGGATAAGTCTATTGTGATCAACATCAACATTGGGTACAATATGATGCAAGATGTCCCTAGTTTTCTCTAGTGCCATGGAGTCTCAGTGCTGCTTTCTTAGCTTCTCTTGTAGTGCATTCCTTTGGCATATTACACTGTACTCTTTAAGTGCTTCATAATCCAGTGTAGTTGGGTCACATTTGGGTATCTCAATTATCTCATCAAGAGTGACTTCCAACTTAGTATTTTTTGATTTCTTCTTCTTCTTCTTCTTCTTCTTCTTCTTCTTCTTCTTCTTCTTCTTCTTCTTAGTTTCACTTGAGTGTAGGACCATAGCCATCTTCTCAGCTTTGTCTGTTGTGCTGGATGAAGTGATTTGGGGTGTTGCCTCTTTTTTCTTCTTTTCTTCGGTGTCACCTTGTCAGTTTTGAGTGGACGTCTCCACATCAACTTTTACATTATCTGTAGCAACCTTTTTGGTTTCCTCAGGAGTACCATCTTTTGTTTTTTCTCCTTCATCAGTATCCTTATGTAATTCATCTTCCTTTTTTTGTGCATCCTTCTCAGTTGTGTCTCCATATGTTTGCTTTAAATCTCATTCTATAACCTTGTAAGTTTTAGTTACAAATTGAGTGTCTTCGATGACATTCTGGTCATTGGTGTTGTCTTTGTTTCCTTCATCCCCTGCATCCTCGAGAATGCTTGAATCTCTGTCAAGTGATTTGTCTTTTTCTTGAAGTATATTGATGACTTGCATCAATATTGGAATGTTTCTTGATATGCTCACCTGTGAAGTGTCAAATGTAGTGCCCAATTGGTTGCTCTTGTCCTTAGTAAAAATGAAATCTTCATCTTTTTGTATTACTCCTGCTGGATCATCGGTTATGTCAATGACTATATTTTCCATAGTGGTGTCTGGTCATGTCTCATCTGCAACATCCATATTCTTTTTGCCTCTGGTGTCAAGTTCCTCTTTGTCCAATTCAACATTTGTGATGATAATTGGTTCTGTGCTCTTAGTATCTTGATCATTCTTGATTTCCTGATTCTCAGTTAGAGCTCTCTCTGGCTCGGGACTTGTTTCCTTAGTAGGTCTGTTGAGTATCTTGCTCCAAATTTTGTTCCTATCCTTCTCTAGCTCTATTAGATTGCCATCAAGTATCTTATAAGCTCTCATATTGGGTGAGAATTCTTGTGTATGTTTCTCCATCATCTCCAGAGTAATTTTTAGTGGCAAATATTCACCTTTTGGTGAATTCTGTGAAATATGTATCGCGGAATTGGCGAATCGCACACATTATACAATGACCCAAATTGCCCAATCTTGACACAGAAATGGTTAAATATTAATTGGAATCACCAATAAGATTTTCTGTTTGACGATGTTGACCAATATATTCACCTTTAACAAATTTGACATGGTTCTTTTAACGGTCTCTTATTCACCTTTAACAAATTTGACGTGGTTTTTTAAGGGTCTCTTATTCACCCAGGGCATTAATTATGAATTACATATAAAATTTAAAATAGCCAAATGGTTTATATTGTTATCTTAACCATGACCTATTTCACCACCCATTAAATAATATGTTTATAGACCATGACCTATTTCGCCAACCGTTAATTCATTTTTATATAGACCACGACCTTATTTTTCCAACTGTTAATTAATTGTTATACTTCCCACGACCTTATTTCGCCAACCATTAATTAATTGTTATATTTCCCATGACCTTATTTCACCAACCATAAATTAATTTCTATTTTTCCCACCATCTTATTTTGCCAACCCTTAATTAATTGTTATATCACCGACGACCTTATTTCGCCATCCATTTCTTAATACTACATTCAGGTCAGCCCATATTTGCCAAAAGCCTGGGAATTAAAAAAATGGAAATTTGAATCATGGATTGATATAAATTAATATGAGATTTGTTACTCTGGGCGTAATTGTTAGTTTTTAAGTAAATAGATGATTCAGCATTACAGAGAATAAGAATTCAAAGGAGGCTGGACCAAGGTAAGCAATTATTTGTTCACATTTCACAATAAAAGTATTGCTATTAATTTCCTAGTGACTAGTGACTAGTGACTATTAATTTCCTAGTGAGTAGTAAGAGTTCAAGATGTCAGATAAGGGTGACTATCATAAGTATGGTTAGGTTGCTGAAGGGATTGAGATGTCAGGGGAGGTTGAACTTGAGACTCAGACTTCTCACTGTGCTCAGGGCAGTGAAGGGATTGGAAAGATAGACAAGGGTAAGACTCCTGATCGTCAGGGTAGTGAAGGGCAGACTAAGACTCCTCAGGGAAGTGTAGGGTCTGGGAGGCCATCAAAGCACCCAAAACTTAAAGATACTACCATAAAGGATTTCTTTGGACTTGGAAATGTTTTTTCTCCATCAACTTCTGCAATACCAAGT
The DNA here is from genome assembly GCA_018584345.1 of Thuja plicata. Classification (NCBI taxonomy): domain Eukaryota; kingdom Viridiplantae; phylum Streptophyta; class Pinopsida; order Cupressales; family Cupressaceae; genus Thuja; species Thuja plicata. Next base: position 4,354,151 of record MU226878.1, on the reverse strand, counting down.
GCAAAAGCCATTCATAGTAGCTCACCAGTACCACTACCACAACTTCCACAAGCTGGGATTGTCATTGAGTTAAATGAAAATCAAAATGCTTCAAATGAGGATAACAATGGTGGCATGACAGAAGATGTTATAAGGGATACGCAGAACCAGTTGGATGAAAATGCTAGCAATGAAGATAATAATATTAATGATGTTGGTAGGAAGAAAAGAAAAAGGGAAGTAAAAATGGGGCAGCAGTGGGAAATGACAAGAAATTTTAAGGTTGATTGGGTAGCAAAGTACTGGTTCATTGAACCAGTCCTAAACAATGATGAACAACCAACAAAATGCAGGTGTAAGATTTGTACCTAGAAATATAAAAGAGAGAAGAAGTTGCAGCTAAAGCTTGACACTATAGAAAAGCATATTGGTAAGGTTTATGAAAAATAGATCATAGACGGAAAAGAAATATCAGTAGTGAGATGGAAATCAAAGGAAGAATGTCTTCATGTTAAGTATGCCATATAATATGAAGAGCATAACAAGAGAATGGCAACAATTGGTAGTAGTGAAAATCCAATCAAGACTGGGTTTAAACATGCAGCCAATGAAGGAAACCTGGGAAAGACCGTTCAGATGAGTGTTATTTTTAATATTATGTCCAGAGGGTGTCCTATGAGAGACTTCTTAGAATATGGTAATTTATTATCCTTTTTGAGAGTTTCTCACTATCCTATGTCACATTGGTCAACAAACATTGGATGGGAAATGGAAAACTATCTTTCTGAGGTGGAAAAGCAAAATTTACAGGAGAAAGTAAAATAGTCTAGATTCATTTTGTTATCCATAGATGAAGTTACTATAGTAGATAACACTGCTTGGGTTTGTATGCATGTGTATATAGTAAAAGAACATGTCCGCCAAGCTCATCTACTATGTGTTCGTAAAATGAGGGGCAATTCAATAGCAAAAAACTTATATTTTGAAGTTAAGAATGCTTTGAATGAAGTTGCTAGTATGGATGATTTGACAATTGGCAAGAAGTTAGTGTGTGTTGGAGCTGATGGAGCTACAGTAATGCAAGGCCAAAGGAATGGTCTTTGTGCAAGATTACAAACTATTATTGCACCTTACATGCTTGACATACATTGCATGGCCCATCGAATGAATTTAGCATATAAAATTGTAAGCGATTTTGCTACAGTGTCAAAAGTTGAAGATCTAGTTCGCGAGCTATACTCTTACTTCTGCAGAAGCCCTAAACATTTTGTAGAATTTAAGATTTTTTTAGAGGGATTAACACCAAGAAACAAGCTTCTCAAGGATGTTGAGACAAGATGGATCTCTTTGCATGGACCAGTAGAAAGAGTTCTAATAGAATATCAATCCTTGATCAAACTAATATATGAGCAACACCTCACAGTAGACAAAGCTCCTGATTTGTTAAATTAGTTAAGTGATATAGAGACTCTGTTAACTTTAGCTAGTCTTCTCCCCATGCTAGATTTAATGAACAAACTTGTTAAGAAAGCCCAAGATAGAACTATGTATATCAATGAGTATAGCAGTTTACGTAGAATGACATGCATTGCCCTGGATTGTCTGTACTTAGATATGATAACAATTCAAAGCCCAATTTTTTTTCAGGTGGCAGACAATTACAGATTTGAATCATGCTGAGAATTTTTTACAATTTAATGCAAAAAATGATTTATGTGTTTTTTTCAAAGGATATGAAATACCGATGCACCAATCTAAGACGGGCAAGCGAGGCAGACTACTTCCAGTTAAAAGGGCTGATTTTGACAGTATTGTTAAATCTATTAGTGATAATTTGAATTCAATTTCCTATCAAATTTCAAGTGAGATTCGTGAAAGATTCCCTCAAGAAGAAATTCTTGAAGCCATGGGTTGTGTGTTTCCTCATTTTTGGAAAAACTTTGGAGATAAACAAACTGATGCACATAGCTTTCATAAAAAAATTGATGAATTGATCAGAGAGTTTTCAAAACCT
>MU226878.1:4308627-4335525 GCA_018584345.1 Thuja plicata | reverse complement strand
GAGGGAGTAAGGCTCAACTTGGCAAGTTGGTCCTTAGAGAAGTCAAGCTTGAGAAAGTTGACTTTCTCAAGTGGGTTGAGTCCCTAATCACTTCCTTAATGGAATGTGACATCATTAGGAAGGGGGGATCAGAATTAGATTAGGATTAGAAGAGTGCTTAGCAAGGGTGAAAGGGTTGGGAAAGGTTTGAACCTAGGGTCCAAGTGGTTGAGTTGGGTTAGGTTGGGGGTTTAGAGGAATATTAATGAAATAAATTAAACTTATTTAATTCATTCAAAAATAGGAAATTTAATTATTTAAACAACTTTATTTCTTTTTAATAATTAAAGGACTATAGCCAATTAATTAGATTAATCAAGCTAGGGGATTGGTTCTTTTGCGAGTGCGCAAATGATTTAGGAATTTATTTAATTCCTTTATAATTAAATACTATAGCCATGTTTGATTTTGATTTAATTAGTTTTAATTGATTTGAATTGTATGGCTATAATAGCTAATATAATTCAGTGATAAAAATCACCTAGGACATTAAATTTGATTTAAAATAAATTATGCCAAAGTAACATTGTCATGACATAATTGGGGGTATGATCACACTTAGGGAAAATAGGGTTTATAGTTGGAACATAGCAAATTTAGGTGTTTACATTTTCCCCTCTTTGAATTGATGTGTGAGCAGTGCATTGATTCAAAGAAAGTTTTTGATTTTGACTTCATAAAGATTCAAAATTCTATTCTTGGTTGTCGAATGAAATGTTGATGGGATAAGTCTCGCACTTGATTGAACTAAACTGATAGAATTGACTTTGAACTTGGTTGTCATACAAAGGTCAATAAAGATCTTAAAGATAGCAATTCTAAACTTGGTTGTCATCCAAAAGTCAGTATGAAGCTGCTAGGAGCTTAAATAAGAATATTTTAAAATGAGGAAACACAAGATATCCAGCTAATGAGAACTAAAGCTTTCTATCCAACAGTTTTGACTTAGTTAAGGAAACTATCATGCTACTAGTTTGTTTGATAATGAAGTCATTTTAATGCTATTTTGAGAAAGAATTTGACTGATGATAGGGTGATCATGCCTCCTCGGGAACAAAATCGAAGGAAAACAATAAAATCCCTTAGTTGAAAGAATGTATCACTTGCATGAAGTAGGTAGGATAAGAAAGAACAAAGTGGAAGAAGTGAAGAAACGTGGGTGTGTTAAGAGTAAACACACGAGTACCAAGTTAATCACGTTTGAAAAGGTGAGTTCAATTTTGTTCCCGATAGATCAAAGATTTTGGGAAGCATGTGTATGTCATTAACTTGGTTTTATAAGCAAATAGAAATCATTTTTCAGCTCAAATTCCCAAATGTTTTTATTTCCTTTAAAATGCATCATGCAACCTCTAAATGTAGCTACATGCAGAATCTTAGGACTTGTCACTGATTAGCAGATTTTAAAACTTTTTTTTATCATCATCAGGTGCTTTTCAGAACATATACCACCTGATAGTACAACTATCACTAATACCCACTGATACTATGCCAATATGAATACTATATTTATTGGAATGTTAGAAATAGACTTAGGCATCAAGGCATAGAAGCCAAGATAAGAAAATAGTCACCACCCTTTTATTATATCAGAATCTGTCTAAGGAAAGATATTGGACCCACAATGACCTTGAAAATTCATATCCTTGGGTACATTATGCTTCATATACCTTAGTGAGAATCAGAATCAGAAAATAGAAAAGGAAATTGTTTCAACCTTACCATAGTTTACACATAAAAAAGATCGAGATATATGCGGCTATCCACCCATAGTGGAAGCTCTTACCATAAACATCCAAGTTAGGTGAAATTTATAGGATTACTTGGAACAATCACCATACACAGAAAAACAAGAAAACATTATGCCCCCTATCCTTGTGACTTTTTTTCTTTGCATAGACGTCATGGAGTAACTTGGGAGGTATAACAACAACAATTAAGAATCAATAAAAATTCATAACTTCTTAGATGCCCCTAGTTAAACATCATTAGGACATAAAAGAGTTATGATCAATCCAAGACCGAACTGTGTTTAAGTGATACTATTGATTCATTTGTCAAGCATAATATAGATTCATTAATCAAAAAGTTTGGAATTCAAGAAAATATAGCCTCCATTTACCTATATATAATCTTGTCGCTATTCAGAATCCAATGGAGGTCTTAGGAACACCGTTCATGTTACTGCATTGTTTGTGCCAGCCTTGTGTAGTGAAGTAAAAATTTGGTGAAAACATCAAGTATCATTGTGTCACAAGACAAAACATCCTATGACAACCTAGTAGATGCAACCTATCATACTAGAAAAGATGCCCCCAGTGAAAAAATGACTTGATCCTAAGATAGAAAAGATAGACAAGTCCCAAGCAAGGACAAGATAGTCGTAAGGAAACAAGGTCAATGTTTTAGCATAGGTGTAATTATGAAGGCTTAGTATTAGTGATGCTTTGATAGATGGAGTGCAGAACACAAGTGATGCTTGATTGCCAAGTTTTCACCACTTGGCAAGATCTTTTTCTTTTCTTTTTGCTACCAAGATGCCTGTTTTACCAGGTGCTTATCAAGGCACTTTTCTCTTTTTCATTTTTTTGCTATTTTTTCCTTTTTGAATGTTTTTGTAGTATCAAGGTGCCTGTTTGCTAGGTTTTCACCAAGGATACCCTCTCTTCAGGTCTTTTTCCACTATTTTTGGATTTCCTTCAGGATCAATTTTTTGAATGTTTTTGGTATTTTCTAAAAACTTTTTGCTGTACAGGATCTTCTAGCCAAACATCAAGCGTAGAACCACTTCAAATGTAGAGTATTGATAGGATCTAGAAGAACATCTCCCTCAGGTGTAGCTAGTTGATAAGTTCTAGTCCCAAAAGTAGCAATGATAACATAAGGTCCCAGCCAGTTAGGTTCAAACCTTCCTTTCTGCTCTCTGTTAGGCTGGTTCTTAGGATTCTCTTTTAAGATGAGATCTCCACTTCAAATTTGTGTAGTTTGACCTTCTTATTGTAGCCTTTGGGCTGGTTCTTAGGATTCTCTTTTAAGATGAGATCTCCACTTCAAATTTGTGTAGTTTGACCTTCTTATTGTAGCCTTTGGACATACATGCTTGGTACACCTCTATATGGTTGAACACCTATTGTTTGCACTCATCTAGTAGGTCTAAAGAATTCACTCGATCAATGCAGTATTGCTCATTAGTAACTAGACCTTGTAAAGATATGTGCAAAGATGGGATTTCAACCTCAATAGGTAGTACTGCCTCAGCGCCATAGACCAGGGAAAATGGTGTGGCTCTAGTTGGTGTTCTGATGCTTGTTCTATAGGCCCATAGTGCTAGATTTAGTTGTAGATGCCAGTCTCTACCAGACTTATAGTTCGGTGTAGGAATTTTAGAATATTTTTATTGGATTCCTCAGCTTGTCCATTACCTTGAGGGTAATAGATTGAGGAGCAATGTTGAGTGATATGGAACTATTCATAAAGGTCATTAATGTCTTGATTTTTAAAATGGCCCCCATTGTCTATTACAATTGAAGAGGGTATCCCATATCTACAAATAATGTAGTTTAGAATGAACATAGCCACCTACTTGCTAGTGGCTTTGATTAGCGACATGGCCTTGACCCACTTTGTGAAATATTCAGTGGTAGTAATGATGAATTTGTGACCATTTGAAGAATTGGGACATATTTGTCCAACCAAGTCAAAGGTCCATTGTTGAAATGGCCAATGTGTAATGAAAGGTATAAGCTCTTTGGTAGGAGCATGGATGGGATTTCCATGCGTCTGGCATTTATGACATGTTTTTGAAAACTGAATAGCATCTTTTTCCATGGTAGGCCAGTAATAGCCTACTTTGAGTAGTTTCTTTGCCAATGAAAAGTCATTTGAGTGTGATCCACATACACCTTCGTGGACCTATTTTAATGCGAGATCAGACTCTTCAAGTTCTAAACACCTAAGAAGTGTATCATCGAGACTGCATCAATATAAGTTATTAGTTATGAGGACATAAGGTGATGTTTTCCTAATCAAGGATCTCTTCTCATTTCTAGATAATTTGTTAGGAATGGTTTGGTCAGTTAGGTAAGCAATGATCTTAGTATACCGAGATTGTTCTGGGGTGTTTAAAGCATAGATTACTTGGCATTTAGGGGTATCAAAGGCTGGATAGGATAATTCTTCCACCAAGAAGTCATAGAGGAATTGATGTTCCTCTAGTTGTAACATGGATGCTAGGGTAGCCATAGCATCTTCAGCTTTATTCTATGATCTTGGTATCTGTTGGAAGGTGATGAAGACAAATTACTTCTTTAGGTCATCAACCAGTTGCTTGTAGGGCATCAAATTCTCATCTTTCGTTTGATACTCCCCATTGACCTTATTGATAATTAGTTGGGAGTCACCATATACGTGTAACTCTACAATCTTCCACTCCACAGCTAGCTTAAGACCATTTACCAATGATTCATATTCTGAAATATTGTTGGTGCATGGAAACATCAATTTGTAAGATTTGGGAATCTTGTAACCTTAAGGAGTTATGAATAGGACCACTACTCTAGAGCCTTGTTGAGTGAATGAACTGTCAAAGTACATCTTCCAGGGATATTCCGTTAGATGCATGATTATTTCATCAGGGAATTCAATCATTAAAGGTTCATCATCCTGGAGTGGTGAATCAGCTAATTTATTTGCAAGGACCTGTCCTTTAATAGCTCTCCTTTCTATGTATTCAATGTCAAACTCACTTAGAATCAGGACCCATTTTGCCAAATGTCCTGTTAATGTTGTTCTGCTTAGGAGATATTTTAAAGGATCTATCTTAGAAATGAGCCTTACTGTATGTGACAACATGTAGTGTCTTAATTTTTGTGATGCAAAGATGACCGCTAAGCATGCTTTCTCAATAATGTTGTAATTGAGCTCATAGGAGACTAGTGTTCTACTAATATAATAGATAGCTCTTTCTTTCTTTGTTTCATCCTCTTGTGCTAGAAATATGCCTAGGGATGTAGCTGTAGCTGAAATGTATAGGAGTAAGGTTTTTCGATGAATAGGCACCATAAGAATAGGAGGAGTAGCCAGGTATCCTTTCAATTCCCTGAAGTTTTCTTCAAAGTGTTCATCCCATTTGAAGGTAACCCCTTTATGTAGTAATTTAGTAAAGGGTTGTGCCCTATATGCAAGTTGGGACATGAATCTCCTTATGGACTGGAGTCTCCCTTATAGTGTCCTCATCTGACTAATGTTGCGTGGAGGAGCCATCTCTAGTATAGCCTTAACCTTAGCGGGGTCTACCTCAATTCATTTTGCTGAAACTATAAACCCTAAGAGTTTTCCTGATTGGACACCAAAGGCACATTTCTTTGGATTAAGCCTGAGTTGGAATTGCTCCATCCGATCCAAGATCTTTCTTAAGTCATTAATGTGAGTATGTCTTTCTTTTGATTTAGCCAATGTGTCATCCACGTAGTCCTCCATGTTCTTGTGCATCATGTCATGGAATATAGTTGTCATGGCTCTTTGATATGTTTCACTGGCATTCTTTAACCCAAATGGCATGACATTCCAGCAAAAGGTGCCCCATGCACATGTAAATGCAATTTTCTCTTGATCCTCAGGGGAAATTTTGATTTGATTATAGCCCGAGAATCCATTCATTAAAGAATACATTTGGTAGCCTGTTGTGAGGTCTATGATCATGTCAATTTTAGGTAGAGGGAAGTAATCTTTTAGACTTTCTTTGTTTAAGTCTCTAAAGTCTGTACAGATCCTGATAGATTTATAAGTTTTAGACACAGGGACCACATTGGAGATCCATCCTGCATAGGCAATGACTCTGATAAATCTGACTTTCAACAACTTCTCTAGCTCTTCTTTGACTAATAGTGCAACATAAGGATGCATGTTTCTAAGTTTTTGTTTCATGGGTTTGATCCCAGGAGCTATAGATAAGTGGTTCATGATAAGATTAGGATCTAGCCTTGGCATATTGGTATAAGGCCATGCAAAGTTGATCTTCTTCTCTTTCAGGAATTCTGTGAATTGTAGCTTCTCTTCTTTAGACAAAGATTGATCAAGGTGGACTATTTGAGGATTTTCAATAGTGCCCTAAATTACTAGCTGTGTTGGTTCAATCAGTATTGAAGACCTTTCCTAAAAGTGTTCAGGGAGGATATCAAGAATCCCATCCTTTGGCATTTCTGAGAGGTTTTGACGATTGGATACGTCTTTTCTTTTTACTATTTTAGAATCTGATACTACCACAAAGTGGTTTTCACCATCAGTCCTCTTTTTCCTTTTATTTTTCAATTTTTGACTGAGAAAGCTAATATCCTCCTGTGACATGTTCTCACTCCTTGCATTGGTGGAAGAAGGGTAAGGTTCACAAGCATTGAGATTGCAAGCTAGTGTATAGTCATTGGGAAAGTCAAGGATAGGCGTAGGATCTATTTTAGTCCAATCAATTAGGTTTGGAAGTATCAAAGACAAGGAATCATACTCTAGGAAGGACAACATCATGTTAGCATCAAGACCATTAACTGACATGACATGTTTTGTTAAGTTAATTTCTTCAATGTTAGATCAATAAGAGTGAGATTGTTATAAAAAGGGTCATTGTTAGTCATATGTGGACCCAACTCTAGTGACTCATCAGTAGAACTCTCATCATCATGTCTCCATAAAAGGAGGCTTCTTGCTTGTAGCCTCATAAATTCTTCTAGACTTATGTAATCATGAGTTTCTTCATCAATGATCAGGGGAAGGAACTCTTCTTCTACTTCAGGATTATCAGTGTCATTGGGAGTAGTGTTAGGCTATTTACAAGGAGTTGAGGGTGCCACAAACATGTGAATTTTCTCTATTCCAATATCTTCAGTGGCGAAAGATAGTTCATCCCATTCATAATCATGAGAGTCAGTGACCTCATCATCAAATCTATTTAAGTATTCAACAATGGTTATTTGATGTACCTGGATAGCTACCTGTGGATCAATTTCGGGTAGATCAAGGATATGTGAAACTATGACCAATTGCCCCCAGTTAGGATGTAAATCCTGTTGTCAGGGTGTGTCTTGAGTAACTATTTCTATCAATGATATCTCTAGACCAGTAGCTATTGTGTCTCCTACCTTTTGAATCAGAGGTTGTGCTAACAAAGGGGTGTGAAGATCTTGTGGTACCTCAAAGCTAGGTACATAGTGTTCTCCTTGGTAGTTGGGATCCTCCATGACAATATGTAATAATCTTTCATAGGACCACTGCTCTAGTTTGTCTATTTCATCACTCCCTTTATCTAAGTTTGGACTACCTTTTGAAGCGGGTTTATTAGTTTTAGTATTAAAACCTAGTCCTTTTTTGTCTCTCATATTCCAAAAATCCATGGGTATAGGCTCAATAAGCCCTCATCCTATGTCATTTAGAGGTCCCTTTCCTTTATATCCCATTTTTTTGAGGAAATCATATCCCTTGCCATACTGTTCTGGGGATATCTTTGCATGTTTGACCTCAACTTCCACCGGTTCTCCTTTGTAGAGCCAGTCCAAGACTGCCTATTATTCTGTGTTATCTAAAGAAGATGTGGATGCCTTTACCATGCCAATCACTTTGTGTACTTTTGGCTCCTTGGATGCTGTAGGTGTGAATGTCAAGGAAGGTTTTCCATAGGATCTTGGTGACACTGGAAGTTGTGTCAGTGATGGAGTCAAGTCCAGCTTATACTCTCCCATACCTGTTTCTTCAAATTTTAGGGTTTTGCCAAAACTCTTCATAACCATGTCCTTGGTAGTTTTAGGAGAAATCATATCCATAGGCTCCTTGTTATGTAGGATCATACTACTAGCTTTGATATTGTTACAAGTGTAGTTAGCATCTGTAGGAATCATCATTTCCACCCCATTATGTGGAAACTTTATACATTAGTGGTAAGTGGATGGCACAACTTCAATTTTATGAATCCATGGTTTCCCCAATAGGATATTTTAGGCCAGGGGTAGATCCAAAACTTGAAAAATGACATTCCTCTTAATTGGTCTGACCTAGATAGGCAGAACAATGAGACATTTGGAGGATCTTTCTTCCTCTTCATAAGATTTGATAGTTATTTTGCTTCTAGAATCAATTGTTTGTTCTGAGAGACCTAGTTTCTTGATTAGATCAAGGGTACAAATATTCAATCCCATGCCTCCATCTATCAACACATGTCAAACTCAAGATTTATGAATGAGGACTTCGATATGGAGGGGTTGATTATGTGGATGTGTCAATAAATTATCATCCTCTTCAGAAAAGGAGATGTCATATGGCACTAAGATGTGATTGACCATTGCTTGGAATTTGTCTATATCAATATCCTTTGGGACATTAGCAGCATGTAGAGCTTGTTCTAGGATTTCCCTATGTACTTTGGATATTTTGAGCAACTCAAAAATGGAAATTTTGGAAGGGGTTCGTTGCAATTGATCTACCAAGTCATATTTTGTTCCAGGAATAGTAACCACATGTGTTGCTATAGGTTTGTGGATAGTCATGGTGGGAACCTTGGACGTTGATCCTAGTTTTGGGAGTCCTTTGATTGTGACCTGTGCTTGGCTATGTGTTATGGTATTTGAGTGGAATGAAACACATTTGATTGTGACTATATTAATTTAATCTATTTTAATGTCTAGCATATTGATCACATTGTCATTATTGGAATAGGTGTAGTTGACTTTGTTACCTTTCCCTTTAGATGTTTCCCCTTTTTCATAATTAGGAAATATTTTATTGAATGTTGTATGATCTTCATTGGTAGTGTGTCCATCCACTTTGATCTTATTGCCTTCAATGAGGTCTTGAATGACATGTTTAAGTTTAGGGCAATGATTGGTTTTGTGTCCCTTGTTCTTGTGGAAGACACAATAGGAATTATCATCCCACCATCTTGGTTTAACTGCTAGTTCCCATGGGTTGGAATTAGGAATTGTGAGAACTTTGTTATCTAATAGAGTCTTTAAAACCGTCTCGAGAGGCTCTCCCAAAGGAGTAAATTTTATTTGGGGTTTTGAAGTCCATGTTTATCCCTTACTATTATTATTGTTTTCTTTGGGTATGGGGGTTGTGATCTTGGTGTCTTTGCTTTCCTGCATGCTATTAGTCAGATTGAAAACCTCAGGTTTAGGGTTAATGTTAGGCGTCAACTACTCTGTCATTAATAACATTCTTGTTTTGCTTCCACCATTTAGGCTTGGAGTTGGAGTTGTTGGTTTTGTTTTCATTTTGAAGGGTGATCTCCCCCCTTTTGACCATGACTTCCTCAATATGGAGGTAATTCTTAATCATTCTATCAAATCTTGGTGAGTCTTGCATTTGTAATGCATAGTTCAATTCAGGCACCGGGTTATTAACAAAGATCTCCATCTTCTCTGATTCGGGAATGACCCTTGAATATCGTGCAAAAATTTTCCTCCACCTTTGCAGAAATTGTGTAAATGATTCACAAGTCTTCTGTTTGGTATTACATAGGTCCATCATGGTCACATCATGCTGTATGTTATAGGAGTAATGCTAGATAAAGTGTTGAATCAGCTCCTCAAATGTTTTGACCTTAGGGTTCAGTTTTGAGAACCACTCCATGGCATTACCTCCTAGACTTCTTGGAAATAGTTGCATGAGGTATGTAGGTTCGGGCATGTATTCTATGCTTAGAGTATAGAATTACCTCACATGATTGTGTGGGTCAGTTTCTCCTATGTACCTTTCATACCTCGGTCTTACTGTATTAGGAGGAAATGGGATCATAGTAATACTCTTATCAAAGGGGAATGGACAAATGGAGTCCAAAGAGTATGGTGATTTTGGTTTAGTATTCTCTTGTTTGAGATTTGTAAGCTCTATTTGCATCAATATGAGCTGTTTGGCAAGAATAGATATAGGAGTTGGTACCTCCTTTTCTTTGAGTTGTTCCACATCATAATCCTTAGGTAATTTGACACCCGTGGATGCTAGATGGAGGAAGTATTTCTCTTTATCCTCATCAATCATCTTTTCCATTATTTTATGGAATCTCTTGCTTTGTTTGAGTTTTTCATATTCTTCTTCAGTGATTTTGTTCTCACTGCCAGACTCAAATAAAGGATGGTCGAACATGGGTTCTTCTTCCTCATCTGTATCTTTGAGATTTTTGTGTTTGCGATTGTTATATTCCTCAAAATCCTCACTCCATCTGTGAGTGTCTATCCATTTGTGGGGAGTCTAGGTTGAGTAGGGAGCTACGAGATGTTTCCCCTTGAAAGTGTGGTGTTTTAGAAGGTACTTTTGATCCTTGAGACGTGTACTTGTTGCATCTTGTGTTAACCATGAAGTTGTTTCTCAACATTGTCATTGTTTCCCAATAGTGCGAGTGAGAGTTTCAAACCGTTCAAGTGGGTGTGTCTAGGTAAGAGTAACTATTTGTTGTTGGTGGATGTAAATGATTCTAGTGTTAGAGGGTTAGATTGCCCTGATAGTGAGCTGGGAACCAAGTTGTTGGTAGAAAGTGGGTAGACCACACGTATTGAACCGATTATGGAAGACTAACTAAGTATGCAAGGTAGACATTTGAATTTTTTTTAAAACTTCAATAGGGAGACCAGAAAAGACAACAGGAACTAGCTAAAGAACCAAAAGGGTATCCTAATCAACTAAGATTTTCTGAGAAGTAGGTCTATAAGTGCCCACTGTCCCAGATGTGAGCCTTTAGATGTGACCCAGAAAACCTTGGATACGAACCTCTGATACCCCAGATAAGGATCTTGAATACCAGATGTGAACCAGGATCCTAAATGTGACCTAATTCTAACCAAATGTGACTCAGGAAACTAGATACGGACCAGGAAATCTAGGATACGAGCTTATGATGGACTGTCAAATTTTGATTGATTTTTGGAAAGTACATTTTTGAAGTGCGTGAATTTATTTGTTTCCAAATTATGTTAAGAGGTGTTGTAATGCGTGAAAAACACTTGTACTCTAGGGTTTGAAATTTGTCAATTATTTTAAGGAGCTTATCTTTTTAATGGCTTTTTGAACACACCAAACTGCGTTGCACTATTAGGGAGGTGCAACAGACACACATTTTGTTCCTATTTTCTAGGTAGATGATGAAAATCTTTGCTCGTTGACTTAGGCACACACTCAAATGTTAATCAAAATACATCCATGACCAAGGTTGTAATGGCTCTAGTCATGATGCTGTATTAGCTAACTCCAAACGTAAGTGAGGCCACGATATGATGAGTGTCTTGGGGAAATTAACTTTTTCCTTGCATAAGGATTATCACCCTTTTGGGGATGAATTAGGAAGTCTTTTAGTTGAAATTGTTGTCTATTATTGGGCAATCCATTCGAAACCGTCCCCCATAGAATTGCAAAAGGAAAAATTGAGGTGTATAGACCTATGAGTACCTGAATATGTGTAGTCTCACAAGCAAGATTGAAGCGGCTCCGCTCTACACATACCCAAGAATGTTCAAGGAATGATGATGAAATTCCATGAACAAAACTAGCTCCATCTTTTGAGGATTTGGCCTATGAGGAAGCAATTATTTATAGTGAGTTGGAAGGGTTGGCGTAAAACCTGTCCTCACTTGGGTCATTGTTGGGAGATTTTTTCCTCAACCGGCAAGCCCTCTACTATTAAATATGCATACAAAGGATTGGCGAGCTTTGGATGTTTGGATTTCTGATTCTTCCAAGGAAGAAGAGCATACTCTCCTAATCTAAGCCATTTTATCCTAAAACAAAACCAAGAAAATAGTTCATTACCTCAAGCAATGTTGTGCTTTATTTAAGATGTTCCTATTTAATGAAAAAAATACTTTGAAGGGAAAATTTTCTTTGTTCAATTAACTGCAATATTTAATGAGTTTTCTTGTTCAATTTTTGTGTCCCAAAAGAAGTTATACAATGTAGTTGTTCATTTATCCCACAATACTTAAATGCTTTGTGTTTGTTCAATTATCGATCTAAAATAATTATATGATGTGATTGCCTTGTTCATTTACCCCCGATTTTCATCACCAATGATAAGACAATGTCTGACTTTCTGATTTTCCTCAAGAGGAAAAGAGCATATTATCTGGTAGTTTTAGCAAGTGTAGAGAAATGGTCTTAAGTTTGGAAAGCTTTGAAAGGGGTTAGTATTTGAAAACAACTGAAAATTATCTAAAACCACACATGTTAGAAATGTCTTCCAACTCTTGAATAGAACCTAAAATAACTTTTTAAGCTGCTTAAGATGTCAAGAAACACAACTGGTTAAGTGTTAGAATTAAGAAAATTAAGACAAGAAAGATCTTAACTAGATGCGAGCCAAGAATTCTGGTATGCAATGTAGAAAACTCAATGCAAACTTATGCTACCAGATACAAACTTCTGGTTACCAGATACGAGCCAGAACTAAATTTGATCTAGGAAACCCTGGATACGAGCCTAGAAAAGCACGATACAGATGAGAAAGTCACGGTGTGAGAAAATCCACCAAATATGAGCTTTCCCAACCAGATACGGACCTAGACCTAAAAATTGGGATGACAAATTGAGGAAAAATGATTAGAAAATGAGACCAAGTTGAAAAATGGGCCCCACGGTGGGCCCCAAAAATGTGTGTGTCAAATGTTGCACCTGTTACCTGTGACACAACACTTCAATAAGTCATTTTGTTAGTGATAAACAAAGGTTAGTGAGCATATCAAACCCTAACATTGACATATTACTTTCTAACTAGGATGAGTGTAGTAAATAACATAATAGCCCTTAGATTATGCTAATACCAATGACATAAACAACCTAGCATGAAAGATTCAAGTTTAAAAAAACTATTTGATTATTAAGCATTCATATTAGTCTTAAAATGAGCATTATAACCATGCATGAAAGTAACTATGGAGTGTGCATGGATCTATGAAGGAATGGGTAGCATAATAATGCTTTGAGATTCCTTCAAAATCTTGGCATAACAACACTACTATTCAAAAATTAAGGCTTCTTATGAGCTCCAAA
Source organism: Thuja plicata (assembly GCA_018584345.1). NCBI lineage: Eukaryota > Viridiplantae > Streptophyta > Pinopsida > Cupressales > Cupressaceae > Thuja > Thuja plicata. The sequence continues at coordinate 4,322,469 of MU226878.1, read as the reverse complement.
CCTCTTCAATTTATAGAAGAATGGGAGATAAATAGGGGAGACAAGGTTCATTAATGGATCCCCTAAGGTCATTAATGAAGTGTAAGAGACATTAATGCCTTGGGAATCAATGAGGGATGGGTAAGAGGGAATATCCATTAAGGGGTCATTAATAAAATTTATTAAGAGGCATGCGAGGGAGTAAGGCTCAACTTGGCAAGTTGGTCCTTAAAGAAGTCAAGCTTGTGAAAGTTGACTTTCTCAAGTGGGTTGAGTCCCTAATCACTTCCTTAATGGAATGTGACATCATTAGGAAGGGGGGTTAGAATTAGATTAGGATTAGAAGAATTCTTAGTAAGGGTGAAAGGGTTGGGAAAAGTTTGAACCTAGGGTCCAAGTGGTTGAGTTTGGTTAGGTTGGGGGTTTAGAGGAATATTAATGAAATAAATTAAACTTATTTAATTCATTCAAAAATAGGAAATTTAATTATTTAAACAACTTAATTGCTTTTTAATAATTAAAGGACTATAGCCAATTAATTAGATTAATCAAGCTAGGGGATTGGTTCTTTTGTAAGTGAGAAAATAATTTAGGACTTTATTTAATTCCTTTATAATTAAATACTATAGCCATGTTTGATTTTGATTTAATTAATTTGAATTGATTTGAATTGTATGGCTATAATAGTTAATATAATTCAGTGATAAAAATAACATAGGACATTAAATTTGATTTAAAATGAATTATGCCAAAGTAACATTGTCATGACATAATTGGGGGTATGATCACACTTAGGGAAAATAGGGTCTATATTTGGAACATACCAAATCCAGGTGGTTACACTAGGATCCTTACTCTTTTCTGCATTCTCTCCTTGAATCCAGTAAAGTACTCATCCATAACTATTTCAAATTTGTCTCCTAGTGATGTTATGTATTCACTGATCTGTATGGTGACTGGTCTAGTGGTATCCCATTTTATATCTCCTACTGATGGAAAATACTCTTGGAAGTAAAAGAAAATGCACATGATAAGTGAGACAAAATTACATGTATTTGTCTTTGTGTTTCTGATTGTTCTCAAGTTTTCTTCTAACTGGTTGAGTAGAAGTTCTGACAAATCCAACTGAGTTCCTTAACAATTTTAGATGTTGTATCAACTAATTTGGATTCTATGTTGTTCATTCTACTAGCTTGAAATAATTTGTAGCCTAGGACACATGCTCCAAATTTTAGTTCATCATCTATAATAGTGGATACCTTAAGTCCTCTACGATCACACTCTGCTCCTATGTTCTTTTCAATTTCAGCTTTGGGTGGGTGTTTCAATGCCTTTACCTTATTAGTTATTGGATAACCACTGACTACATGAATAACATCTTGGGTTATCATTTTAGGCTTGTCCAACCATAGCTTGTGATTGTGAATTCTTCTCAGTACTAACCGAATCCACTCAGTGTTCAATAACTTTGGGAACAATAGGGACTTACCAAGTCCTTTCACATCTATGTGATTGTTCTCATCTTTAATAGATCCATCATCATTACATATCTTTTTGAAATCTTGTTCAACCTCTAGGTCACCAATTTCTGCAATCTTGCAGTGAATGTATGCTCACACATCTTCGACGAGAAAAACCCTAACTCATATTCACGAGAATGCACCAGCATTGTCAGGTTGTGATGTAACCTCAGGGTATATCTTGTAATGGGGTTCCTCATAGGTAGAATTATTGATAAGTTTAAAATTATCCTTCTTGATTCTCTTTAGTTTGGTGGTTCTTGAAGTCGTGGCCATTATTTCAGACATTTTAGGGCTTTCTGTAAATTCATAAAATAGAGTTCTCAGTTATCATAGGAACTTACTGTTTACTTCTATAGTGGTCATTGATATGTTTGGAGTGCTATGGGTTGAGTTGAAGTTTCTCTGTAATGCTGTCGCTATTTGCTCAAATTTCACTTTCCTCACTCTGCTCTGCTCGCTGGTGAATAATGAAACCCTTCCGTCACCTTTTTATAGATTTTTTCCCTAAGTCAAGTCATTGATGATCAATGAATCCTCGGTGTGTGAAGAAAAATTCATCTGGTTAAACCCTAACTTATCTCTTTGGTGACAACATGATGTTTTAGGGAATTTATCTAACTTCATGCTTTTACCGACGGGTTTCAGTGTATTGCAAACACAACTTTTTCAACTTTCTTGATTATCGACAATTTTTGGTTTACACTAGCAACTTCTAATTTTATTTGTTAATCGACAAGTTTCGGTAAATGTAGACAATTCATATTTGAGTGTATACCAATGGATTTTGGTATGTATTACCTGATGGAATAGTTTTCACAAATTTTAACAAGTAATATCATGATGCATCTTTACTTATGATAATTTGGCATTTCATCAACATATTATGGAACTGATGTAAAATACTACTTAGTGTAATGCATTTCCATACTTACTTGTTATGCTTAGGTGGGGGTGGTGATGTCACCAGATCCATTAGATAGGGTGTCACCAATTACATTGCTTGGTCAAGCTTCATCATTGTTTGTAGCTTTCCTTTAGATTTTGTTTCTCATCTTCTGGATGTCTTCAATGGTATTTCCATGGGGGAATTTTCTGGTCTCTGTCATTCGGTCTCTGCAGTCTTTCTTGAGATGACCAACTTTATGATAGTGTAAGCATGCCATTCTGGGGTTAGTCCAACCTCTATACTTTCTTGTCCACTATCTCATACTGTTTGTAGCAATGTGACCAAATATTCCACATGCTGTACAATTTGTCCATGTGTTGTAATCCCATGCATATTGGTTACCGTCTCTTTTCAGTTGATAGGCAGTTTATTGATCTTTAGGCTTCCATGCTTGCTTTTTCTTGTTCTAGGATTCAAGAGTTGTGTTCCCATTCAATTTGCAAGTAGGAAAGTATTTGTCCATGTAGGTTTCCTTCTTTGGTTATTTCATCTCAGACTTACATTCATATGCTTTATGTTCTTTCTTGTTACATTTATAACAAAATCCTATGAATGAAGATGTGGATTTAGGAATACCTTTCATTTTTCTCCTGCATACATTTGATGTGTGGCCTTTCTTTCAACAGTGATTTCATGTCAGCTTTCTTGGTCTTGGATTTTCATAGAAATTCTTTGGATTATCTTGATTGAGTGATTCTCCATTCTCGGTATAGCCTAGACCAATTTTATTGTTGATTCTTCCTTGTCCATCAAGAAAATCACCCATTATTTTATTGCTTTCTTCAACTTTCTTGATAATTTCATTGTGTTGCTGCTGAATTTTGAGTTCTTGTTTTAGCTTTTCATTTTCTTCCCTTAGCTCACCGATAGCTTCTATTCTTTTAATGAGTTCAACATTCAATCTATTTGGCTCTTGACTCATAAGAATAATCTAATTTGTAATCTCATGGTGATGTTCTGTTAATATTTGTATTTCAGATTCTTTCTCTTGTAGCTTTTCAGTAATCTTCCTTCTATCATCAATAGCTAGTGTTCTTTCTTTCTCAGCTTGTCTAGCACTGTTCATGACATCAATCATTCTCACCATCTGTGTCTCTTGACCGATTTGCAGAGATTTCACTTGTCCAGCTAGATATTGATTGATTTCATTTAAGCTTGTGATACTTTCTTCTAATGTGTCTGATGCTTTCCTAGTAGTTGATCCTAAAGACTCAAATAAATATGGTATCTCTTCCTCATGGTAATTTGTTTCACTACAGTGAGATGCCATAATATTTCTTTCATCTAACAACTATCTCATCTTGATTCTAGCTACTTTGTACTGCTCATAGAAGATTTGAATTTCTAGGATCTGATTCTCAATACTCTTGTCAAGTCTGTACTTCTTCATTGTATGATATTTTCTCTTAAGCCTTTAATCTTTTCAGATAAGAGACTGAGCTCTGATACCAATTGTTGGAATTGATGGGAAGTGTGTACTAAGAGGGGAGGGCTGAATCAGTAGCTCAAATTTTTTTGTATCTTTTAACCTTTATCTTTTAAGTAATCAATTGTTTATCCAACCATATTTTCTATGCTATCTTGATGTAAGACATATCAATTCTATCAACTTAATTAAACATGTGTTCATTCATAGAAAAAATCATGAAAGTAATTGACACATAAGACAAGATATGATAACGCAGAAAACTCCTGTTAGGAAGTAAAAACTGCAATGGGGATGACACCCACAAATTCTTCACTATCTGCAGATTGGAAGGGGCTGGTAAGGCTTAAAATTTGATCACTTCTGATGATCTACCCTATTAGGAGTATCTATAGAGACCTGTTAAAGTCTACTCCATTAAGATCTTTAGCAACACTATTTAGTGTGTACTCGGTTAAGAGATTTACAATTGGATGGTTAAATCCACCTTCCTTGAAAGGATTTTTACACTTTGCTTCACTTTTTAGAATGTAAGAAAATTATACTTTGACCTAAGTGTATGCAATATCCTATGGCTGATTAAAAATCCATTTAAGATTACATGTATAAGTGTATCACCTAATGTTATTGAATAATACCTCCATTTCTTGGTAGCCTCTATTCTTAGTTCTTGATAGCCAAATTCACCTTTTTTTGTTCTGGTTCTTGAAACTTTCAGTCTGATCCATAGATGTTCTCGTAGGCTTCATTCATCCTCTCATCCATCCTCGCATACATAATGAATGATTAAAACATCTATTTATAATATAGATTGACCTAATTAAGTTTCACGTAAAACAATATTAACTCTAAGATTATATGTTTACAACTTGACCTTGATCTTTTAGTTTATGTGTTTTAAATCAGATAGATTGATTAAAACACTTACATTAATGTTTCTTGTCCCTAAAGAAATTGTTTAAAAAAATTCAAGACTCTATAAATAGAATAAGACTATTTTATCTGACATGGAAGTGAGATCCACTTTTTGCGGGCTTCAAATGACTTTTAGTTTCTGTTGGTCGGTTATGCTATGAAGCCAATTAGACTATCTCTCGGTGTTCCTTTCTTGAACTATCTCTCGAGTTCCACTTTGACTAATCTCTTGGGTTGCACTTTAACCTAATCATCGGGTTCCACTTTTGGGTTCCTCTTTATTCTTTTCACTTTGCATTTTTGGTTTACACACAAAACTGTGTCATCTATTTTGTTTGTACTTAGCATTTTTCAGTGATCTCTGATATCTGTATTTTTGGTTTTTTTTTTGTCCTGTCTTCCGGTGTATGTTTACCAAAAGTTTAATTTGCATACTAACAAAAAAATAATGTCATCACTATTTATGACATGATTCTATATGATGTGCATTTTATTTCTATATGCTTTGTATATGTTGATGCACTTTATGAGATGCTTTATGTTTATATGTATTTGATGTGATTCTATTATGTAGACTCTTAGGTGTATGATCTATACTTTTCTATGATACTAACATATGTATGTAGGATGGTTTTGATGATGAATTATCTGTATGATCTATTGATGATGTATGCAATTTGATATTTTCTTTTCTCTATGAAATAAATGAATACAAACTTAAAATGTACCACATGTCTGAGTAAATGCATGTGTTAGTTAGAAGAAAGTTAGTGATAGATGAGTTGTGGTAGGAGGGGACCAAATGGAAGACATGAGTGATGAAACCAACTTGTTTCCATTTTTCCAATTTTATTCATCATTGCACGTTATTATGAAAAGGAAGAGACTCAAATGCACCTAGATATTGACCATTTGGATACCGCTATGATCTCTGATAACTAGAAGTAGAGAAACTGAATAGAAATAGAATCAAATGCACCCAGATATTGACCATCTGGATACCACTATAATCTATGATAAAAAAAAGAGAGTTCTAAATGCACTCAAATACTGACCAGCTGAATACCGCTATGATTTTTGATAAGAAAAACCAAATTAAAAAAGAAAAAACCAAATGCACCCAGATATTGACCATCTGGATACCACTATGTTTTCTTGATAAAAACAAGTAGAAATAGATAAGGATTGTTCAATTCTTTTCCAGGGGCTAGCTCAAATTATGGAACTGCGTGGCTACCAAATATGTGACAGCTCCTACCGTATTTATCCTGAATATTCATTGCCCCATAATAAAATTGAAACAATCCACAAACAATAATCAAAGAAAATAGGATCATGATCTATCATATCTACTCTCATCACTCGGTGGTATCCTTGAGTAGTGTAAGAACATAACTGTGAAAGATAAATTGACAACTGACTGACATGACTGACCTAGTCAACAATTTACTGTTCCTTTATTTTCTTGATTTTGATGCTTGATTATGTCTGGTTTCAGGAATGGATGACTCATATAAGATTGATCTATCTGGTTTTGAGTATATCCGTCACTCTGTAAGATAATTGATAGTTTGATTTGAAGATTGATTTGATTGTTGATAGATTGAATTGTTGATAAAGCTGAGTCATATGAGTCCATTACTAATTTGTGAAGCTCACATTTTTGAAATTTTACTGATTTCTTGATCGCCATTCACTTGTTGATATCAAAGATGATTTATTTATGAGATTTTTCAATATTTGATTTTTTTTATGATGATTGATTTTTTCTGGAGATTTTGCTCTTTTTAGGATTTTTGATGACTTTTTAAGATTTTTAGGGATTTTTTAGGACTTTTAGATCTGCCCCTAGTCTGGTGAACCAACACAAACCATGGATAAATGTGATTCTCCAAGGGGATTGTGCTTCTAAAAATAATCTTGGGTAATCAATCTTGCATGCAGGGAGCAAAAGCTTTAATCTTTTGGAGTTCATTGATTGCGAAGCGTGATTTGAAACTTGGTGCTTGTTTACCAGGTTTTCACCCAGGTACCTTCCCAATAGTGCCTATTTTATAGATTTTCACTAAGAGAGAAATTTTTTTTCTCTTTGTTTTTCTCTTTTTTGAATTTTTTTTTTTGTTTCCAAGGTGCATGTTTGCCAGGTTTTCACGAACGTAACCTTTTATATTTTTTGATTTTTTTTTGTATTTTCTGGATGTTAAATATATTCCATTGGCCTTGGGACCTCAGGAATAGAACCTTTTGAGGTGCATGCTATTGATGTGACCAAGGAGTTGATCTCCTTCTTGAGTTGCTAGTTGATATGCCCCATTGTTGCATGATTTTATGATGACGTAGGGTCTGACCCAATTAGGTTCAAACTTTCCTGGTTTAACCCTTTCTGCTTGGTTCTTTTGATTCTCCATGAGGAAAAGGTATCCTACCTCAAAGGTTCATGGTCTAAACTTCTTGTGATAGTTTATTCTAAGGAGATTTTGATAGCCTTGTAAGTGATTGAGTGCATTCTATCTTCTCTCATCCAATAGTTCTAGTTCATTGATTCTAGCTACTCTGTAGTCTTCATCGAAAATAATGTTCTTCAGTGAGATTCTAAGGGATGGGATTTCAAATTTGAGGGGTAGGACCGCCTTTGATCCATATACTATTGAGAATGGAGTTACTCCTATAGGTGTTCTCACACTAGTTCTGTATGCCCATAGTGTGAGACTGAGCTATAAATGCCAATCTCACCCAGATTCATTGATCATTTTCTTTAAGATATTCAAGATGGTTTTGTTAGTGGCTTTTGCTTGCCCATTCCCTTGGGGATATTAGAAAAAATAGAAACCCTACTTTATCTAGAACTTGTCACAGAGATCTTCAACATCTTGATTTTGAAAAGCTGTACCATGATATGTAAGTATGGCTTGAGGGATTCCATATCTACAGATGTTGTTTGGTTTGAACATGGAGATTTGCTTACTAGTCATGTATGTGAGAGGAATTGATTCCACCCATTTGGAAAAAGTACTCCATTATTGCAATGATGTACTTGTGAGCATTAGAAGATGTTGGTGTAATTTTACCCACTAAGTCAAATCCCCATTTTGAAAATGGACATCATGAAGTGATGGGGTTGAGTTCTTGGGATGGTGCATGGATAAGATCTCCATGAATATGACATTGTTAGCACCTTTTCACATAGAATCTATCTCTACTATGGGCTAGTAGTATCCCATTATGACGATCTTCTTTGCCAAACTATTGCTACTTGATTGGGCCCCATAGATTCCCTCATGTACCTCATACAAGGCTCTCTGGGATTCTGTGGAAGTGAGACATCATAAAAGCATTCCATCCAGAATTTTTTATATAAAGTGATAGCAAGAAGAGTGTACCTAGAGGCTTGGAGGATGAGGGAATTCTTTTGGTTTCTTGACAGGTTGGGTGGTAGGATATTTTTTTGGAGGTAATTATATACGCCATGGTACCAGGGGGACTCAGGACCAACAAGGACACACGCTGACTCTATGATTGGAGCTTGATATGCCGATATCATTAATTGCTCTACTAGAAATTGGAATCTGGTTTCTTTACCCGACATGTCGATCAAGGATGCTATAGTAGCCATCACATCCGCTTCTTTGTTTTGAACTCTAAGAACCTGCTTGAATACAATGAAATGAAAAGAATCATGTAGCTTGTCCATTAACTATCTATATGGAATCAGTTTTTCATCTTTTTTTCTTGTAGTTGTTATTTACTTGGTTGATGAACAATTGGGAATCTCCATAGACTCTAAGGTTCTTTATCCTCCATTGTATAGTTGTCTTCAATCCGATGACTAGAGCTTCATACTCTGCTATGTTGTTGATGCATGGAAAGTTGAGTTGAAATGACTTAGGAATTACATCATTATTTGGAGTAATGAGTACTATCCCTGCTCCTACACCATGGTTTGTATATGACCCATCAAATAATAGTTTCCAAACCTCTATTGTCAGTTGTACTATGAGAATGGATTCATCTGGAAAGTGAGATACTATAGACTGATGATCTTTTATTGGTGACTTTGTTAGTTGGTCCACAATTACTTTCCCTTTGATAGCCTTTGGTTCCATGCACTCTATGTCAACTTCAATTAAGATCATGGCCCATTTGGTGAGTCAACCTATTAGTGCTGCTTTACTCAACAAGTACTTCAATGGATCAATGTGTGATATTAGGTTTGTTTGATGACTCAACATGTAATGTCTTAACTTTTGGGAAGCAAAGACAACTGCGAGACATGAATTTTTAATTGCTGAATAATTTAGCTCATAGCCCACCAATGTTCTGCCAAGGTAGTAAATGGCTCTTTCCTTGAATTGGTCATCGTGTTGTGCAAAGAGAACACCTAGTGCTAACTTTGTTTCTAAGATATATAAGAGGATTGGCCTGCCTTGAATGGGTAAAACCAATATAGGAGACTTCAATAGATAGTCCTTGAAGGTTTGAAATTATTTCTCACATTGTTTTGTCCATATAAAGATCAAATATTTATGCAGTAGGTGCTAGAATGGGTGATACTTGTCTTCTAGTTGGGGGATGAATCTCCCAATAGATTACAGTCTTCCTAGTATTAGATTACAGTATTCCTAGTAGACCCCATAGTTGCCTCAGATTGGTTGGTGGTGGCATGTTAAGGATGGCCTTGACCTTTTATGGGTCTACTTTGATGCCTATGTGTGATACAATTAATCCAAGGATATTTCCAATAGTAACTCCAAACGCACACTTCTTGGGATTGAGTCTGACTCTATACTCCTATATTCAATCAAATATCAGGCCCAAAACTTGTAGGTGAGTTTCCTTGAGCATTGATTTGGCTAGTATTTCATCAACATAGTATTCCATTGTTTTATGAATTAGATCATGAAAGATGGTGGTCATTTCCCTTTGATAAGTTGCACTTGCATTTTTGAGGCCAAAAGGCATAAATTTTGAGTAGAAATCTCCCCAGGAACATGTGAATGTTGTCTTGTACTGGTCCTCTGGTGCAATCTTGATTTGGTTATATCCAGATAAGCCATCCATGAGTGATAACTTTTGGTGCCTTTTTGTTAGGTCAACTATCATGTCAATATTTGGTTGAGGAAAGTCATCCTTAGGACAATCCTTGTTCAAATCTCTAAAATATTTCCATATTCAGATCTAACAATTGTGTTTGGTTACATGCACTAGATTAGATATCTAGTTTGTCAATGGAATTGGTCTTATGAATCCTTCATCTAGGATTTTCTTCAATTATGCTTTGACAAGCAAAGTGATGTACGGATGCTTCTTTCTCAATCTTTGCTTAACAGGTTTTGCATTTGGTAACATCGGTAGATGATGTAGCACTAGCTCTAGATCCAAACATGGCATGTTTGCGTAAGACCGTGCAAAGTTGATTTGTCTTTCCTTGAATAAACTAATGAATCATTCTCTTTCCTTTGGTGTAAGAGATTTATCCAAATATATATGTTTGTTAGTAATAACTGAGAGGGGGGGGGGGGGTGAATCAGTGGCCTCAAAATTTATCCTTCAAATATTTATCACCAATCAAATAAACCTCATATTATTAAGTCCCTACAAGATGCATGCCATGAAATATTTATAATGATTAACTATCTGTCGGTTTTCCTTGTCTGTCCTTATTCTCCTTGATTACCAATAAATAGTAAAACTATTTCTTGAAACTTAGTAAATAAGAAAAGTATACCAATCAATCCAGAAATGCATATGTGAAATGTAAAATAGTAAAGTAATAAACCATACACACATAACACATGTATTTTAACATGGAAACCCTGTTAAGGGAAAAACCACTGGGATCGGTACCCCAAATTTTCACTCTTCTGAAGTGAGCCCTATTAGGAGCCAACCCTGTTAAAGGTTACAAACAGACTATTAAGTGTGACCTTATTAGAGGATTTTATACATAGAGGTTGTCACTTAGTATCAGGCATCTATTGCTACCATCCTTGAATCAACCTCCTTCTTAAACTGTCAATAGGTTTCGGGAAAGTCCAATGCTACTTTCATGAATCAACCTTTTGGTACTCCTTGGGATGTACCTCAATATATAGAAGACTGTTAAGTCCTACTCTTTTAAGAGACTTGATGCTTCAATGGTTAAACTAAAACACTATGACCTATTTATGATGCAACTTTGAATTGCATATTTTCAAATCTATTTAAGTACATTACCTCTCTGATCAATGTATCAATTCAATTCTTTGTGCTCCACACTTTCTTCTCTGTGATGCTGTGCTTCACTGTTCGTCGGTGTTTGCAGAATTATCTAACTCTCCTTTAGCTTGATTGATCAAGACTATATGAAGTTCTTCTTCATCAGTTTCTCTTCAACATCCTCTTTCTATTCACTCCCCTTCCTATTCATATGGAAATGAATTAAGCTTGTCTCTTATATAGACATGATATTCATTGATTCTTGATTCTTGGCATGAAAAACAATCCAACCAATCTGATTTAAAGCATAACTCTTGATTTATATCATAGTTATCTTCTTGCCAATTGTATAAATATACTTTAAATCAATTACTTAACTCTGGTCGAATAAAACAAAGAAAACAACCAATTAAGTCTATCTTTATCTCTTTCCATCTAGATATTTTGTCATTTTTTGAACTCTCTGTTCCGTCGGTCAACTCTACAGTTAGTGATCGGTGACAACTGACAGTTCCTTCGATGTGACTCTAGTTAGCTTTGGGATCTCTGTCCATCGGGCATCATTGGATTTTTACTTCTCGGGCAACTCTATTTTCATCTCATCTGGCATCCTGTGGTTTTTCTTTGTTGGGAAATACTATCTTCTGCTCATTGGGTATCACTGTGACTTTTCTCCTTTGCCTTTACTAATGGTGTGCACTTCGTTGGTGTTGTTTGTCACTTGCTAAATACTTGACTTTTATGCATGTTGAAAGAATAACCTTTGTTCCATTGATTCTCAGAAGTCTTTGGCATTATATACATGACTGTTCAAATGATATCTAGTTGACATCAATGAAAATACAAACCATTAACTGATTTAATGCCTTGCATTATCTTCAACTTAACATTATCAAACATTCAATCAGTTACATGTCATCAATCTCTCCCTTTGGCATTGATGGCAACATACTATATTATCACACTATACTATTTCTAATACAATATGAAATACAACAGTTGAGATTCATCAAACTTCCAATCATTTTGTTTTGTCAACTGATAAATGTCTGATCACCGGTAAGCTCTATTTTAGCTTAAATTTGATTCTTGTAGATTTTTACTTTTGATGTGTTGAATCTTCTTCTTGTGTCAATTTCTCTCATTTTCCTGTTCTCTCTTTTATGATGTCTTTTTCTTTTTTCAGAAACTCTCCCTTTGTGTAATCTTTCATGCAATTTTCTCTCCCTAAGGATATGATCTCTCTATAATCTCTCCCTATTGGAGTAATTTGATAATGGATAATCTCTCTCTCTCTTTCAAAAGAATGTGATAATATGGATAATCTCTCTCCCTTTGACAACAATGCCAAACAAATATTTTACAAATATTGAACATTCATGTCAAACAATCATTTTCCTCCCATCCATAATATATTCCTTGAATTTCCCTTATCCATCAACAATACAACAATATGCTCTGGTGCTCGGTTTTGATATATACCTGTCTGTATATAGATGTATCTTTGAAGTTTATTCCTTTGCTCGCATCAACATGAATGATATTATTATAATATGTAGGCTAATGTAGCCTTCAGTCTTTTACTGACTAGTAGACAAGGGTTTTACCCCTAGCCTCTTTCTCAAGTATTCAAACATATTCTTGGGTAGTGGCTTGGTGAAGATATCAGCTAATTTTTCTTTTGATTGCACATGCTCAAGTATCACCTCTTTTTCTTGAACTTGTTCTCTCAAATAATGATACTTGATTGCAATGTGTTTAGTCTTAGAATGCATGACTAGATTCTTGGAAATGTTTATTGCATTGGTGTTATCATAATAGATAATCACTAGTTCTGAGATCTTTATATGCATACCTTCCAGCAATTGTTTGATCCATGCAATGTTTGAGAAATCTACAACAACAACAACATACTTTGCTTTTGCAGTAGACAGTGAGATTCATCCTTGCTTCTTGCTAATCTATGTGACAAGTCTGTCACCCATAAAGAATGCTCCTCTAGTTGTGCTCTTTCGGTCATCAAGATTTCCATCCCAATCAGCATCAGTAAACACATTAAGTTCAAATTTTCCTTCTCTTCTATACCATAAGCCAAATTCCTCATTATTCTTCATATATCTTAGAATTATTTTCACAATAGTCATATGTGGTTCCCTGGGGTTAGCAAAAAATCTAGCAACAATTCCTACTATGTGTGCAATATCTGGTCTAGTGTGTACAACATACATGAGTTTTCCAATCATTGATCTATACAAAGTCTGATTTACCTCTATTGTCTTGTCCTCCTTTGTCAAATTACATCTAGTAGCTGTTGGTGTTCCAATTGGTTTGGATTCTTCTATCTTGAATATTTTTAGGACCTCTTTGATGTATTTGGACTGTGTAATGAAAATACCTTCACTTTGTTGAATGATCTATAGACCAAGAAAGAACTTGATCTCTCCAAACATAGAAATATCAAACTCTTTGCTCATCTCATCAACAAATGATTTGCATAGAATATCATTGCCTCCAAATATGATGCCATCAACAAATATTTCAGCAATCAAAGTGTTAGCATCAGTATCTTCCTTCAAATAAAGATTACTATTTTCACTAGTCCTTATAAATCCAATACTTATTAGATAGGAATGAAGTTGTTCATATGAGGCTCTGAGAGCCTATTTCAATCCATAAAAGGATTTTTGAAGTCTACATACCATGTTTCTCTTGTATAGATCAATAAATCCTCCTGGTTGTTCAATGTATACCTCTTCTTCAAGTATTCCATTTAGGAATGTTGACTTGACATCCATTTGATATACTTTGAATCCTTTATATGCAGCATAAGAAAGTAGTATTCTTACTCCTTCTAGCCT
>MU226878.1:4260889-4299336 GCA_018584345.1 Thuja plicata | reverse complement strand
ACCTCTTGGTGGATCCTTGGTTATTGGTGCTTAGGACTTTGGTGAACCTAGTGATTAGGTTACATTTGATAGTTGAGGTTGTGATAACCTTTCTCCTGGTCCTTTTGGATACTTGTGATAAGTATTTTAGCACTTAGATTCCATTTGGGTGATTGATATATTTGAAGCTTTCCATTTGACCCTGTCATCTTGGGTGTTGATCTTTGAAACTTACCTCTTGCTCATTGATTGAAGGCTTCCACTTGCCACTGCTGCATCACTTTACCTTCAACTAGACAAGGTGTATCATTACCCATTCTTACTGTACCACCATTATAATACTCAAAAGTGTTAAACTTTTCTTTGTCATCGGTCATGTGGTGACTGCAGCCACTATCTATAATCTAGATGTCATTCTTGCTAACCTTAGATATGAGTGCAGTTTCTACATACCTTTTATCATAATCTAAATCATCCTTTACAACTAAAAATACCATCTTGATGTCTTTATCAGGTTTGGTGTCAGTACCGTTATCTTTGCAAGCATTTAGGTAGCTATCCTTTTTGCCTTTATCCTTGTAGTCTTAGGTATCTCTTTTTTCTGATTGGCAATAACCTCTATAATCTTTGTTATCACCTTTGTAAGATTTCTTCTCAAAAGATCTATCATTACTTCTATTATCTTTTCTTCTATTTGGACATCTTGTAGCAAAGTGTCCAATCTCTTTACAATTAAAGCATATAGGTGGTAAATTGCCTTTGTATTTACCTTTGCCTCTCTACATTCTTGTAGCCATAAGTGCTTCTATTTCATCTAGATCTTCTTCTTCACTTTCACTTTCACTATCTCGTCTAGATGAGTGTCTATGACTTGATTTTCTTATTTTCATAGAAGACTTAAATGCAGACTCTAAGTTTGGTAAGACACTATTGTCAAAGTTATTCATCTCAAATGAAAATAGTCTAGCAATTAAACTATCAAGAGTAACTGTATTGTTTGCTACTGCTCTCATTTCTTGAATGGTAGAAACTATAATAACATATACAAGCAATAAGGTTCTGTTAGTCCAAATCTTGATCTTTGTCCTTATGTTCAATTTTTAGAGTCACCATGTTATTTTTGTGAATTTCAATCTGCCTAAGCCCTCATGTTCAAAATCTCAGCGAAAGGATCTCCCCTGTGTTTCACCTTTGTTTGTAAAAAAGGAAAATCTTTTGCTAACGTGTTTCTTGAATAGGTTTGAACATCTTTGAACAACCTTGAACAACCTTGAATTCGGTTCAAGAATGCTCAAGCTCATTCATATTTTTATGAAGTGGTAGTATGTGATTAGTGTTTTTGCTAAAAGAAGTGTTTCATGATCATAATCTTTAGAACTTTTGGTTAATCAAAGATGGGAATTAATAGTTAAGCATGGGACTTCTAGTTTGAAGATGAAGGTGAGATATAAAAGGAACAGACTTGAACACACAAGAATAGCCTTCAACTCAATTCAAGAGTGTTCAAGAGTGTTCAATAATTTTAAAAGTGACATGTGGTATAAGAAAAGGACAATCGCCATCTTTTTAGTTGTGGACCCCACTCAGAAAAGGATTTTAATGAAGAAAGATATTGGTGGCGGTTAAGTCATGTTCGAGTTGTCAAATTAATGAGGAATTCATGCGGCATAAAAGTTTGTGCAAGTGGAAGTAAATAATTGTGTGTGTGAGAAGTCACTTCATTCTTCAAGCTTTTATTGCCTTAATTATGGGCAATTAATTACTCATTCATGGTGTTTCTTATTAAAACCCTTCTTAGCGTTCATTATTTTTTTTGAAATACTATCGCTGTCTTTATGCGCAAAGAGTTGAGGTAAGGGTTTTTGTAGCTCTGATTGCAAAATTTTCCATAGTGATTAAGGTAAGTCAAGATGCCACTCCTCCAGTGTTTTATTTTAAGAGCTTGTGAATTTTATGAGAGTTTGTGTATCAATTCTCAGTCTGTTCTTGCAAGAATGAAGTCTGCATTCCATTTGTTTGGGAGTGTGTCTAGTTTGGTGTGCAAAAATCCTATTGTAATAGACAGATTTAGAGGGATATGATGTTGAAGGAATAGCTAATAGGCTTACTGCGTCTATCAAGGAGAGTGTTCCTTCTATTGAAATTTTAAGTAGTGGGTTGTGTGTAGCCGCTTGCTTCCCTCCTCTAGTGGTATGTCTTGAAATTGTCCATGAGTGTAGCAGACATTATGACCAGTGAACCGAAGCAATTCTTAAAAGAAATGGTGAGGTGTTAATGGCTATGAATAGAGGAATTGTTGCTTTAGCTTTCCAAATCCAAGAGAAAACTTTTTCCGCTTTGTCTCCTACCCAATCTCTTGTTAAGTTCAAGCCAAATGCTGACGCAAACTGTACTACAATAGAAAAGCACTAGTTATTAAATGCTCAAAGGGGAGGTTCCTGCTTACCCAAAAAGTTAAGCAGGAGTCATGTGCATCCATACATTAGTGATATTATGGTAATGTTACATATAGTCAAAGGGTCACCTGAGGCTTCCTTGTTTTCAGACTGGTTGTTCTGTTATGTAGAAATTGTTTTAGAGGGAAAACACAAGTTGGATTGGGCCAAATTAATTGCAAAATCTATGAGAGAACAACTGAATAGTTCCAAGCTTATTGGATGTAGCTTTTTCATGTCTTCTTATCTAATGTATTGTCTAGTATGTAGTAGGATATGGGATGGTATGATTCAAGAGCCTTGGATTGATGGCATGTGTGTTTTTGAATATTTTCCTATGCTTCGTAAAGACAATGTGATTCAGAATTACATAAGGGTTTACGATACCTTTATGGGTAAGCTTTGTTTCAAGATGTCTGGAGATTCAGCCAGGAGGATGAGTTCAGAAGCTCAACATTTTGTGACTAGATTTGGGAGTTTTTATATTCAGTTCCCTAGGTTCTCTTATATAAGAATTGGTGGTTTTAAAGATGCCCCTACAAAATTGCCTAGGTATGCATTTGATTGTTTCATCCTTGCAAAAGTCTGTAGACAACTTGCTATTATACTTAAACATTTTCTTCCTAGGGAAGGAGGGGAGAAAATCTTCCCGTTGCAGCTAATAAAGTTTTCATGCCTGACTATTGAAGATGCAATAAGTATTGGAAGTGACCTTGGTCATTTTGATTTCAAGTATTATACAGAGCAAACATGCTTTGATAAAAAAAACTTTGCTAGCGGGAACCTAGGTCTTAGATCTCACATGTTTCCAGTTCCCCATCTAGAGGATTTTTGGGAGGATTGTCCAAATGAGTCCCAAGTCATGACGAGAGGCCATAGCAGACTTTGTATTTCCCAAATTTTGTCCATGAGAATAGATTTCAGCATAGAGCGGGTAACAGATGATAGCTCTGACTTGGTTGAACCCAGTTTCAAAAGACTTCTGGACACCAAAGAGATAAATATTGATTAGTTGAAAGAGGAGGAAGATGAAATTAAATGTAGAACACAACATGTGCTCAAACTAACTAACAAATGGTTGTAGGAAAAAAGAGAATAGTCTAGTCCTAAAACAATTGGAGTTAAATCTTCAATTTTATTTTCCTCCCCGTCTATTTCTAATTTGCCTAAACCATTTGGTAATGCAGGTTCCTCTGATAAGAACCAAAAGAAAGATTCCAAGAAGAAGTCTTTTGTAGAACTTTCCACTGTGATCTCTCCTCAATGCATTACTAGATCAAGATCCCAGTCACAAAGAAAAGGGAAGATGACTCAGGAGCAGACATAAATACTTAACCTGGAGGATGACAAGTTTGGAGATTTGAACTATCAAATTGGAGATGATGACCAAATCAGGAAAGATATTTTTGACCTTGTTGATGTAACCCTAGATTTAATGGACACCCCTACTAAAGTTGGCCCTCAGCCAGCAACAACTAATGATACACCCAAATGGTTAACTTCTTCAGTTAACAGGAAATGGAGTTTGATTCTTGCATCAATTTTGGTGCAGGATATTGTTAGTAAATATGCTCAAAAGACTCCTAAGGAAAAGAAAGTGAAGAATAAAACACACATGTTTGTTGATGCTAAAACTGGGAAGTGGACAGCTGAGGTAGCTACTTACAGACCAAAGGAAGAAAAGTAGGATGTGGCAGTTGAAGATTTTGAGGTAACCAAAATTGAGTTAGGGACTATGGAAAGAGAAGGAAAGAACCACCTTTTCAAGGAAATAGCCCAATAGATGCTGATCACATCAGTGTAAGATAGCAAGTAGAAGAAGGAATTGAATCAGACCATTGTCTCACTTTCCTATTTTATCAATACATTTTGCAACTTTGATGTTACACCGCTATCCCAATCATCTCAAGTGTTTGACCCCAATTCTGTTGAAAATAAAATGTTGTTGAATCAAGTTCAAAGGGGACAGCCTTTGGTTTCTTTAGTTGATGAGTGGATGTCTCAAGTGCTGAATAATGGCAGGCAATGCATTAAAGATTCACATTCAGTTCTTCATGACACTGAGGCAGTGATGGGAGAATTGCAAGCTCAATGCCAGGTCTAGAATATAGAAGAGGAAAAATGGGTGTCAGTAATGACAATATTTATGGAGATAGAGAGACACGGCTTTAATAAATTCTGTGTAGAAAAGTCCTTAAAGGTTGTCGAAGAGTCTCTTTTCTTCATTCTCAGGAAAAATATCAGTTGGTGAATTGCCTTGATAAGGGACCTACTATTGCAGAAAATAGGGAATATGAAACTAAAGCTAAACAGATCCAAAAATCTGCCTTAAATGAGTTGAAAGTGATTAATTTCACTTATACCTACCCATCAGTCTTTGGTGAGCAAGAACTAAAAGGTGTTGTAGATGCTTTGGACTTAGCAATTAAGACTATTAGGGAAAAGATCAATCCTAAAGCCTCTGACTTAACTCAGATAGAGAGGATTGAATCTATGATTTATCTCTATGTTGATCAACTATCCAATGTCATTGAGAAGGTAAGGAAATTGAAATGGAGCAAACATGCATCTATAGCTCAGATAGTGAATTCTAAGATCCCGCATCTGTCGCTCACAAAAAAACTGGTTCAAGTGTATAAAGAATGGAAGCATACATCAATCAGTTACCGATGAAGGAGGAAGTTGAGCGGGGAGTGAGGATTGTGCTATTGATAAGGAGCCTAATTTGGCTATCTAGTTTTACTAAATTAACATGCAAACTTTATAGGACATGTTTCCTCTTTCTGGTGGTTTAGTTACTTAACTATTTTCCCAAGAGGCTATGTTTTTTGGGAGGCCTCTCGGTGCTCTGCTACTATTTAGTTTAGCTACTCAAACTTTTTAAGGGTTCATTCAAAACACTTTTGGCTGATAGATATAGATTTTGGTAATTACAGTTTGGATTGTTAAATGTTATGAACATAATAGATTTCAGGCAATTATCTATGTAGTAATTTCTAAAATATATGACAGTAAGGTTATTGAATCTGTGTTGTTTACAAACCAAAGAAAGGTGTCATGTGCTGACATATTGTTTATCCTATTTTATACATTTGTCTGTTGGTTCATAATATCTAAATTCTAGATTTTGTCTACTTTCTATTATCTTTGGCCGAGAAGTCATTTATATTTTTCATGAATTGCAAATGTGGAAGTGACTGTGTTTCCTTCCTACTCATTGTTCGGTTATATTTCTTTCATTTTTGCCTAGAAACATATCATCAAAGAATGATATTGCAGCCTTTATAAGCTTTTTGGTTAAAATCTAACCGATTGAATCATTATTTCATTTCATTGAATATCTTATTAGGGAGCTATACCTGTTATAAAATTTAGAGGGAAGTGATCATAAAAGATACTTACCCAACTGTTAGAAATATTTTGTCTTTTAAGGGTGATATAGTAAACTTAAAAAGATTTTTGTAGAAAGACAAATCTGTTCACTAACAGATTTTTGGAGACTCTAGTGGGGATCACTTAGAGTGTAGAACTGTGTTTAAATGCTTTATTTTATGAACAAGATATGGTCCTACCAGCTGTGATAATACCAAACTTGGAGGAGCAGCCTCCTGTTATTCAACCAGATCTTAACTTCTAAAAAACCCAAGAGGACTTAATTTCTAATTTGAACACCATTGCTTGGAATTTAAAGACCAACTATCACCAGTATCAACAAGTTCTCCTAGTTTTAGAAGAAGAGGAGGATATAGGAGAGTGGTTGAGAGGGCTCCCAATCTCCCAAGAGGCACAAATCGTTGATAGAATTGCTCAGAGGCAATAAGAGAAAATGATACGGTATTCCTGACCATATACCAGGTCCCAGAGGAAGGAGGATATTTTTGATACTTTCTATGAGAGTTTGCAAAATCTTCAATTTTTGACCTCTTCCATTTTAAGACCCAAAGCCAAGAGCAGACCTTCTTCCCCTCCTAAAATTACTCCCAATTCTTCCCCATCCTCTAGTGTTTGGTAAGCTTTAACTTTTTCTGGTATTCAAGCATCGCCTCTAGTAACAATCTTTCCAAATGTAGTTATGGCTTAGCCATGGGGTGTAGCCGTTGGTCCTTTAAATTTGGGAGCTCATCATCCTCTCCCTAAAGGTATTAAAGAAGTCTTACCTAAATTTTTTGGAGATGGCAAACTCTTAGTAGATGAGCACTTGAATGCATTCAATGTAACTACTGCCATTCTGGTAGTGCAACGTGAAGATGTAGCAGTTAGAATCTTTGCTCAATCCCTCTCAAAAGAAGCTATAGAATGGTTTGGTCATTTGCCAACTGGGTCAATTACAAATTGGCAAACCATGAAGACTACGTTTGAAGGACATTTTAAAGGGGTTGATGATGAACATTCTCTGCTAGCACAATTAACACAAATGAAGAAGGAGATTCATGAGTTAATGAGAGATTATGTGGCAAGATATAACAAAATTATCCATAGAATTCCTACTGCCAAAAGACCGACCCTCAAAAACCAACAATGTTTCCTCGTAAACTCTATGCCCCTGGACATAGGTTTTCACTTAAGAAGGAGTCGGCTAGCTGATTTAGCTATTGCCCAAGAATAGGCCACTGAGTTAGAAGATGATCTTATTATAGCTGGGAAATGGAGAAAAGATGTGCAAACTTCTCACTCTCAACCTTCTACTTCAGCTCCTACAGATCCAGTTGTTCAAAGACTCATGAATGATGTAATTTCCTTAAAAAGATAGTTACCAAAACAAGGATCTTCATTTCCTTCCCCTTATCAAGATATCAGCCGAAAGTAGCCTAATCAATGGCACAATAAAACTCCTCTGCTACCTTCTACTCAACCAAGATTTTCCTTGGAAGCTTCACCAAAAGAGGCTATCATGTGTTCTTTTCACCTAACAACAGATCATGATGGTAATTCTTTCCCTGATATGCAAAGACATGTACAAATGGAGTCCACCAAAGATGTGTTAATAGAATGTACTGCAGAAGAGCTCCCTCAAGATAGACCTGGCGACTCTGGCTCATACTTTTTAGAATATGAATCTGAATTAGAAAGAGGAGATATTCTAGTCACCCTTTGGGATCCTGCTTGTGCCATGCTTACTCAAAATCAAAAGTTTTCAAAGAAAACTTCAACATCAGCTAATACTTTCCATAAGACTCAAGATCCTATAAGTAATTCTTCTCCTCCTAGTCCTTGGACTCCTAATGTTAAGGTTGTGCAAAAATATTCTAGCATGCCCTCTTTTTTTATTGTAGAATTTTGCAAGTCTTCTGCTATCCAAATCCCCCTACGGAATATCTGAGATTAAATCCCAAAGAACTAGATAAATTGGTCAAGTACGTCAAAGGTGACCTTCTGGACTCATCACAATCTAACCAATGTACCATTGACCAAACTGATGATCTAGTTGATATTCCTGTAGTTGTTTCACCATTTGTTATGAATCAGAGTGAAACTACTGTCACTCCTACCTTAGAACTAAAATGTGAATTTGATGAAACAAAGAAGCCTGACCCCTTCTATATTTCTCTACTCCTTAACAGTCTTAAATTGAGTAATTGCATTATAGACTCAGGTGCCTCTGATAACGTTATGCCTCCATCTGTAGCCAAATCTTTAGGTTTAACCATGACCAAAGCTTTTGGGAGGTGCTATTCTATGGATGGGAAACAAGTGCCCTTAATAGGTCAAGTTAAAGATGCTCAAGCTATTTTAGCCACCCATCCTGAAAAGAGACTCAAGTTAACCATTTTAGTAGCAGATGTACCTTCAAGTTATGGCATGCTCTTGAGTAGAACTTTCTGCAAAGACATGGGTGGGGAAATATAGATGGATTGGTCAGAATCCGTTATCCCTATTAGGAAGAAAAATGTCAAACTGGAACTTGAAGCTAAAAATAAATACACTGTAATTCCATCTGATGATCCTAAGGCACAAATTCTATTCCAAGATTGTGAGTTTGGTAATTACATGATTTTCTCAGATGAAGCCCCTCCTATTTGTGAAGAATTTAAAGAAAATGATCAAATTTGGTTGATGGAGTTTGATGGTAGTTGTGCTACCGTGGGTTCTCGAGCTGGTGTAGTCTTTAAAGGGCCTGATGATTAATATATCCCTTTCTCTTACAAACTACATTTTAAAAATACCAATAATACTGCCAAATATGAGGCTCTGTTATTAGGGTTATGAGAGGTAAAGACATTGGGAATAAAGACACTTCTTGTGAAAGGTGACACCAAGCTTATCGTTAAACAAGTAAAGGGTCAGTTTACAGTAAAAAATGAGCGTCTGAAACATTACATAAATTTAGTGTGGGACGAAGTGGATTCTTTTGAAGCTTTTTCCATAGAAGCTATTCCCAGGAGTCTCAATACAAGGGCTGACTCCCTAGTTGTATCAGTGTCTCTACTTCTTCCTCACCCAAATTTCAAAATAGTAACATATAGGGTTGAGATGATATATAAACCAGCTATCCCAAATAACATTGAACACCTACACATTTTTGAAGATGATACTCAGATTAAGGATTTTATGGTGTGTGTAGAAGCTTTCTCATCCACGTACTTTGAAGGAATGAATGAAGACAGTGAAAGGTCTAATCCTAAATTCTTACTAGAAGAAGAAGTTGTCTAGTTGAGGAGCAACGAAATTCCCAAAGGTTTGGTTTCCTTAGAGAACTTGTTTTCTCGAAAAGATGATAGTTTCATTTCAAGGAAAAATTCTCAATCAGATGCAAAAGGAATATGACAAGGTGAACATTGGCACTGTGGCTGAATTCAAATGGATATCTATAGGTAAGACTTTATCTATTCAAGAAAAGAAAAACCTTCTGATCCTGTTAATAGCCTACACTGATGTTTTTGCTTGGGATTACAGTGACCTTAAGGATTTTTAAAAAGGGAAATTTAGTCATCACATCCCTCTCAAGCCTGAATCAAAACCTTTTAGACAAAATCTTCTTAGTTACAATCCTAAAGTTTCTAAAGTGATTCTAAAGGAAGTTGACAAAATGCTAAAAGCCAGAATCATTTACCCTATTCATCACTCAACTTGGATTGCAAATATTGTTCCTGTCAGAAAAAAGAATGGTGAAATAAGAATCTTTGTGGATTTCTAGAATTTAAATCAGGCCAGCCTAAAAGATAATTATGCCCTACCCATGATGGAACATGTATTACAGGCAGTTGCCAGATCAGAAATGATGTCTCTGCTTGATGGGTTTTCTGGATATAATTAGGTGAGTGTATTCAATGAAGATAAATAGAAAACTGCTTTTACCACGACATGGGGAACATTTGCTTATAATAGAATGCCCTTTGGCCTAATTAATGCAGGGGAAACTTTCCAAAGGGAAATGGATTCTTCCTTTGCTGATTTGAAAAATAGAATTATAGTAATTTACCTTGATGATTTAACTGTGTACTCCAAAAGAAGAAAACATCATGTCTGAGATCTCAAATCAGTCCTACAAAGGTGTAGAGACCATGGCATATCTCTTAATCCTAAAAAAATAGTTTTTGGTGTGACTGAGGGAAAATTGTTGGGACATATCGTATCCAAAGAAGGTATTAGGATTGATCTCAAAAGAGTAAAGGCTATTCAACAAATCAGTCTACCTTCAACCAGAACATGACTCAAATCTTTCTTCGGTCATATTAACTTTTTAAGAGCTTTTATCCTAGACTTTTCTGAGTTAACAAGGCACATAATGAGAATGATGAGTGCAAAACATCCCTTTAAGTGGACAGAAGAAGGTAGAAAATCTTTTGGAGCAATTAAGACAACTGTAGAAAATGCCCCATCTCTGGTTTACCCAGACTACAAAAAAGATTTCATCATTTATTGTTATGCTTCCAATCACACTCTGTCAGGAATTCTAACTCAGAAGGATGTTTTAGAAAGTGAGGCTCGCATTGCTTTCATGAGTACACCATTAAAAAAACATGAACTAAAGTATTCTCCCATTGAAAAGAAAGCCTTTGTTTTGGTGAAATCAGTTAAGCAATTTATATTCTATATCCTTCATTCTCATTCTATAGTGTTTGTTCTTGATTCAACAATGAAAGCACTTCTCACCCAACAAGAAATAGCCATGAATAAGAGAGCAGCATGGGTAACAAAGATTTAGGAATATGAATTGATAATAAAGCCCACTAAACTGATCAGGGGTAGGGGTCTATGTAAATTCATTGCACAAAATGTTAGTCATCCTAAAAATCCAGAATGTGAAATATCTCAAGTATTGTTGGTCAGTTTAACTGATTCCTAGTTCTGTGACATTGCTTATTTTCCTGACTTATGGAGAATGTCCACAAAGATTGTCGCCTAAAGAGAGATGGACCCTGAGACTGCAAGCTATAAAGTATGCAATATGGAAAGGTGTGTTGTATAAGAGAGGCCTTGATGGTACATTTCTAAGATGTGTGGATAAAAGTCAGCAGTTGCAGTTGCTTAAAACCTTTCATGAAGAGGCCTGTGGAGGTCATTTCTCATCTACCGTAACAACATTCAAAATTATTTGAAATTGTTTCTATTGGCCATGTATGTTCAAGGATGCTTATGGGTTCATGAGGAACTATGAAAAATGTCAGTTGGTCTCTCGAAGACCCTAATTAGCTTCCTTGCCTTTAAGACCAATTGTGGTGAGTGAACTGTTCAAACAATGGGGAATTGATTTTATTGGTCCTGTCAATCCTCAGTCTAGTGCAGGTCATGCTTATATCCTAACAATGATTGACTACTTCACTAAGTGGATCGAGGCCATTCCAACCAAAAAGGCTAATTCTCAGGTGGTATGTGATTTCTTAAAAGATAATATTTTGGTATGTTTTGGAGTACCCCAAAACATTGTAGCAGATAATGCCACTTACTTCTCTTCATAGGAGCTTTCCCTTTTCTGTTTTGATCATAATATCTCTCTAGCTCATTCGTCTAATTACTTCCCCCAAGGAAATAGACAGGCCGAGTCAAGTAATAAAAATTTGATAATGATCATGAAAAAGTTAGTGGATGATAGTGGTAAGAATTGGCATAAGAAACTTTTTGAAGCCCTTTGGGCCAATAGAATTACACCTAAGAGAGCAATAGATATGGCACCCTTTGAATTGGTGTATGGAATAGGTGCACAACTATCAGTTCCTTTGGAACTCTCAGTAGCTAAGCTGCAAATGGCCATTGAAGATCAAAATTTTAAAGACTCCTTGGAGAAAGGGATCATGTATTTGCATAAACTAGAAGAAGAAAGAGAGGCTCTGGTAGATAAAATTATTAAGCATTAGGCTTGAGTGAAAAACATTTTTGACAGGAAAGAAAGACCCAAAATTTTTCTAAAGGGAGATGAAGTTTTGCTATGGGACAAAAGAAAGGCTCCGAAAGGCACCCACAGTAAATTTGAATCACTTTGGAAAGGCCCCTTTGTTATCACTAAAGAGTTAGGAACCAATGCTTTTAAGTTGGCGTATCCAGATGGAACGATCTTACCATTTTCCTATAATGGGCAAGACCTCAAATTGTTGAAGCTTTAGTCTAGGTCCCTGTGTCCTATTGTATATATTAGTTTTAGTTTGCTTCTATTTGGTGTGTCTTTCCTTTCTTCCAAGTTTTCTTATCCCTTTTGCAGCAATTTGTGAAAGTAGAGTATTTTAGTTCTCTAGCTTTTGAGAAAATCCAGTCCCCAGTCAGAGCCGATGTTAGTCCAAATATTGATCTTTGTCCTTATGTTCAATTTTTAGACTCACCTTGTTATTTTTGTGAATCTCAAGCTTCCTAAGCCCTCATGTTCAAAATCTCAGTGAAAGGATCTCCCTTGTGTTTCACCTTTGTTTGTAAAAAAGGAAAATATTTTGCTAACGTGTTTCTTGAACAAGTTTGAACATGTTTGAATAGCCTTCAACTCGGTTCAAGAGTGTTCAAGCTCGTTCATATTTTTATGAAGCGGTAGCAGGTGATTAGTTTTTTCACTAAAAGAGGTGTTTCATGATCGCAAGCTTCATAACTTTTGGTTAATCAAAGATGGCAATTAATAGTTAAGCATGGGACTTCTAGTTTGAAGATGGAGGTAGGATATAAAAGGAATAGACTTGAACAGTGATGAACACACAAGAAAAAACTTGAACTCAGTTCAAGAGTGTTCAATGATTTTAAAAGTGACATGTGGCATAAGAAAAGGACAATCACCATATTTTTAGTTGTGGACCCCACTCAGAAAAGGATTTTAATGAAGAAAGATATTGGCAGTGGTTAAGTCATGTCCGAGTTGTCGAACTAATGATGAATTCATGTGGCATAAAAGTTTGTGCAAGTGGAAGTAAATAATTGTGTGTGTGAGTGGTCATTTCATTCTTTGAGATTTTATTGCCTTAATTATGGGAAATTAATTACTCATTCATGGTGTTTCTTATTAAAACCCTTCTTAGCGTTCATTATTTTTTTTGAAATACTGTCGCAGTTTGTATGCACAAAGAGTGGAGGTAAGGGTTTTTGGAGCTCCAATTGTAGAATTTTCCATAGTGATTAAGGTAAGTCAGGCTTCCACTCCTCCAGTGTTTAATTTTAAGAGCTTGTGAATTTTACGAGAGTTTCTATAGCAATTCTCAGTCTATTCTTGCAAGAATGAAGTCTGCATTCCATTTGTTTGGGAGTGTCTAGTTTGGTGTGCAAAAATCCTATTGTAACAGACATAGATTTAGAGGGATATGATGTTGAAGGAATAGCTGATAGGCTTATTACGTCTATCATGGAGAGTGTTCCTTCTATTGAAATTTTAAGTAGTGGGTTGTGTGTAGCCACTTGCTTCCCCCCTGTAGTGGTATGTCCTAAACTTGTCCATGAGTGTATCAGACATTATGACCAGCGAACTGAATCAATTCTTAAAAGAAATGGTGAGGTGTTAATGGATGTGAATAGAGGAAATGTCACTTCAACTTTCCAAATCCAAGAGAAAACTTTTCCGCTTTCTCTCCTGCCTAATCTCTTGTTAAGTTAAAGCCAAATGCTGACGCAAACCGTACTGTAATAGCAAAGCACTGGTTATTAAATGCCCAAAGGGGAGGTTCCCACTTACCCAAAAAGTTAAGCACCAGTCATGTGCATCCATACATTAGTGATATTATGGTAATGTTACATAGACTCAGAGGGTCACCTGAGGCTTCCTTGTTTTTGGACTGGTTATTCTGTTATGTAGAAATTGTTTTAGAGGGAAAAAACAAGTTGGATTGGGCTAAATTAATTGCAGAATCTATGAGAGAACAACTGAATAGTTCCAAACTTACTGGATGTATCTTTTTCATGTCTTCTTATCTGATGTATTGTCTAGCATGTAGTAGGATATGGGATGGTATGATTCACGAACCTTGGATTAATGGCATGTGTGTTTTTGAATATTTTCCTATGCTTTGTAAAAAACATGTAATTCAGAATTATAGAAGGGTTCATGATACCTTTATGGGTAAGCTTTGTTTCGAGATGTCTAGAGATTTAGCTAGGAGGATGAGTTCAGAAGCTCAATAGTTTGTGACTAGATTTGGGAGGTTTTATATTCAGTTCCCTAGGTTCTCTTATATAAGAATTGGTGGTTTTGAAGATGCCCCTACAAAATTGCCTAGGTATGCATTTGATTATTTCATCCTTGTAGAAGTCTGTAGATATCTTTCTATTGTGCTTAGACATTTTCTTCCTGGGGAAGGAGGGGAGAAAATCTTCCCATTGCAGCTAGGAATGTTTTTGTGCCTGACTATTGAAGATGCAATAAGTATTGGAAGTGACCTTGGTCATTTTGATTTCAAGTATTATACAGAGCGAACAAGCTTTGATAACAAAAAATTTGCTAGCAGGAACCTAGGTCTTTGATCTCACATGTTTCCAGTTCCCCATCTAGAGGATTTTTGGGAGGATTGTAGAAATGAGTCCCAAGTCATGATGAGAGGCCACAGAAGACTTTGTATTTCCCAAATTTTGTCTATGAGAATATAGTTCAGCATAGAGGGGGTAACAGATGACAGCTCTAACTTGGTTGAACCTAATTTCAAAAGACTTATGGACATCAAAGAGATAAATATTGATTGGTCGAAAGAGGAGGAAGATGACATTAAATGCAGAACACAACATGTGCTCAAACTAACTGAAAAATGGTTGAAGGAAAAAAGAGAATAGTCTAGTCCTAAAACAATTGGAGTTAAATATTCAATTTTATTTTCCTCCCCCTCTGTTCCTAATTCACCTAAACCATCTGGTAATGCAGGTTCCTCTGATAAGCAGTAGAAGAAATATTCCAAGAAGAAGTCTGTTGTAGAAATTTCCACTATGGTCTCTCCTCAACGCATTACCAGATCAAGATCACGGTCACAAAGAAAAGGGAAGATGACTCAGGAGTAGATAGAAACAGTTAACCTGGAGGATGACAAGTTTGGAGATTTGAACTATCAAATTGGAGATGATGACCAAATCGGGAAAGATCTTTTTGACCTTGATGATGTAACCCTGGATTTAATGGACACCCCTACTAAAGTTGGCCCTCAGCTAGAAACAACTAATGATACCCCCAAATGGTTAACTTCTTTAGTTAACAGGAAACAAAGTTTGATTCCTGTATCAATTCTGATGCAGGATATTGTTAGTAAATATGCTTAAAAGACTCCCAAGGCCAAGAAAGTGAAGAGTACAGCATGCATGTTTGTTGATGCTAAAATTGGGAAGTGGACAGTTGAGGTAGCTACTTACAAACCAAAGGAAGAAAAGTAGGATGTGGTAGTTGAAGATTTTGAGGTAACCAAAATTGAGTTAGGGACTATGGAAAGAGTAGGAAAGAACCACCTTTTCAAGGAAATATCCCAACAGATGCTGATCACATCAGTGCAAGATAGCAAGGAGAAGAAAGAATTGAAGTAGACCATTGTCTCACTTTGCCAGTTTATAAATACATTCTACAACTTTTATGTTACACCACTTTCCCAATCATCTCAAGTGTTTGACCCCAATTCTACAGAAAGTAAAACGTTGCTATATCAAGTTCAAAGGGGGTGGACTTTGGTTTCTTCAGTTGAAAAGTGGATGTCTCAAGTGCTCAATAATGGCAGGCAATACATTAAAGATTCACATTTAGTTCTTCATGACACCAAGGAAGTGATGGGAGAATTGCAAGCTCAACGCTAGGTCTGGAATACAGAAGAGGAAAAATGTGTGTCAAGAATGACAAAATTTATGGCAATAGAGAGACATGACTTTAATAAATTTTGTGTAGAAAAGTCCTTAAAGGGTGCCGAAGAGTCTCTTTTCTTCATCCTTAGGAAAAATATCAGTTGGCAGATTGCCCTGATAAGGGGTACTATTGCAGAAAATAGGGAATATGAAACTGAAGCTAAACAGATCCAAAAAGCTACCTTGAATGAGTTGAAAGTGATTAATTTCACTTATACCTACCCATCAATATTGGGTGAGCAAGAACTAGAAGGTGCTCTGGATGCTTTCGACTCAACAATAAAGACTATCAGGGAAAAGATCAATCCTAAAGCCTTTGACTTAACTTAGATAGTGAGGATTGAATCTATGCTTTATCTCTGTGTTGATCAGTTATCCAATGTCATTGAGAAGGTAAAGAAATTGAGGTGGAGCAAAGATGCCTCTATGGCTCAGATAGTAAATTCTAAGATCTCGCATTTGTCGCTCACAAAAGAACTGGTTCAAGTGTATAAAGAATGGAAGCCTACTCAATTAGTTACCGATCAAGAAGGAATTCTAGTGGGGAGCGAGGATCATGATATTGATAAGGAGCCTGATTTGGCTATCTAGTTTTACTGAATTAACATGCAAACTTTATAGGATGTGTGTCCTCTTTCTGGTGGTTTAGTTACTTAACTGTTTGCCCAAGAGGCCGTGTTTTTTAGGAGGCCTCTCGGTGCTCTGCTACTATTTAGTTTTTCTGCTCAAACTTTTTAATGGTTCGTTTGAAAAACTTTTGGCTGATAGATATAGATTTCAGTAATTACAGTTTGGATTGTTAAATGTTATGAACATAATAGATTTTAGGCAATTATCTGTGTAGTAATATCTGAAATATATGACAATAAGGTTATTGAATCTGTGTTTTTTACAAACCAAAGCAAGGTGTCCTATACTGAAATATTGTTTATCCTATTTTATACATTTGTCTGTTGGTTCATAATATCTAAATTCTAGATTTTGTCTACTTTCTATTATCTTTGGCCGAGAAGTCATTTATATTTTTTCATGAAATGCAATTATGGAAGTGACTATGTTTCCTTCCTACTCATTGTTCAGTTATATTTCCTTCATTTTTTCCTAGAAGCATATCATCAAAGAATGATGTTGCAACCTTTATAAGCTTTCTGGTTAAAAGCTAACCGATTGAATCGTTATTTCATTTCATTGAATATCTTATTAGGGAGCTGTATCTATTATAAAATTTAGAGGGAAGTGATCATAAAAGATACTTACCCAACTATTAGAAATAGTTTGTCTTTTAAGGGTGATAGAGTAAAATTAAAAGGATTTTTGTAGAAAGACAAATATCTTCACTAACAGGTTCTTAAGATTTTACTTACCACTGTC
Organism: Thuja plicata; assembly: GCA_018584345.1. Lineage (NCBI taxonomy): Eukaryota > Viridiplantae > Streptophyta > Pinopsida > Cupressales > Cupressaceae > Thuja > Thuja plicata. The sequence goes on along the minus strand of MU226878.1, from coordinate 4,282,339 downwards.
TCCTCTTCAAGTGTACCTCCAACACCTCATATAGAATTGACTACTTCTTTTATCCTTGTGTTGTATTGTGTGATTTTTTCTCCTTCTTTCATTTTGAGATCATCAATCTTTCCTCTAAGGCTTCTACCTTGGCTCTCAGAACATTTGTATCACCTCCATGTTCCAGCTTCAGTTTGTCGCACATTTTCTTTATAGTTTTGCAATCCTTGACATCTTTAAATTCAGCATCGAAGAGTGAGGAAGAAAGCTCTATAACCATGTAGTTATGCTCATACTTCTCTCTCAATTGATCTAATATAAATACTCTTGTAGGAAACACATATTCAGTATCTAGGAATTGAGTAACATCACTACCAACCTGATAAGTGGAGTCTTATCCTACTTTGGCATGAAGAAATGTTGTCTTTGTTCAACTTGGGCACATCTTGTCTATTCATCTTGTGATCCTGACTTAGGTCTTGAAACCTTCCTTCTAAGCACACAAGCTCTGATACCAATTGTTAGTAATAACGGAGAGGAGGGGGGGTGAATCAGTGGCCTCAAAATTTATCCTTCAAATATTTACCACCAATCAAAGAAACCTCAGATTATTAAGTCCCTACAGGATGCATGTCATGAAATACTTATAATGATTAACTATCTATCAGTTTTCCTTGTCTATCCTTATTCTCCTTGATTACCGATAAATAGTAAAACTATTTACCAAAACTCAGTAAATAAGCAGAGTATACCAATAAATCCAGAAATGCATATGTGAAATGTAAAATAGTAAAGTAATAAACCATACACACATAACACATGGATTTTAACATGGAAACCTTGTTAAGGGAAAAACCACTGGGATCGGTACCCCAAATTTTTACTCTTCTGAACTGAGCCATGTTAGGAGCCAACCTTGTTAAAGGTTACAAAAACATTGTTAAGTGTGACCTTGTTAGAGGATTTTATACATAGAGGTTGTCACTTAGTATTAGGCATCTATTGCTACCATCCTTGAATCAGCCTCCTTCTTAGACTGTCAATAGGTATTGGGCAAGTCCAATGCTACTTTCATGAATCAACCTTTTTGGCACTCCTTGGGATGTACCTCAATATATAGAAGATTGTTAAGTCCTACTCAGTTAAGAGACTTGATGATTCAATGGTTAAACTGAAACACTATGACCTATTTATGATGCAAATTTGAATTGCATATTTTTCATATCTATTTAAGTACATTACCTCTCTGAGCAATGTATCAATTCAATTCTTTGTGCTCCACACTTTCTTCTCTATGATACTATGTTTCAATATTCGTTGATGTCTATAGAATTATTTAGCTCTCCTTTAGCTTGATTGATCAAGATTGTATGAAGTTCTTCTTCATCAGTTTCTCTTTAGCATCCTCTCTCTATTCACTCCCCTTCCCATTCATATGAAAATGAATTAATCTTGTCTCTTATATAGACATGATATTCATTGATTCTTGATTCTTGATTCTTGGTGTGAAAAACAATCCAGCCAATCAGATTTAAAGCATAACTCCTAATTTATCTCGTAGTTATCTTCTTTCCAACTGTACAAATATTCTTTAAATTAATTACTTAACTCTAGTAAAATAACATAAATAAAACAACTAGTTAAGTCTATCTTTAGCTCTTCTCAGCTAGATATTTTGTCATTTTCTGAACTCTCTGTTCCGTCGGTCAACTCTGTAGTTAGTCATCGATGACAACTAAAAGTTCCTTTGGTGTGACTCTAGTTAGCTTCTAGATATCCATATGTCAGGCATCATAGGATTTTTACTCGTCGGACAACTCTATTTTTAGCTCGTTGGGCATCCTATGGTTTTGTTTCATTGGGCAACACTATCTTCTATTCTTCAGGTATCACTATGAATTTTCTCTTTTGCCTTTACCGATGGTGTGCTCTCCATCAGTGTTTTCTGTCAGTTGGTGAATACTTGACTTTTATGTATTGTTGAAAGCATAACCTTTGTTCCATTGATTCTTTGAATTATTTGGCATTATGTACATGACCATTCAGATGATATCAAGTTGACATCAATGACAATACAAACCATTAACTGATTTAATGCCTTGCATTATCTTCAACTTAACATTATCAAACATTCAATCAGTTACATGTCATCAATGTTTAGGGTCCTTTTCATCCCCTATATTAAATTCCTTAGTTTCTTCTACTAGTAATGCTGAATTTTATCTTGTTAAGGGGAGGAGTTCTAGCTTTCCATCCCCTGGCACCTCAGAGAGGTTTTTACGAGAAGATACATCCTTTATTTTTTTTCTCTTTTTTAAGGTCAAAAAGTGCCTTGCAATTTTTACTTACTGACTTTTCTTTTTTTTTCTTTTGATTTTGATTTTGCGACTAGAAAGAGGAGCCTCGTCCCCAAAGTATGCCAATTTGTCTAGGTTAAAGGAGAAGCTTTCCTTGTGGTCTACTATTGGTATGCCTTCTTGGAGTCCCATAAAGTCTATGATGGCTTCATCCTTCTCAAAAACATCTATGTTAGGTTGTCATTGTTGGTCCCATTCTATCAGTTCAGGCTAGACTAGACAAAGGTCCACGTGGGGGGATGACTCTAGTTGAGTGACCGGGACCATGGTGATAGTTCCAACAACCTAGGAATGGGAAGTGGATGCATCACCTAAGGAATTGACATCAATATGTTTATCGATATATGGTTGGTCTTCTATGGTCATTGGGTCAAACATTTCTTCAAGATGTATAGTACTAACAGACCGAGGGGAATATTCTAGGATTGGTGACTCAGAATTAAAGAGGGATAACCACTCATACTTACAAGAATTGATCATGCTAGAATGATCATTAGATGTCTCACTTTCTACATCATCCTAGATAGTATAGTTAAGGTTCAATTGGGAATACAAGGTTTCCACTTCTGATGGAAATAACCACTGGAGTATACATCTGATTAGGGCATGTTCTGGATTTTTCCCCTGGTTTAATTCTATAATTTTTTCTTGGTCTATGGGTATATCTCAGATGGATGTACTACCTCTATTTTCTCCATAGACTAACCCTCTTTTGTTACTTTGTGATGGCAGTAAAGATAGTTCTATTAATCCTTGTTGTATTTCCCCCAGAAAAGTCTTACCATCATGTCCAAATTTATGCAGCATAGTGAAACCAGCCCCATATTGTGTCAGAGGTATATGTGCTTGAGGTGTCTCTTGAGATTCTTTATACAACAAAGTGTTTATGTATAGATTAAAAGGGTTTTCTTCAACTATGTCCCCCCATTTGATAAATGTGGTTGGTGGACATTTGAATAGAATAGGTTTTGGAGTTTCATGAGTTTCCACCAGTCGGGGCATGCCATATGATATGGGATTTTGAGGCATGTTCATGATGGTAAAATCTTCCTCATATCTATACTCACCACACACTTTTTTATTGATTGATATCTTCCTCACCTTTCTTAGTATATCTTTGGGAATATAATCAGAGGCGAAAGGAATGCCTGCTTATTGATTTGAAGGCACTTGATTATTTGTACTGCTTCTTATGGTGTTGCAGTATTGGAATGGATTTGGATCTCCTTCAATGATTATCTCTTCCCCTTGGTATGGGAACTTGATGCACTAGTGATAAGTTGAAGGGACAACTTGCATCTCATGAATCTAAAACCTTCCAAGTAATATTTTATATCCAAAATCCAGGTCTAGGATTTGAAATGGGGTGTTCTTTATGACAGGGCCTATCCTAACTGGTAGCATGAGGATGCCTTTTTATGATATTTCCTCCTTGTCATATGACCTGATATTTATTCTCCTAGTGACATCAATTATATATTTAGAATAGGCCAAGATTTTTATTACTTTTAGAGTACATATGTTTAACCCAACCCCACTATCAATGAGGACTCCTTGGATTGTGTGTTTGTGAACTTGGATAAGAAGATGTAGGGGATCATTATGTAGAGGCTTGTGTGGTGGAAGGTCATGGTTAGTAAATGTAGAGTTCTTGTTGGCAGTGATGTAATTTACCATAGTTTAGAAATTATCTAGAGTTATTACCCATGGGACAACTGCATTTTGGAGGGCTTGATCTAGAGCTTGCTTATGCTACGGGGATATGGACAATAGGTCAAACATGGAGAGCTAGGCAGGTGTGCGCTTTAGCTTATCCACTAGAATGGTTTTTGGATTGGAGGCTGTTGTATGATTACATGGTGTAGTTGAAATGGAAGGAATTCCTTGCAAAACATCCTTAGAACGTTGTGTTGTGACAATGCATATGGAAATGGGACCTCTAATAGCAATTGTAACAAATCGACTATATGAACGATTAATGTAATTGATGGTGCTATCATAGTTAGCATATGTATTATTCATTTATTTAGAATGTCCACCAAACATGGAAGATTTCCCTTTCTTTATGATCATGAAATGTATCATTGAATATTGTGTGATCATTTGTACCTTGGATTGGGTATTTGTGACATCGATAATCCCTTGGTCAATTAGATCTTATATGACATTTTTCAACTAGTAGCAGTGGGTGTCTTGTGTCCTTTTACCTGATGATATTCACAAAATTCATTATCATTCCACCACTTGGGTTTCACAACACCATGTTTGTATTCTATAATTTTGGGTAGAGTGATATTATTGGTTTGAATCATCTTTTTCAAAGCTGACTCTATCAACTCTCCTAATGGTGTAGAGTCGCATCTAGGTAATGAAAACCTTTGTGGGCATTATGCATTGGGTTGTTTATTAGACACAACTATTTCTTGAATAATGGGTGTTTGATTTTGAATATTTGCCTGCTAAGTGTCCACCATGGGTTTTTTATTTGTCATGGATGCTCCTTGTAGTGAAACATTGGGTTGAGCATAGTTGACTGTTTTGATGTCAATGACACCATCATTGGTGAAATTTTTGTTTTTATTCCATCATTTGGCCTTGTCTCTTGCATTCTTGTTTGTATTTGTTTGGGTAGGATCTGCAAGGATTCCTCTCTTGACCAAGTTTTACTCACATCAAACTCCTCGTTTGATGATTTTCCTGAAATTTGGAGCGAGCTATAATTCTATTGTGAATGACATATCAAGGATAATTTTATCAATGAAAATGACTATTAGGTCTTTTTCAGGAACATTATACATTATTCTATTTGTAGTGTTCATCCATGTTGCAAGAATTTAATAGGATTCACCATATTTTTTCTTGATGTCGCAGAGGTGCTTGATGTTGACCTTGCATTCGATGTTACAATGGAAGTGAGAAATAAAAATTTCAGCCAATTCTCCCCAAGATTGAATTCCATGGGGTAGGTGTGAGAACCATTTTATTGCTGGTCTAGATAGAGTTTGTGGAAATAGTCGCATTAGGTAAGTTTCATCATGTGCAACCTCAATGAAGCTAGCAAATAACTCTCTGATATGCTCTACAAGATTGGTACTGCCTTTGTATTTGTCAAATTTGGGCACTAAGAAGTGAGTGGGAAAAATAGACATGTTCAATGAGTGATCAAATTGGTATGGGTATAAGTCCTCTGTGGTGCAAGACTTGGTTTGCCCCTAATTTTGCATGTCCATCATTTGTGTTTGTAGAATTTGCACTTGCAGTATCAACATGTATGTTGGAGATTGAGGAACGTTTCTAGAAATGAATCTCTATTTAGTGGTAGCTATAAGGATTCTCCTTTGTGTTCTTTGTGTTGTGGACATTTACTTAATGTCAGACCCATAGAGATTGATCCATCTGGGAGTGAAGTATTGAGTCCAAATCTAGTAGGAATAGATTGTTGTATCTAAGTAGTCACAAATGGGTTATTTCTCATTTGTGGAATTGATGACACAATATGATTACTTGATGTGAAAGGCCATGAGGCCAATGCTTGAGTGAAACTAGTGACCAAGGGTGCACTCATTTGGGAGCCCATCATGTTTTGGGTGGATGATGTACTAGCTTGATTGGCAGAGCTAGTTTGGGTTGACATAGTCTGCATTGATGTCGTTGTCATTGATGATGATAGAGACAAAATTTGAGATATCACAGGATCAATTTGAGAGGTTTGAGTTGTGATTTGTCCTAATATTGGTTTCTCAGGCCATATTATTGATACATTGAATTTAGTGGGAAGTTTGAATCCCTTTTTTATCAACATGGCTAGAAATATTTTGGGGTTTCTTTCCACAACAATATCAACTACTTGGGTGGAATAAGCATCTTTCTCTATGTCTTCGAGATCTTCCTCTATGAAATATTGAAATATGGTTGGTCTATGGGGACCATGTGGAATAGGATGCATATTCTCAATGTAAAGAGCAGGGTCAATATTTCTAATTGGGTCATCCTCTCACTCTTTTTCCCACAGGGGAAATTGGTTAATGTAGGATTCATCGGGTTGGGTTCTAGCCTTTGACCTAGTATAAGGTCCTCCATAGGGTGTGAGAGACATGGTGTTATCTAGGTTTTGAACTAAAATGAGTGATATAAAGAAAACAAAAAATAAAACCTATCAAGGAGAGTCCGAGTTATGTTTGACAAGGGTAATTCGAGGGAAAAATTTTGACTTCTCTTTATCTTAGAGATTGGTGATGTAAAATATTGATTCTAACTCTTGCCTTAGATGAGACAAAGTCACTGATAAAGATTGATGAAGCTGAGATAATGGGATCAAGATAATCTAGTCTGAAATTTTGAACTATCAATGGAAAACAATAGAAGAACTGTCAAAGAGGGATGATATTAGATGTTTTTAGATTCACACAAATTCTTTGTTATTTCCTGGGATGTGTACATTTATCTTTCACATGAAATGGGGAATCTTTTCCAAGGTTTCAGACTGATAAAAATGCAGAGTGCTAACAAAGGAATCCAAATTTGCTGACAAAATAAATGCATAGGTTGATAGGTTGATTATGGCATAATGCAAGGTCAATTGCGGCAAAATCTCAGCAATTGAGGCAATAAAAGGATTAATAAAAAAAATAAAGGGCTTGATTTCTGTAAAATTCCATCAATTGTAGCAAAATTCTGTCAATTGTGGCAAAGTGTGACAGTCTTGAAAATAATAGAAATTGGGAATTGTCTGATAAAAATGATTTCTTTGGAACAATGATCTGATTCTGGAACAAGTTTTGGTTGACACCCTAGAATTCAAACACGTTTGGCTCATTTTGATAGTTTTTGATGTTGGTTTTTCATTTTTAAAACTGATCATACGAGCAAGGACAATAGACATAGTATTTTGAAGATCTAAGAATGAAATGTTTATATTATACAACTTTTGCAAGTTGCAATGTTTTCACATGGTCAGAACAAAGATAGTCATATTAATCTAGGTCAATTGGCTTCAAGATGTAATATTATAGGCCCAATGCTTTGTATGCTCATCAGCTCACACAACAATCATCATGCTACTAGGACACAAAGATCCATGATGTAGGTGCCCATGTTTTTTCCTTTGCTATATATTGTTGTCGTGCTAATAAAGATCTCTTTCATAAACACAATATCCTAGAACACATATGTTGGGAATCTTGGGGGGAAATTATGCAACCCCTTGCACTATAATAAGACACTTGTTTGGAGGTGAAATAGGTAGGTCTCTAATTAATAGGGTTGTAATAGGGTCTATGGAGTCTATCCAATCAATTTGTATGTGTGTGACTCACTTAAGAGCCTAGTTGACCATGATGGATACTTAGAGATACTTCACCTGATCCAAGCTATTATCAACACACCTCACCTGAGCTTGGCTAGATATAAAATGAAGCTTTGGCTTGCATCTTGATTATATAATGATCTAAAGGATTACTAGATTAAGTTCATCCTCTTAGGGAGAAGCGCTTTCTCGAGATATGCCTTTCTAAAAAAGTATAAAGGTTGTTAATCTAATAGATTTATGCAAGCGCACGAAAGACTTATGACACAAGGTTAATCGATTAAGCACCAAAATTTCAAGTGTAAACTAAGCTATCATCCATACATGAACGTGAGTTAATTTTTAATCCCAAAGTAGATGAATATTTTTTTTCCAATTTTAATGCACCAAATTCAAATATTTTTTGCCTTTGTTCAATTCTTAACCAACATGTCAATTTTAAGCACTAAATTGGAAAAGTGAGATTGTGATGTTTTGCATACACTTTTCTTTTAAGCACCAAAAAGATAAATGAGTTGATTCTAGGTTGCTTTGTTAAAACTGTTTCCATGCCACAAGATGTTAAAAAGTGATTAGTGCCAAAACCTTCTAACAATCAAAATGAATAATATTCAGCAACTCCAGAATTGTTAAGACTGTTAAGGCTAATGGTAACTTTGCACTTTGTTGCAAAAAACTTGAGAGAATATAGATACCTTTTAAAATATTTGATTTGATCATCAGTTGTGATTACCAAGATTTCCCTTTGTTGTGTGTGGTAATTGGTGGTACTTCTTATGGCTTCTCTTAATGATCTAGAACCTGAGGTGCGTCTGTTTGTCCTATTGGCCATATGTCATTTGCTCATTTTTGCATAGAAACTGAGAAAAATCAAATTTGATTAATAAATTGATAAAATAGAGTGATTGAAAAATTATTTCATCAGATACGAAATGATTCTATCAGATGTGAAATTCTGGTAGGTGATTGTGGTAAACTGTTGTCAATTATTGTAATATTCAGTTGATTATAGAAATCTGCTGGCAATTGTGAAATTGTTCTGGCAAATGGAAAATAGATCGGTCATTTGTAGAAAAATACCATAAATAGAGATATAAAAATACATAAAATGATTGTAAAACATAGAGATCAATTGCGGTATCAAACCAGTCGATTGCGGAAAAGTTTCGTCAACTGCAGAAAAGTTTCATCAATTTTGGAAAACTTCCATCAATTGTGAAATTACAAAGTTTATTAAAAAAAAAGGAAAATGAAACTGTGGTCATACAGTCAAGGCCGGGAAATTTTATTTTTCATCTTCAAGTGATTATTGGGCTGTTTGATTCACATCGGGTTCACCAAAATGTAGGGATCCAATGCTGCTACAAACTTGAATTAACGAGGGGTTAGTAGCACCAATTTGTAATGGGGGAAAGAAATTAAAAATACTAAGAACAAATCCATTGAAAATAAAATAACAAGAAATCAAAGATGAAAAAAAACAAATGCAAACCATAATGCATGAGGCTTCTATTGCTTCTCTCTACTCCTTCTGAAACGCTGGATGAATGTGATGAACTATAACTGATTGAATGTTTGAAGATGTTAAGTTGATGATCATAGAGACATAAGAAAGTTAATGCAAGACATTAAATTAGTTAATGCATTGTATTGTCATTGATGTCAACTTGATATAATATGTACAGTCATGTACATATTGCTAAAAGACTTCAAAGAACCAATGAATCAAAGGCTATGCTATCAATAATGCATATAAGCCAAGTATTCACAAAGTGACTATATACACTGACGGAGTGCACATTGATGGTCACAGTAAATCAATAAGAGAAAAGTCACAGTGTTACCCAACGAGAAAATGCACAACATTAAAGATAAGCAAAGTCAAAGTGTTTTCGGATGAGCTAAGCATAGTGTAACTCGACGGATAGAATTACAGTGTTTCCCAATGGATGGATATCTCGAAGACAACTAAAGTCACACAAATAGAACAGTCAGTTGTCACCGACAACTAACTAAAGTATTGAATGATAGAACAGAGAGCTTAGAAATGAAAAAATGCTTAGCTGTTAAGAGCTAAATATAGACATAATTGATACTTATCATTTTTTTAATCGACAAGATAAAGCCGAAGATAAGTAAAGGATTTAAAGCTACTTTATCTAGTTGGCAAGAAGATCTCTACGAGATTAAACATGAGTTTTTCTTTAAATCTAAATTGGTGAGAATTGTGGATCATATAAAGATCAAGAAAGAAAGAAATGGTGAAATCATGTCTATATAAGAGACAATCTTATTTGTTATGAATAAGGGGAGTGACAAGATAATATATGCTAAAGAGATTCTAAAGGAGAAGAAAGTCTTCGTTCAGACCTGATCAATCAAGATGAGGAAAGAGATAAATTCTGTAGACACTGATGAACATTGATACAACATCATAGAGAAGAACAGTGTGGAGCAAAGGTATTGAATTGATAACATTGATCAGAAAGGTAATGCACTTACAATAGATGTGAAAATATGCAATTCAAGTTGTATATGTGAATAGATCAATTTACTCTTTTAGTTTAACCACTGAAGCATCAAGTCTCTTAACCGAGAAGGACTTAAAAGTCTTTTCTAATTGAGATACATCCCAAGGAGTATCAAAAAGTTTTATCATACAAAGTAGCATTGGATATGCCCGATACCTATTGACAGGACAAGTGAGGGTTTCATAAAGGATGATAGCATTAGATGCTAGATACTATGTGACAAACTATCTATTTAAATCCTCTAACAAGGTCACACCTAATAGTGTGTTTGTAACCTTTAACAGGGTTGGCTCTTAACCGAGCTCACTTTAGAAGAGTGAAAATTTGGGGTACTGGTCCCAGTGGTTTTTCCCTTAATAGGATTTCCACATTAAAAATCCATGTGTTAATGTGTCTATGAGTCATTACTTTATTTTTTTACATTTCACATAAGTAAATTTGGATTGATCAGTATACACTAGTTATTTACTATGTTTCAGTAAATAGAAAGACTGATTATCGGTAAACATATAGAAGAAGGTTTTACAAAGCATTCCAACAAGTAGTAATTTTATATAAGTATTTCAAGGCATTCATCTTATAGGAATAAATAACTAGAGGTATAATTTTATGGTACTAAGTTTGAAGGGTTGATTTAAGGATTAATTTTTGAGGTCACTGATTCACCCCCCCTCTTAGTTATTACTAACAATTTGTATCAGAGCTTATGTTATTAGAAAGGGAGTTTAACATCTCAAGCTAAAGATCACAAGATGAACAAATGAGATGTGCCCAAGTTGAACAACGACAACTTTTCATCATGGAAAAGCAGGATAATAATCCACCTATCAGGTATTGGAAATGATGTTACTCAATACTTAGATACTAAATACGTGTTTCCCATAGGAGCACTCATAGTTGAACAAATGAGAGTGAAGCATGAGCACAACTGCATGATAATATAGCTTGCTTCCTCACTCTCCGATGCTGAATTTGAAGATGTCAAAGAATGCACAACTGCAAAGTAGATGTGGGACAAATTGAAGCTTGTACATGGTGGTGATAAAAATGTTCTGAGAGCTAAGGCAGAAAGCCTTAGAGGAAAGTTTAATGATCTTAGAATGAAAGAAGGTGAAAACATCACACAGTACAACACAAGAATCAAAGAGGTAGTCAATGCTATCTGAGGAGCTGGAGGTGTACTATATGAAGATACAGTGGTAAGTAAAATTCTAAGAACCTTGCTGCCTACTTATGCTATTAGAGTATCTACTATACAAGAAATGAGAGCAGTAGCAAATAACAAAGTTACTGTAGATAGTTTGATTGGAAGACTGATTTCATTTGAGATGAATAACTTTAATAATAGTGTCTTACCAAACATAGAGTCTACATTCAAATCTTCTTTGAGAATAAGTAAATCAAGTCATAAACACACTATGAGAAAAGATAGTGATAGTGAAAGTGAAGAAGAAGATCTTGATGAAATTGAAGCACTTATGGAAAGAATGCAGAGAGGCAAAGGTAAATACAAAGGTAAATTACCACTTGTATGTTTTAATTGTAAAGATATTGGACACTTTGTTGCAAGATGTCCGAACAGAAGAAAAGATGACAGAAGTAATGGCAGGTCATTTAAAAAGAAGTTTGACAGAGGTGATTACAGAAGCAACTGACAATCATAAAGAAGAGATACCCAAGACTACAAGGACAAAGGAAAGAAGGCCAGTTACCTAGCTAAATGTAAAGATGAAGATGCTGACACCAAATCTGATGAAGACATTGAGATGGTGTTTGTGGTTGTAGAAGATGATTCAGATGAAGATGAAGAAAGGTATGTAGAAACTGCACTCATATCTAAAGTTAGTAGAAATGATGTCTGGATCATAGATAGTGGTTGCACTCACCATATGACCAGTGACCAAAAAAAGTTTGAAACTTTTTAATACTATAATGGTGGTTCACTAAGAATGGGTAATGACACACCTTGTCCAGTTGAAGGTAAATGAACTATAATATTGAATAACCTGATAAAATGTGAAAATTCTTATTGAGTGAAAGGATTGAATTATAATCTATTGAGTGTTTCTTAGTTGAATAATTCAAGTCACAGAGTAGCATTTGAAAATAAGAAGGAAAAGATCTTCAATAAATTAGGAAGTTTGATTGGTACTGGTGAGTAGACAAAATGTAACTTATTCTATCTGAATGATATTGAAAACACTTTCTTAATGGCTAGAAATGAAGACATATGGCTTTGGCACAAAATATCATGTCACGTAAACTTTGAAAACATGATAAATATAATAAAAAAGAGAAATGTAAGAGGGTTACCGACAATGACTAATCCTGACAATATCATGTGCAAAAATTATCAAAAAGGTAAGATGAAAAAGTCTAGTTTCAAAAGAAAAACCCATACATTTGATGCCATTCTAGAATTAGTCCATACTGATCTATGTGGACCCATGAGGACAAAGAGTTACTATGGTGATAGATATTTTATTCTCTTTGTTGATGATTACTCTAGAATGATCACAATTATGTTTCTAAAAGATAAATTAGAAGCAATCAAGATGTTTAAATGGTACAAAGCAATGGTATAAAAAAAAAGTGGTAAGGAATTGAAATGCTTGAGATCAGATAGAGGAGCGAAATTTATTTCACATTAATTCACTAACTTTTGCAATGAGCATGGAATCAAAAGATAGGTCTCTGCACTGAGAAAACCACAACAAAATGGAATTACTGAAAGAAGGAATATATCCATTGTTGATTGTGCAAGGAAACTGATGATAGAGAAAGGCATCACCCAAATCTTCTAGAGGGAAGCTATCAGTACTGCTATTTACACACTAAACATAGTATAATTAAAGAAAGACACCAAGAAGACACCCTATGATCTATGGTATGGTTACACACCCAATGTAAGTTACTTCAAGATGTCTGGTAGTCAATGTTATATCTTAAAAGATGATAGAAATGAGAAGGTTGAATCCAAAAGTGATGAAGGAATCTTTCTAGGGTATTCCACCAAGAGCAAGGCTTATAAATGTCTCAATAAAGCCTCTAACAAAATTGTTTAAAGTGCAAATGTAAAGATAGATGAATTTGCAGAGAAGAATGAAAAGGAAAGCCCAAAACAACTAGAGGACTGCAACAGGTTTGTTTACAATGAAGAACCTGACACTCTACCTAAGCAACAATGTATAGCTCATGAGCACCAGATTATTGCACCTGAGCATCAGGCTGCAAATACCAAAAATCAGGATATTGCTCAAGATGATGTACCAAGTGATGGAGATCATAATGAAGGAAAAAATGATGATGAAGATGATAGACAAAGAATTGAACCTATACTTGCTAGATATGTCAGAAGGAACCATCCAAAGAACCAGATCATAGGAGACAAGAAGGCTGGTATGAGAACCAGAAGTAAGTCTCTAAACACAAGATGTCTAATTTGTGATTATGAGCCAAAATCTATTAATGCTACACTTGATAATGATAAATGGATTAGTGCCATGAATGAGGAAATTGAGAAGATTGAGAAGAACAAGACATGGACACTTGTACCAAGACCAGATGACAAGAATGTCATCTTTAAAAAATGGATATTTAGGAATAAACTAAATGAGAATGGAGAAGTCACCAGAAGCAAAGAAAGACTAGTATGAAAGGGGTATGCACAAGAAGAAGGGATTGAATATGGAGAAACCTTTGCACCTATTTCTAGGCAAGAAGGAGTGAGAATATTACTTGCTTATGCTACATATAAAGGATTCAAGATATACCAAATGGATGTCAAGTCTGCCTTCCTAAATGGAATACTTGAGGAAAATATATACATTAAGCAACCAAAAGGGTTTGTTGATCCAGACAAGAGGAACATGGTATGTATATTACACAAAGCCTTATATGGATTGAAACAAGCACCTCGTGCCTGGAATGAAAGACTTCATTCCTATCTCATAAGTATTGGATTTGTGAGAACTAGTGAAAAAATTAATCTTTATTTGAAGGAAGATACTGATGCTAACATTTTGATTGCTAAAATATTTGTTGATGACATCATATTTGGAGGCAATGATATGCTATGCAAATTATTTGAAAATGAAATGAGCAAAGAGTTTGAGATGCCTATGTTTGGAGAGATCAATTTCTTTCTTGGTCTACAAATCATACAATAAGATGAAGGTATTTTCATTACACAATCAAAAAACATCAAGGAAGTACTGAAAATATTCAAGAGGGAAGATTCCAAGCTAGTTGGAACACCGATGGAAATTGGATGTAAGCTAACAAAGGAGGACAAATCACCTAAGGTAAATCAGACTTTGTACAAATCTATGATTGGAAAAATTGTGTATGTTGTACATGTTAGCACTACACTAAAAATTTCTTTGAAATTTCTTAGCTTTGATTTTCCCAGGCTTTCTTGGTTTAAAATCCTGTGCATTACCGCGCAAAAAGAGGTCAAAAATCTCTTTTTAAGTTATGTTTAAGTGTTGTCACTTTGTCACGTTGGTCTTTTAAACATGTCTCTAAGTTGTGTGAGTGGGTGACAAGTCATCAGTTTTAAAAAAAATTGCGCAGTCGCGATGAGCTTATGCTAGGTCCTGATCTTTGTGCGAGTGAGCGGGCTGAGTGTTTTAAAGTGTAAATCGCATAATCACAATGTCTACTGAAAGTCGGGTTGTAGGTTAGCGATTGAACGGGTTAAGAATGATTAAATTTATCGCTCACTCGCTGAGAGTTAACTGTATAAAATATTGAACCAGCGAGTCAGCGACTGGTTAAAATTTTTTATTTCACACAGTCGCTTTAAAGTTATGTTGTCCACATCATGCTTCACGACCGAGCGAGCCTTGTTAAAAAATGAAGCAGTCGCATACCAGCATGAGGTTTTATGTTTGTCTTACAAGTCAGTGACTGCGTGATGAAGTCATGTTCTAGAGGTCGCCCACTCGCTTAGGTTCTAACTCACTTGTATTTTGCAGTGCGAGTATGTGGTAAATGCATGAAGTACCAATTGGAAGGTTCACCGCTTAGTCACAAAGGCATTCTTCAAAATTCTTAAAAGAGGTGTGACTAAGAAACTATGGGACCATTCATCACCTCGCTCACACGCTTATGCTTTGAGGTGATAAAAAATGAACTCGCGAGTGTGCGACAAATTAAAAGAAGAAAGATATCGCTCACTCGCCCCTCAACAAAGATGAAAGGAAAAGGGTTAGCAATTGTACGACTAGAGAAGAAGGTTGACAGTCACACACTCGAAGTTAATAATAAAGTTAAGTTTTCAGGTTTACGAGTTTGTGACTGAGCAAAGAACAGAAGCTATCACTCACTTGCTGAGTGATTGAAAGTTGGAGTACTCTGTAGCATGAGTGAGCGACTAGATAAAGTATGTGGTAAAGAATGAACGTCGCTCACTTGCTCAGATCCAAAAGTTATAGTTTGATAGCCAGCGAGTGTGTGATTATGGAATAACTAAAAGATAAGGTGCATACTCGCTTAGTCACCAAGATTCAGGTGTTGTGAAATAGTCACTAGCGAGGGTGTGATAGGTTGAAGTAAAGGTAATATTGCTAGTTTGCATGAACCTAAAAGAAAAATGTAGAAAGATAGTGAGTATGCGACTGTCAGATGATGAAGTACAGATTAGGTCATCACTCACTCATAGAAGGTGAAAAGCAGGGTAAGGATAGGTGGTGAGTATGCGACTGGTTAAATAAAAGGGGTGCATCACTCACTCACAAGAACCTTTCCAAAAGTAAATAAAGTGCAGTGTGTTGGCTAGTTTTAGGTTGATGAGTACCGGAGGGGAGAAAAATGTACACTCTCTTCCAACTAGGATCAAATAGTGCAAGTTGATGGCATCATTAATGACAGAATGAAATCTTCATGACAGTGCAAGTGCAGGAATTTGGCATTCAAGTTGACAAGATGCAGTCCTTAATGGCTATAAGTGTAAATGATTGAGTTTGATTCTGTACAGCTCTCATTTCTGCATTCTGAGTTTTTCTGCGAAGAGTAAGAAGCTTATTGGTTTGGAGAATTGTATTTGAGATAGTAAAATTCAAAGAAGAAGGATGAGTCAAGATATTATTCCTACTACCTCACAAGGGTCTGGAAAGAAGAAGGAAGTCACACTGAAGAAATATATAGAAGAATTTGCCAAATCGCTGCCTGGAACTCTGAATACAAACAACGCAAATTGGGAAGAATGGAGTGATAAATGGTCTCAATGCAGAAATCTGGTAACCCCAGACTACTCTGGTAGTACTTTATTTCATTATTTTTGGAATAATAGGGTCAAGCCAGTCCTAATTTGCAATCCATGGGATTTGAATATGTTTAAATTGATTGTGCCTGACGTCTATGTTGACATTGGTCTTATTAGGGAGTTAGCAAAAAACTATTGCCCAGTGGCTAGGGTAATTAGGAAAAAGAATAAAGAAACCCTAGTCTCCATAGATAGAAGGTCAATGGCTGAGGTATTTGGAATCACCGGTGCATTATGCACTAATATTGATTTGAAAAAGATAAAAGCTGATTATGTCAAGAGAGAGCATTTGATCAAGAAGTATAAAATGCCTAAGTTTATGCCCAGAGTAGATAGGCACCTGGTGAAGATTCCAGACAATTTTAAGCCACCTTTTGACTTATCTATGTTTCATCATTATGTAAAATGCACTGTCTATGGTTTGAGTAGGGTTCTAGGCCTTGATGGAGATTCTACAGTATCTCAGGAGATACTTATGATGGAAATGAACATCCAGCACCCAGAAGTCAACACTGATTACGATTATGTTGGCTACATAGTTGATGCTATCCATGCTGGATTGTTAGAAATATAGTCAGATAACCCAACACCCACTTTCAAACATTACTCTCATCTAATGTACATGATTTTATATTATAACAAAGCATCAATGGAGAAAGAGCTTGAGCTATTTGTATCAGAATATGGTGTGGAGGCACCAATCCAAAGATGGACTCAAGTGTGGGATAGTGCGTCTATCAATTCATCATTTGTATGTTTTTGCAACTGGATTGTGGATCCAATTTTTGATCTGTTGGGAACAGACAGGCACAGACTTCTGTATGAGGTTAGAAAATTTCTAAGACCATGAAAGTATGTCCGTAATTGGCCCATCTCCCACAACTGGGCTGATTTCTTCTTCTTCAATTACATAATTATCATCAGAGTATATGGCTGCACTCAGCCTCCTCACATTCTCCCTAAATTTGTTCCTCCTAGAATTGCTTTCTTAGAGTTTGTCTGGCAAATTACTTGGTTAGATAAGGAATTTCAAGAGGGGCACAAGAAGGGAACCTTTATCCCCAGAATATGGGTGGGTTTTGATTTCTCTATTGGGAAGAAAATGTTTGATGCAATAAATGATTTCTTAAAGCAATATAGAATGTCTACTGTAATCACCAAATTCTTTGATCCTGAGAATTTTGTACAAACAACCCTAAAAAGGATGACTCCTTGGAAAAAGATTAGAGAACATGAGCCATTGGATGATGAAGATATTGTGAGGAATAAATTGAATAGACAAGAAGTTTAGGATAGGAGAAAGAAGTGGAATGACCTCCTAAGAGAAGAATCTAAATGGAAGGAATTAGATAACTCATTCTCTAGTTTTTTCCCTGATCTCCCATATTTCCAGAGGATAGAGTAGATGTTAAAATCCTATGAAACTTTGATGTCACAAGTACCTCAATTCAGTGCTGAAGATGCACAATCCAAAGGATTCCCTATTCAAATTGCCTTACATGATAAAGAGCACGAAGAGGAACCAAAAGAAGAGGAACATCAAGAAGAAGAAGAACAAAGAGAAGAACAACATGAAGAAGATGAAGCAGGTTAAGAGGCCACTTTAGCTAAAGAGCCACCAAGGAAGAAACAGAAGACAGAGCATAAAATGGTACAAGATAGAAAAGGCATGGTGAAAGCCATGATATCTGAGCATGGTAAATACTTTAGGAAATTAAGAAGGAAACCGTAGAAGGAGCCAGAAGCTGAGGGTCAAGGAGACAACCAAGTGGTTTTTTATGAGAAAGATGATGAGAGGGTCATGATGGCAAATGAATTCATGAAGGATGATGAGTTCATAAGATCTCGAGAGTTCAAATCTTTCTTGGTTAAGTTAAAACACAAAAACTTGAGACAAGAGATAGCCACAGAAGAGGAAAGTATAGATAAAAATGAGCAAATTGTACAAATACTTCAAGATTATGACCCTGAGACTGAACAAATTACTGTGGAGCAAGCCAGATTTCTGGTACAGAATAGTGATGTGATGCTGATGCTTGGTTGGGACTTATAGTCCACCTTTATTATTGATCAAATTAGGAGGCAGGAAGATCCTTTGCTCAAAATAGAATTTGAAATGGATGAAGTCTTAAAAGGATTAGGTTTTGACAAAAAATCCAAAACCCTAGCAATATGGTCATTAGCTCTGGCCACACAAAAACCCTTGGTCATGACCACCAAAGAGGAAAAAAGAGCTAACAGGATGATATGGAATCTGCAAAATACTTTAGATACTGAGATAGCTTAGTTAATGACACATGTTTCATTTATGAATTTGGCAAAAGTTGATGACCTATCAAAGAGATATGAGACAACTTTTAGCTGAATGATGGCATTGGCAAAGAAACATGCGGAAGTGGTGGTCAAGAACCAAACACTAGAAGAAGAGATTGCCAAATTAAAAGAAGAATTAAAATAAAGTAAAAGGGAGAAAACTCCAATCCTAGAAGAGGCAGCCAAGGTTGTGACAGATGTTGTCAAAGGAGCTAAGGAAGACTCTGCATTGGCAGAAACATAGTCAAAGGATGTATCATAGGAACAGGGCATGAGTGCTATGTTTTTCATGTTACTCATATTGCAGCACATAATTGAAGTCTTGAAGGAAAAAATTATAGTATATGCATTATATGGATCCTTACAAGAGGCCTCAAAGATAGCTGCAGAAGCTATGGTTTTCTTAGAGCCCACCTTCAAACTTTGGTCAGGGAAGGAAAGAGTTTTAGATAAACTCAAAATAGCTATGTTGTATAGTGATTATTTCCAGATAAAGTAACAGACACCATTGATATAGTAAATAAGTTAAATGATACTTTTTCCTTTTTTAATGGCAAATATAATTTGATAAACAATAAGTTGCAACTATTTGGTGATCAATGTCCACCATTGATCCCAAAGATTTATGAGGAAGCAGGGGTGTTGAAAGAAAAATCAGATTGGGAATCTAGTTTTGATGCCATAATTGGAAATCAAGATATAAAACAAAATTTGGAAAAGGACACGAATGCTGAGTATTGCAATGAACTGATCGATAGCTTTTTCAAAGTTGAAAGAGATATGGCCAAATTTGTGTCCATGGCTAGAACTGCCATGGATGCCAGGTGGGTGGAAGCTGTTGCTAAGCTAGAAGAAGAGAAGACTTTTGATTGGCCCACCATCAAAGAATTGAACAGGTGGGAGGCGAAGCTAAAAGGATGAAAGAGATATTGTTAAACCACCAAAAACAAACCTTGTTCAGGCTTTGCAAATAAGCTGCCACCCGTATTCGGTTGCAAAATTTTTCTTCTAGTTCGTTGCAAAGTTGTTGCAAATTTTTTTGTAAATGTTCCTAGTATGTCGGTAGCTTGTTGCATCCTTATGCTATAAAAGGAGTCCAAGACTACTAGGAAAGGGATAGCCATTTTATTTTTGAGAGGATACCAAGATAATTGTAAACCCTGGTTTTGAGAACCAATATATTAGGTCTTTTGGAGAAATATCTGTTGAATGTAGCAAGTGATTATGACTTTTGAATAAAATCTAGTTCATAGTTTTTGAAGCATTTAATGGGTTTTCTGTCTTCATTTTAGCATTTTGAATTTTATCTAAATTGAATGTTCTAGGAATGTTTCAATTTATATATCTATCAGGTGGATTATGAAATACTTCTAGGGTCCTTTCAAGGAGAGAATATAAAAATACCTTAGAGATACTTCAATAAAATTCAGGGTATAAAATGAATTTGATGGATTTATTTGATTAAGTGTACTGAGGTAGATGTACAAGGTATATCTATGTTTGTGTCAGATCCTATAATTGCCTTAATTTTTATCCCTAATCATGCTGGTGAAAACTAGTCATAAATGACTCCATGCCCTAGGATTGAGCACTGGTCTACTTTTCATTTAATCAAATGACTATCATTATTAAAATCAATCTTTACTTTCAGTCTGGTGTATTTTAGTAAAAGTTACAGTGACCAGCTCTTGTAATTCCATCCATAACAAACTAGAATAATTTAGTGATTTCATTATTATAAGTTTTAAAGGGTAATCCCACCCGAGTTAGTGGAGCTCAAAGTGTAGGAGGTTTCAAAATCTTGTGTCTATTGCTCTACTTTGTGTTTGGTCAGTGTCAGGGATAAATAGAGCGAACCCTCTGAGGAATATTTTCATGTCAGAAAGAAAAGGAAACAACAGAAAATGGCACCTCTATTGGGGAATTTTATCATGGAATGCATGAAAGGTTAGTCTGACAACAACATTCCATAATATAGATAGTTTAAAGTCCATTTTATGAAATCACATGTTGTGTATTTGCATTTTATATATCCTCAAATATCATTGTCAAAAGGTGAATCCTATTTTTCCCAAAGATTTGGGTGGCGACTCTGGTTATTGGTTATAGTATTTCCAAGGGGAGTACTAGCAGATTAAGTGTGTGAACATTCATTTTGAATATAATGAGGAATACAAAAGCAAACACAAAGAATCAATGTCAGGCAACATCAGAAAGTAGTAGTTCCAAAAATTCCAAAAGAAACCACTTGAGAAAAGGGTAATCCTTTAATAATTATTCCTGGAAGCCTAGGTCAGTAGGCCTAAGCCAATCATAAGATACTATTCTTGAGAAAGAGATTAATAAACCCTTGAATCCTAAATCTAACACAGTTGGTTACTTTGAAGACATATTCAACCCTAGACAAAAAAATATGTTCCAAGAAAAGGGGGAAGCATCCTCCTACTTTGAGGATGTTCCTTATGAGAGGGTTGAAAAGCTAGAAAACCAAGTGAATGTATATGATTCTTCTAGTTCTGATATTGAGGAAGTCCTCAGAGATAATAACCTTTTGAGGAGGGAATTGGATGTGTTGGAAACAATTGTTTAATTGTGTGTTGTCCTTGATGTTACACAAATGTCATATCAGTCATCAGACAGAGTCTATCGAGTTCAGAATGTCATATCAGTCATTAGACAGAGTCTACCGAGCTAAGA
>MU226878.1:4234576-4245586 GCA_018584345.1 Thuja plicata | reverse complement strand
GACTCAAGTGTGGGATAGTGCGTCTGTCAATTCATCATTTGTATGTTTTTGCAACTGGATTGTGGATCCAATTTTTGATCTGTTGGGAACAGACAGGCACAGACTTCTGTATGAGGTTAGAAAATTTTTGAGACCATGGGAGTATGTCCCTAATTGGCCCATCTCCCACAACTGGGCTGATTTCTTCTTCTTTCATTATATAACTATCATCAAAGTATACGGCTGCACTCAGCCTCCTCACATTATCCCTAGATTTGTTCCTCGCAAAATTGCTTTCTTAGAGTTTGTCAAGCAAATTACTTAGTTAGATAAGGAACTTCTAGAGGGGCACAAGAAGGGAACCTTTATCCCTAGATTATGGGTGGGTTTTGATTTCTCTATTGGGAAGAAAATGTTTGATGACTCCTAAAAAGGATGACTCCTTGGTAAAAGATCAGAGACCATGAGCCATTGGATGATGAAGATATTGTGAGGAATAAATTGAATAGACAAGAAGGTCAGGATAGGATAAGGAAGTGGAATGACCTCCTAAGAGAAGAATCTGAATGGAAGGAATCAGATAACTCATTCTCTGGTTTTTTCCCTGATCTCCCATATTTCCAGAGGATAGAGAAGATGTTAAAATCCTATGAAACTTTTATGTCACAAGTACCTCAATTTAGTGCTGAAGATGCACAATCCAAAGGATCCCCTATTCAAATTGCCTTACATGATAAAGAGCACGAAGAGGAACCAAAAGAAGAGGAACATCAAGAAGAAGAACAAAGAGAAGAAAAACATGAAGAAGAAGAAGCAGGTGAAGAGGCCACTTGAGCTAAAGAGCCACCAAGGAAGAAACAGAAGATAGAGCATAAAATGGTACAAGATAGAAAAGGCATGGTGAAAGCCATGATCTCAGAGCATGGTAAATACTTTAGGAAATTGAGAAGGCAACTGCAAAAGGAGCCAGAAGCTGAGGGTCAAGGAGACAACCAAGTGGTTTTGTTTGAGAAAGATGATGAGAGGGCCATGATGGAAAATGAATTCATGAAGGATGATGAGTTCATAAGATCTCAAGAGTTCAAATCTTTCTTGGTTAAGTTAAAACAGAAAAACTTGAGACAAGAGATAGCCACAGAAGAGGAATGTATAGATAAAAATGAGAAAATTGTACAAATACTTCAAGATTATGTTCTTGAGACTAAACAAATTACTGTGGAACAATCCAGATTGCTGGTACAGAATAGTGATGTGATGTTGATGCCTGGTTGGGACTTATAGTCCACCTTTATTATTGATCAAATCAGGAGGCAGGAAGATCCTTTGCTCAAAACAGAATTTGAAATGGCTGAAGTCTTAAAAGGATCAGGTTTTGACCCAAAATCCAAAAGCCTATCAATATGGTCATTAGCTCCGGCCACACAAAAACCCTTGCTCATGACCATCAGAGAGGAAAAAAGAGCCGACAGGATGATATGGAATTTGCAAAATACTTCAGATACTGAGATAGCTCAGTTAATGACATAGGTTTCCTTTATGAATTTGGAAAAAGTTAATGACCTATCAAAGAGGTATGAGACAACTTTTAGCCGAATGATGGCATTGGCAAAGAAACATGAGGAAGTGGTGGTCAAGAACCACACACTAGAAGAAGAGATTTCCAAATTAAAAGAAGAATTAAAAGAAAGTAAAAGGGAGAAAACTCCAATCCTAGAAGAGGCAACCAAGGTTGTGACAGATGTTGTCAAAGGAGCTAAGGAAGACTTTGCATTGGCAGAAACATAGTCAAAGGATGTATCACAGGAACAGGGCATGAGTGCTATGTCTATCATGTTACTCATATTGTAGCACAAAATTAAAGTCTTGAAGCAAAAAATTGATGTAGTATATACATTATATGGATCCTTACAAGAGGCCTCAAAAATAGCTACAGAAGCTATAGTTTTCTTAGAGCCCGCCTTCAAACTTTGGTCAGGGAAGGAAAGAGTTTTAGATAAACTCAAAATAGCTATGTTGTACAGTGATGATTTCCCAAATAAAGTAATAGACACCATTGATATGGTAAATAAGGTAAATGATACTTTTGTCTTTTTTAATGGCAAATCTGATTTGATAAACAATAAGTTGCAACTGTTTGGTGATCAATGTCCACCATTGATCCCAAAGATTTATGAGGAAACAGGGGTGTTGAAAGAAAAATTAGATTGGGAATCTAGTTTTGATGCCATACTTGGAAATCAAGATATAAAGAAACATTTGGAAAAGGACACAAATGTAGAGTATTGCAATGAACTGATCGATAGATTTTTCAAAGTTGAAAGAGATATGGCCAAATTTGTGTCCGAGGCCAGAACTGCCATGGATGCCAAGTGGGTGGAAGCTATTGCTAAGCTGAAGAAGAGAAGACTTTTGATTGGCCCACCATCAAATAAGTGAATAGGTTGGAGGAGAAGCTAAAAGGATGAAAGAGATATTGTTAAACCACAAAAAAAAAACCTTGTTCAGGCTTTGCAAATAAGCTGCCACCCGTATTCGGTTGCAAAGTTTATTTTCTAGTTCGTTGCAAAGTTGTTGCAAAAAGTTTTGTAAACCTTCCCAGCATGTCGGTAGCTTGTTGCATCCTTATGCTATAAAAGGATTCCAAGACTACTGGGAAAGGGATAGCCATTTTATTTTTGAGAGGATACCAAGATAATTGTAAACCCTGGTTTTGAGAACCAATATATTAGGTCTTTTGGAGAAATATATGTTGAATGTAGCAAGTGATTATGACTTTTGAATAAAATCCAGTTCACAATTTCTGAAGCTTTTAATGGGTTTTCTGTCTTCATTTTAGCATTTTGAATTTTATCTAAATTGAATGTTCTAGGAATGTTTCAATTTATATATCTGTCAGGCAGATTATGAAATACTTCTAGGGTTCTTTCAAGGAGAGAATATAAAAATACCTTAGAGATGCTTCAATAAAATTCAGGGTATAAAATGAATTTGATGGATTAATTTGATTAAGTGTACTAAGGTAGATGTACAAGGTATATCTATGTTTGTGTCAGATCCTGTAATTTCCTTAAGTTTTATCACTAATCATGCTGGTTAAAACTATTCATAAATGACTCCATGCCCTAGGATTGAGCACTGGTCTATTTTTCTTTTAATCAAATGACTATCATTATTAAAATGAATCTTTACTTTCAGTCTGGTCTGTTTTAGTAAAATTTACAGTGACCAGTTCCTATAATTCCATCCATAACAAACTAGAATAATTTAGTGATTTCATTATTCTAAGTTTTAAAGGGTAATCCCGCTCGAGTTAGTGGAGCTCAAAGTGTAGGAGGTTTCAAAACCTTGTTTTTTTTGTTCTACTCTGTGTTTGGTCAGTGTTAGGGATAAATAGAGCGAACCCTTTGAGGAATATTTTCATGTCAGCAAGAAAAGGAAACAACAGTACATACTAGACCAAATATTGCACATGCAGTAGGAATATTTGCAATATTTTTTGCTAACCCTAGGGAATCACATATGACTATTGCAAAAAGAATCCTAAGATATCTGAGGAATACCAAGGAATATGGCTTATGGTATATAAGAGAAGGCAAATTTAAACTTAAGGTCTTTACCGATGCTGATTGGGCTAGAAACATTGATGACTAAAAGAGCACAACTGGAGGAGCATTCTTTATGGGTGACAGACATGTCACATGGATTAGCAAGAAGCAAGGATGCATCTCTTAGTCTACTACAAAAGTAGAGTATGTTTTTGCTGTTGCAAACTGCTGAAATATTGCATGGATCAAATAGTTATTGGAAGGTATACATATGAAAATTCTTGAACCAGTAATTATCTATTGTGACAATACTAGTGCAATAAACATTTCCAAGAATCTAGTCATGCATGCTAAGACAAAGCATATTTCTATCAAGTATCATTATTTGAGAGAACAATTTCAAGAAAAGGAGGTGATACTTGATTATGTGCAGTCAAAAGAATAATTAGCTGATATCTTTATGAAGCCACTGTCCAAGGATGCATTTGAGTACTTGAGAAAGAGACTAGGGTCAGACCATTGTCTACTGGTCAGTAAGATGACTAGAAGGCTACAGCAGCTTACATATTATTAGAATATCATTCATGTTGATGCAAGCAAAGAGATGGAGTTCAAAGATACATCTATACACAACAAGGTATTTATCTACTCCGAGCACCATAGTTGTTGTATTGCTGATGGATTGGGAAATTCAAAGAGTATATTATGGATAGAAAGGATTGTTTGGCACTACTGTCAAATATTTTGGCATTGTTGTCAAAGGGAGAGATTAGAGAGATTATATCCATCACATTATCCAAAGGTAGAAATGTAACCAGAAAGGGAGAGTACATAGAAAGAGAGAGAATTGCTGACAAGAGACATGAAAAGAAAAGAGAATAGTGAAAGGGAGATAGTTTGACATGGGAAAAGAACACATCACATAAGAGGAAGAAATATTCTACATCTATCCAGTAAAGGGATTGAAGACAGAGAGAAAGCTTCAAGAATGAAATCTAAGCTCTCATAAGTTTACTGAGGACACGATATTTGTATCAGTTATAGTACATAAGATTGGTAGTTTGATGAACTTCAACTATTATATTTCATATTGTATTAGTAATAATATAGTGTGATAATGTAGTGTGTTGCCATCAATGCCAAAGGGAGAGATTGATGAACTATAATTGATTGAATGTTTGAAGATGTTAAGTTGATGATCATAGAGACATAAGAAAGTTAATGCAAAACATTAAATCAATTAATGCATTGTATTGTCATTAATGTCAACTTGATATAATCTATATGGTCATGTACATATTGCTAAAAGACTTAAAAGAACCAATGAATCAAAGGCTATGCTATTAGTAATGCACATAAGTCAAGTATTCATGAAGTGACTATATACATTGACGGTCAGAGTAAATCAATGAGAGCAAAGTCATAGTGTTACCTGACAAGAAATTGCACATCATTACCGACGAGAAAAGTCATAGTGTTTCCCGTCGAGAAAATCAAAGTGTAACCCGACAGACATAATTACAATGTTTCCTGATGGACACAGATCCTGAAGACAACTAAAGTCACACCGACAGAACAGTCAATTGTCACCAACGACTAACTGAAGTATTGACCACAGAATAGAGAGTTCAGAAATGACAAAATGCTTAGCTGTCAAGAGATAAATATAGACTTAACTGATACTTATCATTCTTTTAATCGACAAGATAAAGCCAGAGATAAGTAAAGGATTTAAAGCTACTTTGTCCATTTGGCAAGAAGATCTCTATGAGATTAAACTAGAGTTTTGCTTTAAATCTAAATTGGCGAGAATAGTGGATCATGCCAAGATCAAGAAAGCCATGAAACAGTGAAATCATGTCTATATAAGAGACAAGCTTATTCATTATGAATAAGGGGAGTGAAAAGAGAATAGATGCTGAAGAGATTCTGAAGGAGAAGAAAGTCTTCATTTAGACATGATCAATCAAGCTAAGGAAAGAGATAAATTTTGCATACACCAACGAACAGTGATACAACATCACATAGAAAAATAGTGTGGAGCAAAGGTATTGAATTGATAACATTGATCAGAAAGGTAATGCACTTACAATAGATATGAAAATATGCAATTAAAGTTGTATATGTGAATAGACCAATTTACTGTTTCAGTTTAACCACTGAAGTATCAAGTCTCTTAACCGAGCAGGACTTAAAAGTATTTTCTAATTGAGATACATCCCAAGGAGTATCAAAAAGTTTGATCGTACAAAGTAGCATTGGACATGCCCGATACCTATTGACAGGCCAAGTGAGTGTTTGATCAAGGATGGTAGCATTAGATTCCAGATAAGTGAAAAACTATCTATTTAAATCCTCTAACAAGGTCACACCTAACAGTGTGTTTGTAACCTTTAACAGGGTTGGCTCTTAACTGAGCTCACTTCAGAAGAGTAAAAATTTGGGGTACCAATCCCAGTGGTTTTTCCCTTAATAGGGTTTCCATGATAAAAATCCATGTGTTAATGTGTCTATGAGTCATTACTTTATTGTTTTGCATTTCACATAAGTAAATATGGATTGATCGGTATACACTAGTTATTTACTGTATTTCGGTAAATAGAAATACTGCTTATCGGTAAACATACAGAAGAAGGTTTTACAAAGCATTTTGACAAGTAGTAATTTTATATAAGTATTTCAAGGTATTCAACTTATAGGACTAAAGATAACTAGAGGTATAATATTGTGGTACTAAGTTTGAAGGGTTGATTTAAGGATTAATTTTTGAGGTCACTGATTCACCCCCCTCTACATTATTACTAACAGAATGATGCTTAATATTGGTATCAACAAAATCTATGACTTAGGATTTTTGAGAAAATGATATTGATTATGATCATAAGAATGTAGGATGCTTATGGAAAGAATCCTGAAAAGTATGCACAAAAGCTTGAAATCCTGGATCCTTCAAATGGTTGTGAAAGGTTGATTATATAGAATATGAAAAATGATTTGAATAGTTGAGATTGATCCCAAAGCTTAGAGAATGAATGGTTGAGATCAAAATGAAATAGAGAAGCAATCATTAAACTCCACCTCTTCAACTAGGAGAGAAGAGGTGATGTTTTAGTTAAGTGAGGAGCAACCAATAAACTCCACCTTTTTCAACTTGGAAAGAAGAGGTAATGTTTTAGTTAACTGAGAAGCAACCAGTTTAATCCACCTCTTCAACTTGGAGAGAAGATGTAATGCTTTAGTTAACTGAGAACTTGATCATGAGCTACCTTTTTGAACTTGAGAAAGGATTTATTTGTATATTTTATTGATTTTTGTAATTAAAGTATTCAAACATGTTATAATTAAATTATTTTTGATTTAGAATTGAATTATTGAGTGAAATTAAATTAATTTAATTAGAAGAATTAATTAATAAGTTTAAATATTTAAATTTAAAATTGAGGAAATTGAATTTAATTAATTAATGAACATTAATTAATTAAGGTTATTAAATTAAATAAAATTAATTATTTAATTAATTTTGGGGAAATGATTAAAATGATTCGGGGAATGAATTTAGAAAAAAATAGATGATTAATAATTCATTAAAACCATTAATTAATAGATGAAAATTAGTGTTTTAATGTAAGCTCACAAGTATGTCCATATTAGGGTGTCTACAGTTAGATATGTTGTGTATTTTTCTTAGTTTACCTAATATTTGTAATTGATTTGAGACATCTCTTCCTAGGCTTCCGTGTGTCAATTATCTTTGCATTGTGTCCTTTTTCATCTCTCTTGTGTCTATCAATGTGTTGGAAGTTAGAAGGATCCTAAAAATTTCTAAATGTGGAGGTTTTATGTTCAAATTTATAGGGACCATGTTAAATTTTGGATCTTAAGACTTTCCCATTCTAACATGCCTTTCACCTATCCTTGCCTTAAATAACTTTTCTTGCCAAATTTTGGATTTTTCCTTCTTGGCAGCCATTTCCTCCAACCCCCAATTTCTTCCCGTGCTTTGTTAAAATTTTAAACATTGCCTTCTTTGCATTCTTTTCCTCCAACCCCTAACTCCTCAATTCATTTATAACAATTTACCCTTCAGAGTTAAGATTTTTACTATCCTTTTACTTGGGTATTCTTTCCTTGGCATATCTAATCCTTATCTCTAATATTTTACTTGCAAATATATTTGGAGTCAGAGGTGTTTTAATACTCCTAATATGGTATTGGTATGTGGTATCCCTAAACTTTTATCCTTGAAAATTTTCACTATATTATCTTGTTTGGATTGTCAGTTTCAAATGGTGCTTATTTTCTGTAGACTTGTCTACTTGTTGGCCAAAGATTACCCAAATTAGTGTCACCCAGTGTTGAGGTGGGTCTTTAGTTTTGTACAAGTTTTCATGGATGGTTGTGAAATTCCTAGGTTGACACATATTAGAAATATATCCTCCTTGGTTTCATGGGTACCTTTTATCTGGTGGCACCACATGTCAAGATTGGGGAGATTTTGAGGAAAGAGGAAAAGGGAAACAATGATACCTACCCATGTGACACATATCCAGGGTCAGGCTTGGAGCTAAGGAATCACTTTCAAGTAGTTAAAGAGAATATCATGGGGTTGCAATGGATGTTTGTATACCTCTACATGTTCAATAAATCTATCCTTATGGATCGATGTGCACCAGTGCAATTTTAACCATTTTGGTTGTAATCATCATGAGGATATTTTTTGTGTGCTAGTAGGTACTCATTTTTAGTAGGAGTGAACAATATTTTGGTTATAGACCAGTTCTATAAAATGGAAATGGGTTTTTAGTGTTAGGATTAACAAGACAAAAATAACAATTACATGCAGAATAATAACCAATATCAGAGAATAAACCAAAACAAAAGAGAACACAAGACACAAAGATTTAATGTGGCTCACCCAATCCTTGGGCTACGTCCACCAAACAACAAGTCCAATATTTCTATTATCCAGTGATTATAATCTAATCACAATACGCAAACCATTATAGCTCAATACCACCGTAAGAAGAACCTCAAAAAAAATACAATAGAGAAAACCCTAACCCTAAGCCAATTTATACAATATTATGCCGCTTTAGGGTTAGAACATGTCACCAATTTATACAATATTATGCCACTTTCCTAGATAGTACTTTCCTGATCAGTCACCACAATATAACAATATCCCACTTGGGGACTAATCAAACTCAACATAAACAAACAATTCTCCCACTTGGAGACTGATCCTGTAGCAAAACTCTACCTTGTAAAGCTCCCACTGGACTAGACTATTCTATTAGTTTATTAAATCTAGAACACCAACAAAAATTGAACAATAATTCATCTTCTCCCTCATTACAACCTTTGTAAACATATCCACTAGATTATCATCTGTATGAATCTTTTCCAGCTTTAACTGCCCATCATCCAAAACCGACTGAATGAAATGATATCACAACTGTATGTTCTTTTTCTTTGAGTGCAAAGAAGAATTCTTTGCAAGATGAATGAGACTCTCACTATCTGAATACAAATAGTTATCTGTGTGTGGATGTCCCAATTCTTCCATGAAGAATTGAAGCCATATCATCTCCTTGGTTGCATCTATAACAAAAAATACTCTATCTCTATAGTGGATAAAGCATTCACCTTTTGTAACCGAGAAATCCAACTCACTATTGTCACACCAACTGTAAATACATAACCTATAGTACTCTGCTTGGTATCTATATCTCCTACCATATCTAAGTCAACATAGCCATGAAAAGTAGTAGTAGAGCCCCCAAAGTGTAAACACTTATTGGATGTTCCTCTCAAATATGTAAGAATCCATTTGACTACATTCCAATGCTCAATCCTAGGGTAACTCATATACCTGCCAATGACTCCCACTGCATGTGCAATGTTTGTCCTAGTACATACCATAGCATACATTACGCTCCGTACAGATGAAGCATAAGGTATCTTGGACATTTTTTCCTCTTCTTCTGGTGTCTTTGGACACATCTCCTTAGTCAATTTCAAATGAACAGGCAAAGGTGTAGTGATAGCTTTGGCATCCTTCATGGAGAATCTCTGCAACACCTTGTCAACATAATCAGCCACAGATAGAGTTAATTTTCTCTTCTTCCTATCTTCGCAAATTTTCATGCCAAGGATTTGTTTTTCTTCCCCCAAATCCTTCATAGAAAAATATTTTGCTAACTGTTGTTTCAACCCGTTAACATGATCCATGTTAGATCCAGCTAAAAGTATATCATCAACATATAAACATAGAATAATGTAGGTATCATTATTCAACCTCTTAAAATAAACACAATGGTCATAATTACATCGAGTGTATCTATTCTCATTCATAAAAGTATCAAAATTACTATACCATTGTTGAGGTGCTTGCTTCAAGCCATATAAACATTTCTGCAATTTTTATGCAGGAGCATCCTGGGTGTAAGGGCAATCTTGCATCACCCAAAAATATATGTTTTTTCTATTCAATAAGGGCTATTTGTACAAAGCTGCTATTTTTAGAAACTTACTATTTTTAGTAAGTTGGTCGTTTGAACTCAGAATGTTCTAATTTTCCAGGTGAAGGTTCATCTTGGTCATATAAGAATGCCAGTTGAATTTCATTGCTAGATCATCTGTATTGGCGAAGTTATTAAGGATTTACTGTTGAGATTTTAGGGTGCAAAATCTTTGAGCTTAATTTTCAGGACCTTAGAGGCTCCGGATCGAGGTCAAACCCCCTACTAACTAGTGCTTCACATGTTAGGCACTGTAGATCATGATCTCCCCTTTACAGAAAGTGGTTATAATAGCCAATCGAAGCTACGGTTCAAAAGTTATGGCTTCCGGAAGTTGGGCTACCTAATCTCATGTTTTGTAAATATTTAAAGCCGACCCTTTTGTAATAAAAGTGAAACATAATTAAATGCTAAGGGTAGTCGGCCTTAATGGCTAGATTTCTAGAACCTTCTCAAGCGGTGGAAATTACCTATATAAAGAAGGCCTGTAGTGTTGTCTAGGGCAGTTCTGGGTAGATCTGGGTAATAATTTGAGGCTTTGTCCTACAAAATATTGTAAGGGGAATGCCCATGTGGCTTTGCATATTGTAATTCTAAAAGTTTGTAATTCCACATTTGTGGAGATAATAAGAAGTCCATTTTCTGTTCTTGCAAATTGTTGTTGCTTCTCTGTTTCTGTTATGTGTTTGTGGCATTAAGGGGAGCACCCTTCATCAAGTGGTATCAGAGTGAGAGGTTCTTGAGTGTGTAAACAGATCACCAACTATGAGGTAGTTTGTACCACAACTGTGGTTAGGGTTTTAGCACGCATCACAAAAATGCCTCCATGAAGGGAACATGGCGGAAGAGCTGGCGTTGTGACACCTGAGGTTAGAGAGCTCCAGAGACAAGTGCGAGCATTGCAAGAAGAGATTCGCAGAGGAATGAATCTTAATGTTAGAAATGAAAGTGAGGATGAAGCCGAA
>MU226878.1:4192659-4230228 GCA_018584345.1 Thuja plicata | reverse complement strand
GGGTGTAAGGGCAATCTTGCATCACCCAAAAATATGTGTTTTTTCTATTCAATAAGGGCTATTTTGTACAAAGCTGCTATTTTTGGAAACTTACTATTTTTAGTAAGTTGGTCATTTGAACTCAGAAAGTTCTAATTTTCCAGGTGAAGGTTCATCTTAGTCATATAAGAATGCCAGTTGAATGTCATTGCCAAATCATCTATATTGGCGAAGTTATTAAGGATTTACTGTTGAGATTTTAGGGTGCAAAATTTTTGAGCTCAATTTTTAGGACCTTAGAGGCTCCAAATCGAGGTGGAACCCCTGGCTGATTGGTGTTTCGAAAGTTAGGCACTGTAGATCGCGATCTCCCCTTTCCGAAAAGTGGTTATAATAGCCAATCAGAGCTACGGTTCAAAAGTTATGGCTTCTGAAAGTTGGACCACCTAATCCATGTTTTGTAAACATTTAAAGCTGACCCTTTTGTAATAAAAGTGAAAAATAATTAAATGCTAAGGGTAGTCAGCCTTAATGGCTAGATTTCTGGAACCTTCTCGGGCGGTGGAAATTGTCTATATAAAGAAGGCCCGTAGTGTTGTCTAGGGCAGTTCTGGGTAGATCTGGGTAATAGTTCGAGGCTTTGTCCTACAAAATATTGTAAGGGGAATGCCCATGTGGCTTTGCATATTATAATTCTGAAAGTTTGTAATTCCACATTTGTGGAGATAATAAGAAGCCCATTTTCTATTCTTGCAAATTGTTGTTGCTTCTCTGTTTCTATTATGTGTTTGTGGCATTAAGGGGAGTACCCTTCATCAAATTTGCACACTAAAATCTCCTTACCATTGATCTCAAATCCCCGTTGCTATAAAATATATATTTATTTATTCAAATCACCATGAAGAAAAGCTATTTTAACATCAAGCTTCTCTAAATGCAAATCTTCAGTAGCCACAATACTTAAAACAGTACGAATAGAATTCATTTTAACAACTGGAGAAAAAATCTCATCAAAGTCAATACCATGTTTTTGTGCAAATCCTTTTACGACTAATCTGGCTTTAAATCTTTTCTTACCTCCATCTTGTTCTTTCAACTTGTAAACCCATTCATTTTGCAAAGCCCGTTTACCTGCAGGTAACTTACATAAATCCCAAGTCTGATTTTTCAGCAAGGAGTCCATTTCATATGTAATTTTAGACTCCCACTAAAGCTTTGTATCCACCTACATAGCTTGATTATAACAT
Source organism: Thuja plicata (assembly GCA_018584345.1). Taxonomy (NCBI): domain Eukaryota; kingdom Viridiplantae; phylum Streptophyta; class Pinopsida; order Cupressales; family Cupressaceae; genus Thuja; species Thuja plicata. The sequence goes on along the minus strand of MU226878.1, from coordinate 4,229,002 downwards.
TCAGGTTCACTAGCATGGGTTAATAAAATAGAATATAAAGAAGGTGAAAATCTATCTGGAGGTCTACTTAGCCTTGTTGACTGTATAACATTCACTGGGGTGTGTGGTATTTGTTGTCATTGTTGTTGCAAAGTGTAAGGAATTACTAGAACATTATTTGTTGAAGTATCATCCAACTCTACATAATCAGTGTCTTTCTTCTCATGCTGTCACAATAGATCTTTGTACAACACTTTCTCATTGAATATGACATCCCTACTTCTTATAATTTTACAATTTTCAAAATTGAAAAGTCTATAGCCAAATTCATCAATGCCATATCCAACAAATACACATTTCTTTGATTTTTCTTCCATCTTGGATCTATTTTCAAAATCTATGTGTACAAATGCTTCACAACCAAAGGTTTTGAGAAAAGAATAACTTACCTTCCTACCAGTCCATTCTTCCTCTGGAATACCACAACCCAAAGGAGTAGAGGGACCTTTGTTAATTAAATAAATAGTAGTATTTACAGCCTCTACCCACATGTTTAAGGGGAGCCCAACATGCAATCTCATAGTCCTTGCATGCTCCATTATTGTCCTGTTTATGCGTTCAACCACTTCATTTTCTTGTGGAGTCCTTGGAACCATTTTTTTCCTACGAATACCATTAGAGGAACAATAATATTCAAATTATTTTCTGTAATACTCACCATCATTATTAGATCTGAGATATTTTAATCTTTTACCTGTCTCATTCTCAACCAAGATTTTCCAGTTCTTAAAAGTTTCAAACACATCATATTTCTGCCTAAGGAAATAAATCCAGACTTTCCTAGTTGCATCATCTATGAAAGTAACATAATACACAAATCCACTGAGGGAAGATACATGAGTTGGCCCCCATACATCTGTATGCACAAGCTCTAATTTATCATCTTTCTTTTCCTTCCCACCCTTCAAGAAACTAACTCTCTTTTGTTTCCCATACACACAACTTTCACAGAAATCCAAATTTACACATTTCAGACCTGGTAAAAATTTCTTTGAGTGAAGTAATTTCATACCTTTCTCACTCATGTGCCCAAGTCTGTTGTGCCGTAGTGTTGTTTCTATATCCACAACAATTGTTTTGTGTTCAACCTGCTCAACTGTAGCAACTATTCCTAAACATTCATTTTTCTCTGTACCAATTAAAGTAGAAAGAATTCTATTACCTGTACAAAGATATAAGGTTCCTACTTTCACACTTTTTTCTACTACTAAGGAACCTTTAGAAACCTTCCATTTTTTATCATTAAAAGTAACTGTGCAACCCTCATCACCTAGCTGCTCTGCTAAAATTAAATTTCTACTCAGTCTTGGAACATGTCTTACCTCTTGTAGTAGCCAATGATCCCCATTATGCAACTTAATATTAATTCTTCCCTTCCCAACAATTTTATAGGGTTCATTATCTCCCAAATAAACTTGCCCAAAATCACCTTGGACATAATCAATAAAATAAATCCTATGGGGTGTGGTATGAAAAGAAGCCCCTAAATCTAGGACACATGAATCATCAACATTTTCAAGGGAAAGGACCAAAAAATCATCGTCATATTTATTACTTACCACATTTGCCTCCTTATTGCCTTCATATTTGTCTCCTTCTTTATTCTTCTGAGACCTGTAATCTTTTTTCTTATGACCTAGCTTTTCATATTACTAGCAGTCACTAGGTCCTCTTGATTGAGACCTCTTTCCATTTGACTTCCCTCATGATTTCCCATGATTTCCAGAGTTGTTTCCTCTATCTCTTGTTTTGTCTCTTCTTTCTGCATTCAAAACACTACCTGATGTAGATCTGCCTGAGATTTTTCTACAAATTTCCTTGCTTAGAATAACATCAAAACATCATCAAATTTTAGGGTGTTCAAATTAGAAACAAAATTACTAACAACAATTATCAAGCTACTCCATCTTTCTGGAAAAGAACACAAAATCAAAAGAGCCCTAATTTATTCATCAAAATTTATACTTATAGAAGATAATTGACTAGTAACTGTATTGAACTCATTCAAAATGATTAGTCATTGACCCACCTTCTACCATCTTCATATTAAATAAACACTTCATAAGAAATACCTTATTCTAAGTGGAAGGCTTTTCATACAACTTTGCTAGGGTTTCCATCAACTCTTTAGTTGTCTTTGCTTTGGTAATATTAAATGCCACCGATTGTGCCAGGCATAAGCATATGCTACCAATGCCTTTCTATCCAGAATATACCAATCCTCCTGAGACATAGTAATGGGTTTCTTGATCACTCCTTCCAATGTTCACCATAAATCCTTCTGATAGAGACAGTCCCCCATCTGCATTTTCCATAACTCAAATTTCTTCCCTTTAAACTTCTCAACCTTCAACTTACCCTCATCTGTCATTACTACCACTCAACCGTGAGACTCCCACTAAACCATGAGATCTCCCATAGAGGATAACTAAAGACAACCTCACTCTGGTACCACTTGTTAGGATTAACACAACAGAAATAACAATTACATGTAGAATAATAACCAATATCAAAGAATAAACCAAAATAGAAGAGAACACAAGACACAAAGATTTAACATGGTTCACCCAATTTCTGGGCTATGTCCACCAAACAACAAGTCCAATATTTCTATTATCTAGTGATTACAATCTGATCGCAATACACAATCCCTTACAACTCAATACCACCATAAGAAGCAACTCAAAAAACAATACAATACATAAAACCCTAACCCTAAGCCAATTTATACAATATTATACCACTTTAGGGTCAGAACACATTGGCCTAAAAATTGTCTGAAATAAAGCTAAAGTACTTTCCTAGATAGTACTTTCCTAATCAGTCACCACAATATAATATTTAGTGGAGGGGGTTTTGATTTTTAGAGACAAGATTATGTTATTTTCAATATCATGTTAACACTTTGATTCGCTCAAAATTTAATTCTCTGTTGAGTACATGTCATTTATATTTAACTGTGATTTTTGGGCCTTTTTGGTGCTACTTTGATCATGAATATATAAATATTCTATGTCAAGTTAATGGTTATTATTGGCTCTAATTTGACTCTCATGATTTTAATTATGAAACTTCTTAAACTAGAACATGTTTGAAACTCTTCAGTTGAAGAATAATTGGATGTTTAGAATTATATCATGTCAATAGTGATGCTAGAAATACATATATGGATGAGGAATATAATAGGAGTGGTTATTATTGGATTGAATTTGAATCTTATGATTTTAATTATGAAAATTCTTAAACTAGAACATGTTTGAAACTCTTTCAATTGAAGAATAGTTGAATGTTTAGAATTATATCATGTCAATAGTGATGCTAGAAATACATATATGGATGAGGAATATAATAGAATTTTTGCATTATCTTTTGAGATTCTATGGATGCACCCAAGAAATGATATAAATATCATAATTCGTATCTAGGATCTTATTACTTTGTTCTCACTTCAACAATGAAGGGATAGTGACATACTATGCTTATCTTTCACGATTGTGCTAATGTTTTTATATGTTTTGTCAGATTTGGAATTTATTTAAATCACTTTGATTTGTGCCAAAATTATTGGCACGCCACCCTAGTGCTAGACTTTAATTCAATATTTCTTTACCTTTCCTAAACCAAAGTTTGTGAAGAGTTGACTTCTCAATTTCATAGCTTGTTTAATGAATTTAGGTCTCATAGTAATTAAACTTCTCATAAGGGATGTTACCTTTCTAAAATGTAAATATTAGGATCAACAATTCTTTTTTCTTGCACACCCAGTAGGACCTAGAAATTTTAAATTGAAGGTGTGTGTATGAGCCCCACTCACACTTTCTGGTACTTAAGAATATTTCTTCCAATTTTGGTTATTGTATCTAAACTCAGGAGTGGATATCCCACCAGTTATCAGTGCAAATTGGAATGCTATTCCTACCAATGCTTTGAAGACCCTACCTAAAATCAATGGAGAAGATGACAATACTCCTACTGAACACATGTTTCACATGGAAAATACCTATGCAATGCACCTTATAGTAGAGAAAAATGTGACATTGAGACTTTTAGCTACCTCTTTCAGAGGAAAGACCTCTACCACCAAATGCCAAAATGACACATGATAAACTTGGTGATCTATTCTATAAAATATATTCAAAAAAAGGTGATCACTCATCTTTTCTTCAACAATTGATTACTATAAAGAGAGGTCCTCAACAAGTAGTCATAGATTTCAAAATACCCGACATAGGACCCCTCCCAATGCTCATTCCCTATAAGCTATGACATTTTTTTTCTATTTAAAAGCATTTAAACTAGATATGGTCTTGGCCATTCAAATAATTGGAGGAACTACTTGTAATTTGTGTAGTAAGGATCTAAAGAAATCCACAATAACATCAAAATCTCAACCATAAAGAGATCTATTAGGAAAGTATTCCCAATTTTGAAAGAGGAAGCAAATAAACAACATGCATAATCATCAAATCATATTGAAATAAATTAAAATACATGAACATGAAACCAAAAGTCCTCCTTTGTTTTTTTCATTCTCTATGCAATGTGGGCTCTCAGAAATGAGTGTTTGATGTGCTAACATAAGAATTCAAAGAAATTATGGTTAAAAAGTTAAGAGAATTGTATCGCTCTTTATAAGAATCTCAGAGGTTCTAATCAAGATTCCTTGATTAGTGAGAGTAATTGCCTATGATTGGAGGATTGAACTCAGAGTGAGTGGGAGTTGAACATAATTGATTGCCTCTCAACACAATAGATAAATGTGTTAAGAGGATGGATTGAAGAGTTGACTAATTTGATTGAATACTGTAACTGATGAGGTGAAATAGAAGACTAGATAGATTAAATAGATAACTGATTTGATTGACGAGTCAAGGAGAGTTGATTGAGAAGTTAACTAAAACTCATAATTGAAAGGATAAATAAGATTAAATAAATAAAATAGTTTATTTATTTTCACATATGGGGCTATATAATTACTTATTCATTTATGAGAGAAAAAATAAGTTTCATTAAATAAATATTATTTATTTAATTATGAGAGGGAAATTGATTTAATTATTACATAAATATAATAATAATAAGAAACATTTAATTAAATAATATTACATAGGGAATAATTAAATAATGTTATTTATTTCATTACTTTATAGATGAATAGTTGATGAAATATTTGATTAGATGTTTACTAATTACGTAATTAATTAAAATCACTTAATTATGAATTTATAGGAAAATGATGATTTTTGAATTTAGAATATAGTAGAAAGACTAATAACGATTTTTTAATAATTGAAGAATGTTAGTAAAGTCATTGCATTAAAGCAACTCGCCATTTTAAGTGTCTACATTTTTCCTCTCTTTGATATAATGCATTTTAAAACGTTATTTCAAAGAATAAGTGATAACAATATGCCACTGTATGCTCTAACAAGAATAAGGTGACGATAAGGTAAATGATGCCCCCTTGAGAGATTGTTTATGCAAGAAAGGCATGAATGATCTATTGAAAGAAGATTTAGATTAAATGATGCAAGAAAAGAATAATTAGTAGGAAGTGAAGAATGTTGGTAAGTTATGATGACTGTCTGATGGCTATGAGATGTAATGAATCATGATATACTTTTTATGTTATGTATATGTGATGGATGTATGCATTTCCTAAATGATGTGATGCTATGCACTTAATTTTGTTTCTTTGATTTTCATATGCACTTTTTATGATGTGACTATATGTGATGTAGATTAGATGATAGTCTATGTTAAATGATCCACATGTGTTTTTATATGACTTTATATGATGGATAGATGCATTTTTATGGGTACTATATGTATGATTTATGATGTATGCATACTAACATGTTGGATTTTGTATTTTTGTTGTATCATGACACTTTATCTTAATGATTTTTTAGGAGTGACATAAATAATTTTTAGTAGTGATAGATAGGAAATGGGAGAAAATGAGAGAAAATGGGAATGAATCTTAATTGAAACCTTAATTCTTTTCAACCATCTTCGAATTCCAACTTATTTTGAAATTTCTTTCATCATTGAGCCACTTTTATTATAGAGAAAAAGAATACCATCATACTTAGATATTAATGATCTAGGTATGACTATCATTTTGTATTCTAACATGCACTTTAAATAGAAAAGGAATGTGGGATGATTCATCTAGGTTGAGAATTAAGAGTCAAGGTATGCATGAAATATTACAACCAAATTATCTATTACAACATGTTTTGCAATTAGATATCACATGTGGATGTGAAGACTCTTACCATAGACACCCAAAAGACTCTTTTAACACTTCACAACAAACATCTCATAGACAATGGATAAAAAAGATAATTCATGAACCATCCCAACATATTTAATCACTTCTAGAATCATGGAGATGCATAAGAATATTACTTGTGAAAATAAAGACATAATAAGACCAACTTGACTCAACAAGTAAGAATTCATATTGATTATGTGTCTGTATTTTTGTAGTAGTTCAAACATTAAATTTTAATGTTTTGTTGATGTTGTTTGATTTAAAGTATCAGGTACCCTATATAAGATTGCCTCATCTAGTTTTGAGTATTCCTCCCCTTGTCTAAGTCAACATGACTATTTTGACAAAGACCTTTCTATGGGACTTGTGATAGATAAGAGAGTGTGATCAATTTGACTAAGGACTTGCTGATAAGTGGACAGTTTTGACTTGGTTTTGCTAAAACTCAGACTTTCCATATGACATCACTCAATGCCTATTTTGAAATGTGCAAGGACTGGATTGATATACAAAGAAGATTTATTGCATAATTTTCTCAGTTTTTCATTTTTTTTTTGTCTTTGACAAAAAATTTCAAACTTTTTCATAAATATTTTTGTTGTTTTATGAGGATATTTTTGGATGATTTTAAAACTTTTTGAAGGTATTTTCCAATTTTTAGAATTTTCCCAGATTTTTTTTATGATTTTTAGGTATTTTTAAAGATTTTTTTCCATTTATTTGGTATTTATTTCAAAACTTGATGGATCAAGACATTGGGGTGGGCCTAGTCAGGACTGAATGGGCAATTTATTACATAATGGGCATGGTGGAATAACTTTTTGCTGCATATGAGATGATAGGACAAGGGAAATTGATAAATCTCAAGCCACGATGGATTTTATTGTGGAATATGAGGTATGATGACTAGTGAAACCAGGTTGGAGTTATGATAGATGGTAGAGAAATGATCTCTATACATGGCATCAGATTGCCTGGTTTTCACCATAGTACTTGGCTAAGGTGCCACGAAAGTGGTTTTCACCATAAGACAAATTTACTTATCTTGTATTTCTATTTTTTGTGTCCAACTTCAAAATATCTAAGAACAATCTTTTTTTTGTAGGTTTTCCTGAGACATTTTTGATATGCATGAAAATGTGTTAGTTCATTTTGTCTTTTTTATCAAGAAACACTAGCTCCTATAGTTGAGATATCTGGTAGTCCTCATTTGAAATGATGTGCTGGAGTGATGCGCGCAATGATGGGAGCTCAAAATCTATTGGAAAGATAGCTTCAATACCATATACTATTTATTATGGAGTGGCTCATGTGGGATTATGAAAACTAGTGCAATATGCCCATAAGGTGGGGTTGAGTTGAAGGTGACAGTCTCGACCAACTTCATTGACTGTATTTTTGAAGTTTTTTATAATAGTTTTATTTTTAGCCCCAGCCTGGCCTTTACCTTGGGGAAAGTAGAGTGAACAATAGATATAGTGGATGGGGATTTTTTTGCAAAGATCATCTACTTGTTTATTTTTAAAGGGGGGCCATGATCTTTAATGATGGTTTGTGGAATACCATATCGACTTATGACATAGTTTAAAAGAAACTTGGAAATCTATTTTCCAGTGGTGTAGGCCAGTAGAATTGATTCAACCCAGTTTGTAAAATAATCAGTGGCTATTATTATGTACTTATGACCATCAAAGGATAAGGGATGAGTCTTTTCAATGAGGTCAAACCCCCATTGCAAAAAGGGCCATGGTGATGTGAGTGGCTGCAACTCTTGAGAAGGTGCATGGATGAGGTTTTTGTGAATCTGACACTTTCTGCACTTTTGCACAAATAAGAAAGCATCTGTTTGCATTGTAGGAAAATAATACCCAATTCTTAAAATCTTCTTGGCTAAGGTCACTCAAGTAGAATGAGAACCAAAAATTCCCTCATGTATTTCTAATATTGTTTCTTATGATTCTTCTGAGTTGAGACATCTGAGGAGTGTTCCCTCTAGACTGCATTGATAAAGGGTATTGATAATGATAGTGTAATGAGAGGCTTTCCTTATCAAGGTTTTTTTGGTTTCAGGACAAGTCAAGGGGAATAGTTTGGCTAGTTAAGTAAGCATATATGTCTCGTACTAGGGGGAATTGGGACCAAACATTTTGTATACAACCTTAGGTTTGGGGACTTTAGAGGCATGGAATACAAGCCATTTGACCATGAACTCACAATGTGTCACATCAGGTGGCATATTGAGAAAAGATCCTATATTAGCCATGACATCTAATGCTTTATTCTTGATTCTCAAGATTTTCTCAAATGATATAATTTCAAAATGTTGATTGATGTCTTCTACCATTGCCTTATAGGGAATAGTTTGTCATTCTTAGTTTCATATCTATCGTTGACTTGGTTGATAATGAATTGAGAACATTTGTACACATGTATTTATTGGATATTCCATTAGACAACATTCTTTAGCCCTATGATCAATGCTTCATACTCAGCTATATTGTTGGTGCAGTAAAACCTTAGACTATATGACCTAGGAATGAAGTCTCCTTAAGGAGTGATAAATACTATGTCAACACCTGATCCCTTTTGTGTGTGAAAGTCTTCAAAGTATAATTTGCACTATTCCTACTTCTCAAGGGAAAATAAGCTTTCATATGGAAACACTATCAACATTGGATGACTAAAATGTAATGGTACATCTACCAATTGGTCATAAATAGCTTGTCCTTTAATTTATTTTTTGTTCATATAACTAATGTCAAACTCACTGAGGATCATGGCCCATCGTTACCCTATTAATGTGGCTTTACTATATAGATATTTAAATGGATCAATTTTAGCCATTAGGATTGTCTTGTGACTTAACATGTCATGTTTGAGCTTTTTAGAAGCAAAAACTACTACCAACACATGCTCTTTCGATTGAAATATAGTTTAGTTCATAAGCCCGTGGCAATGACGGATAACACTTAGGGCCAAAGGCACTACCAAGCACCAAAAAAACTTGCTAAACATAACTCAAAAGATTTAAACACAGAAAATGAGAGAAGGAATGTAAAATATTTTCATTAAATAATTAAAATTCATACATTCTGGGTTGTAAGGTCTTCCTGGTTATGACCAAATACATTAAAATCTATTACAGAATAGTCCTCACACATGTAGATCACAAACCCTTGATCCAAATCTATTATCTCCACTGCTGCCTAATCTAAGAACATAACACTACTTTTATACAAGAGGCTACCAAAAATTTTGGCCCCAAAAGATCCTAAAGATCCAAGATAGGAGACAACAATGATCCATATTTAGGTCCACACATTCCCCAATGGAAGATCCCAACATTAATTATTCCAGGAAATTAAATAAAAATGTCGGCCAAAAGATCCAACCAAAAACACCCACTCAGAGAGACAACCACCGAGCAGATAGGAACAAGTACTAAGACTGATCAATGAAATAGAGCCAAAATTAGTAACCAAGTTTAGTCAAATAATTGAAATCACAACCTTCAATTGAGCACTCTAAGAAGTTACCGAGCAGTCTCCAACAAGATACTGAGCTAAAAAAACATATTTTTGGTTGATACAAGATTGCCAAGAACCCAAGATGCTCCTACATCAGATGCCTGGGGTTAAAATAAATGATTCTCTGAATCATGAGTTAGGTGTAACCTAAGATGAATCCAACTCAGATTGAGAAATCCATGTAGAGTCTTCAATCAGTATTTTCTTCCAATTTACCAAATATTCCATGTAATCCTTTCTTCTTTTTCTTTTACCAATTCTTTGTTCCCAACTCAGATTGAGAAATCTATGTAGAGTCTTCAATCGGTCTTTTCTTCCACTTTACCAAATATTCCATGTAATCCTTTCCTCTTGTTCTTTTACCAATTCTTTGTTCCAAAATCTATTCAACTTCTTCTATCTATTTCTTAGGATAATCACTTAGTAATGCCACTTCTTCATCAGGTTCATGATACTCATACAAATCTAAAATTTTGAATATAGGTGATATATCCATGTCATTAGGTAAATCTACTTCATAAGAATTTCCACTGTCAATTTTTATCAATATCTTGCAAGGACCAAATTTCTTCATCTTCAGTTTACCATATGTTCCAACAAGAAATTTGCCTTTCTTTAAATGAAACATCACTTCATCACCAACCTCAAAAACTTTATGTCTTCTTGATCTATCTTCACTATCCTTGTATTTCTGATTACTTTGCTCCAACTTATGTTTCACTTCCTCATGCAATGAATTCATAGACTTAGTGAATTCTTCTCCTTCAACACTCATATTCTCTTCTCCAACAATATCTCTCAAGTCTAATATACCTCTTGGCTATATGCCAGTAATAATGTCAAAAGGTGTCTTGCTAGTACTCCTATTCATTGAATTATTATATGCAAACTCTTCTTGTGCTAACATCAAATCCCAATTACTTGGGTTGTCCCCAAATATGAATATCAACAAGTTACCAAAACTTTGGTTTACAATCTCTATTTGTCCATTAGTCTATGGATGAAATGTAGAACTATACTTCAACTTGGTTTCCAGCTTCTTCCAAAGATATTTCAAAAAATAGCCAAAAAAATTATTGTCTCGATCAGAGATGATACTCCTTGGTAATTTCCTTGAAGAAAACATCTTCTATATGCATTGTGTTTGATATTTTTGTACATGGTATGAAATGTGTCATCTTGGAAAAATCTATCCAGTTTCATGCAAATTCTTCATATCATCAAAACCAAGAACCTCAATTCTCATTTCAGTCAACAAATAGCTTCTCCTTCTGAATGCATCAGCAACTCGATTGGATACCTCACTCTTATGTTTGATCACAAATGTGAAACTCTGCAAATATTCTACCCATTTCAAATGTCTTTGATTCAACTTATTATGACTACCCAAATACTATAAAGCCTTATGATCAGTATACAACACAAATTCTCTCGACATCAAATAATGTCTCCATATTTTTAGGGCTTGCACAATAGTATATAATTCTTGATCATATACATAATATTTACTTTTAGCATCATTCAAATTCTCACTAAAGAAAGCAACAGGTTTACCTTCTTGACACAACACAACTCCTATTACACTACCACTTGGATCACACTCAACATGGAATACCTTATTGAAATAAAGTAAGGATAAAGCAGGATATTCAACAACCTTTTGTTTCAAAGTCTCAAAAATATTATTATCTCCATGTGTCCACTGGAATTCTCTCTTGTTTCCTCTCATTGTTTCAGTCATAGAATTACAAATTGAACTGAAATTTATGATGAACTTTCGGTAAAAAATTTCTAACCCATGAAATGATCTTACCTCACTAACATTATTAGGCATAGCCCAATCAAGTATAGCTTCAAATTCTTAGGATCCATCTTCAAACCATCAACTGACATCACAAAACCTAAATACACAACCTCTTGTTTCATGAAGGAACACTTTTTTCAAATTAATCAACATCTTCTCTTCTTTCAACCACTACAATACCTATCTAATGTGAAACAAAATTTCTTCTCTTTTTGTACTGAATATCAGGATGTCATCTGAGTACACAATCACAAATTCACCAAATAATTTCTTCAAAACCTTATTCATCAACCTCATAAAAGTACTCAGTGCATTAGTTAAACCAAAATTCATAACCAACCATTCATACAAACCTTCTTTTGTCTTGAAATAAGTCTTCCATTCATCACCTTTTTTGGTTCTGATATGATGATATCCACTCTTCAAATCAATCTTGGTAAAATATTTTTCTCCCCGCAAAAAATCCATTATGTCATCCATTATCGGTATAGGGAGCCGATACTTAAATGTTATCTTGTTAATAGCTCTTGAATTAGTACACATTCACCATTCGTCATTCTCATTAGATTCCAACATAGCTAGTATTACACATGGAATCAAAATTTCTCTGATCAAACCTTTCTGCAACAACTCATTAACTTGTCAGTTGAGTTCCCCATTCTTGGTTGGTTTCAATTGGTGTGGTGCCTTGTTTGGAAAACTAGCTCAAGGAATTAGATCCATACAATGACTAATATCTCTCATTGGTTGCAAACCATTAGGTACATTATCTAAAATAATCTCCTTGTACTTGGTGAGAAACTTATCAAATTATGCAGAAACTTTATCTTATGTTTTCTCACTCAGTTTGTTAGGAATCACAACATAACATACATCATTTATCTACAATTCCTTAACAAACTGTCTACCTTCCATCAAAAAAACTTTCACAGATGTAAACACCTCAATGACATATTCTTCAACCAAAGATAACAAGATTTCCTTCTTTCCATCAACCCAAATAGTGTATTGGTTTAATATTCCATCATGTATAGCATGTCTATCATACTGCCAAGGTCTTCCCTACAAAATATGACAACAACCCATAGGCATAATATCATACAACACCTTATCATAATACTTTCCAATTTTTAGATTTATAAAACATTTTTTGCTGACCATGAGTGTATGATCATCCTTGACCCATGAAATTTTATAGGGTTTTGGGTGCTTCAATCTTTTAAACTACAACTTAGTAACTATTTCTTCTGATGCTAGATTCTTTGAGCTTCTACTATAAAAAATTACTTCCCAAACTTGGTTCACAACTTTGCATTTGGTCTTGAACAAACTTTTCCTTACCAGATGTTCCTTATTATTTTCACTCCACAAGATTCTTGTGACCATTAGGTTTTCTTCCTTCTTAGGTTCATTCGGTGAATCTTCTTACATCAGAGCATTTATGATACTACCAAATTTATTGCTTGTATGTGTACACTCAAATGATCTATGTCCCTCTTCTCCACAATCATAACAAGTTCCTTGGAACCCTCTTTTGTTATATCCACCTTGGGATTAATTACCTCTTCCTCTGAATGAAATTACACCTTTCCAATCGGTCTTACCTTTGTCTTGATCTTTATTGTCCTGATAATATCTTCTATTTTTTCCATAAGATCTACCTCTTCCTCTAGGGAATCTACCACCTCTTCCTCTTTGTCTTTGCTCATGTATTTTATTCAATTTTTCTTCATCTTTTAGGGAAAACTGATAAACCTCTTCAATACTCTCCTTCTTTACCAAACTGATCTCTTCTTGAATATAAATCCTCATTCCATTCAGGTATCTTGCAATTATTTTGACCTGATCTTCATCATGTCCAGATCTGATATCTAACCTTTAAAATTCTTCAGTGTAATCTTTCACAAAGCTATCTTTTTGCTTCAAACTTTGCATTCTCCTAACTAGGTTAATTTAATAATCACAAGGTAGAAATTCGCCCTTCAACTTATTTATCATCTTATTTCATACATTGATATTGTCTTTACCTTTCTTCTTTCAGTCCAATTGGAGATTCTCCCACCACAAGGATGCATTATTCCCTACATACCCATCCCTATATTGTGTTGGAAAAATGTTGGGTCCCCTATATTTTGTTTCTTTTCTTTTTCAGGCCCTTGCCCTTGCCTTGTCTTTTGTTTTTCTTTTGGGTCCTCTCTAGGATTCGGATCCCAGAGAGTTATCTCTCAGAAGGCAATGACTTCCAGACCTTAGGGTCCTATCACATCATCCCCCTTTTTTTGGAAGGGGTGATCGCTAGGTGTCCTGAGGTCCGGACTTTAGTGGCTAGCCTGTTTCATGGAATGGTCATTAGTAATTAATGCACTCCTTTAGGAATTATTTAAGGCCTTTTTAATTTTTCATTTCACATTTTCCATGAACTAATTACCTCTTGGTGAATTTTCTGAAGAGCGAAGTACAGTGTTTCCTAAGCTAAGGTGTTTAAGTTATAAGGTGTAGGAGGTGTGTTCAAAGATTCCTCAAAGTTTTTGGGTGACAGAGTGAGACGAATTTTGACTCCCCTTTCCAGCATTCTAAGTTTTAGGTAGGCCTTTGGTTTACTTGTCCTTCATTTATTTTTTTGTTTTTTTTTCTTCTGGTTTCTTTTTCGTTATTTTTTTTCTTCCTTTTCCTTCGTCTTCTTTTTGTTTTGTTTTTCCCATTTGGGATTTATGCATGTTGGGTGTTCTTTTTCCCATGTCATCCAGACCATGGTTCCTATTTTGCATGTTGTTCTCCCTGGACCTAGTCGTGCATCTCATTTTCCTTCATAGCTATCCTACTAAAAGGGGAGATGTCTTTATTTTTGTTGTGCATATTCTGTAGATAAGTGTCTAGCTGTCCTTCTCTATAGTTTAGTTAGTTTTGTAAATTTGGAATCACAGAGCATTGTAAATCTCTATAAATTGTCATTCGAGTCTTGTAAAAAGTTGTGAATTCTGTAAGTTTGGGGGCCCTGCATTTTTTTAGTGCATCATCTTAAAATTGAAGCACTTCCATTTTGGTAGGTTTAGCACCCTTATTTAGTACACTTGCATATTAGGATGCACCTACACTTAATTCTCCATTTCTAGGTGAAACAAGGGTTAGGATCCTATGGATCCTCCTTAATTTCCTTCTTTGTGGCTTTATTTTTAGGTATAACCTATGTATTGGCTCTCCTAATCTTCATCATACCTTCTCTATGGCCTTTGTGCCTCTGCCCATCACTCTGGTCTTTTTTCTCACCTTCCTAGGTCCCCGACTAACCTGGGAATCTTGCAGATTTATTAAGGTGACCTTCTTGAAACCTCAAGTTAGGGTTGAATTTGATTTTGACCTAGGTCAGAATTGAGGTCAACCTTGACCTAGGTCAAGTTCAAATTTGATTTTGACCTCTATCAGGTGTTGGTCCCTGCTTTCAGATCTGGAGCTTATCGGGATTCTAAACTTAAAGATAGGTCCCCAAGTCTGGGTACGGAAGTGTTTTCTTTGATATTCAAATTAATAAATCCCATCTTTGGTTGGTTATTGTAATTGAACCATAATTCAAGGTGAAATTTGAATTTGGGTCCCTTACATTACCCTAGGAGGTCTATATTGAGATCTCTATATAAACACTCTCTTTTGCCTTCATTCTTGATGAAAGAAAATCATGAGATGAAATGATGATGATGATGCAAGAATGAAAGAGGATGATATAGAAGGACAAGATATGATGATACCTTAAGACATACAAGAATTTTTTGGATAAGCTATTTTAGATCTTCATTAGAGAAAGAAAGAGTTCTTCCTCCCTTCCTTTTTCTTGGATCTACCATTTTAACCATTCAAGCATTCAAAAGATACTATCATGGGGTAGCAACTATGGATTGTGAGTTTGGTAGGAATACTTTAGCCATGGGGGCTTGGTATGCTTCCTTTATCATATTCAAATCTATGCCTTTCTCTCTCCTTTTCAATTCATGCTAGGGTTTCAATCTAGAGGATTAGATCTTGGAATTATACATTTAAAGCTCTTTCTAAGAGAAACAAACACATACATTCTATTACATTCGTCTATTCGTGGAGGTGGAAACTGCCAAAATGGGGGTTTGACTAAGGAAAAATCCTATATAGCCACCCAAAATGCCCTTTTTTAGATATTTGCAGGTACTATTTCAGGAGTTACAGGTCAGAATTAGACATTCTGGGTTAGAATCGACATCATGTTCTGGGTTAGAATCAAGATTTTGTTCTGGGTCAAAATTGGAAGTTTTGGGTCAAAGGTGACACTTATTTTTGGGTCAAAATAAAAACTAAGCCAGATTGGAAAAATATTTCTGGGTTTTCTTCATCTCTGCATTTCTGTTCCAGATTCATTTGCAGATTTTCCAGAAACTCAACAAAGACATCATAAAAGGGGTATTTCTAGATCTTCTATGATGTGAGGTAGGTATTTTACTCCATTATTCTTTGCAAACATTTCCAGCTCTACATTCTTTATCATAACAATTAAATGTAAATGGTTGAATATGGCATAGGGTTTCTTTTATATGCAAATCCCCATTGTTAAAACCCTATTTAAAAGACCATCATAATTTACCCCTTTACATTTTGGTGAACCCACGATAGACAACTCTTTCTTTTTGGTGTTAGATTTACATTTTATATTAGCTCCTGCATATAGAAGTAGATTTCTTTTATTCTCTTGCATTTATATTTCAAAAATATATAAAAATTACAAAATTTCTTTAAAAACACAGAAACATTTACATGCTTGTAATTTTACTTTGTGTTCAACATGTATGACTTTTGTTTTGAATACTTATATGAGGCTTTTATTGCACAAGAGGATAGATCCCTTAATGAGGTACATTGAAGTGAGAATGAAAATGGTTTGAATGAGATCTCCATGGATCCTATTTCTATTTCATCCTCCTCCACAACCTCTCCAATTGACATTTACCATAGGGTGTGTGCATGGTTACCTTCATGTTCCACTATTTGCAACATTGATGCACCTAGAATGTTATTTCCTAAACCTTTGATGATGGTAAAAGGATTTCCTCAAATAACTATTAAGGGTCAACCTAGAGATCCTTTGGATTTATTTTAATAGCATGGATTCCATTTCACATGTTTATCACACACGAAATAATCCTCAACCTACTATTCTAGCTTCTTTACCTCCTTCTCAACCCATGCTTCCTCAAGCACCAAGGTTACCTTCTTCCTTTAAGGAGTATGATTTAGTTGAGCAATTACTCGCTACTCCAGCTAAGATATCTTTATGGGAATTGCTTCAAACTTCTCCTACATATCATGAGGCTTTGCAAAAATCTTTATCTACTCTTCTCGCTCTGCCTTCTAACCAAGAGAATATAAATTCATTTTTGGAGTGCATGCATACTATGCCTTATGTACCTCCTATTGTGTTTACCGATGATGATTTACCTTCTGTTGAGGTGCAAAATCAATATGATGCTCTTATGGTTGTTGTTTCTATTAATCAGAGTATCATTCATAGAACATTAATTGATAATGGATCTAGGATTAATATTTGTAGCATGGATATGCTTAAAGTAATTAAGGCCAATCTTAAAACTATTCAACCAGATAATGTCCACATTCATGGATTTGATAATATCACAAAGAAAACTTTGGGCATTATTACGCTACCTATTAAGGCTGGTCCAGTTCTACTCAATACACCTATTCATGTTATGCCAAGACCTCTCAATTATAACCTTATGTTAGGAAGACCTTAGTTACATACTATGAATGTGGTTCCTTATACTCTTCATCATAAGGTTAGGTTCATTTATAACAATCTGATGTATACACTATATGCAGATGATGCAATGAATCCTTGCCCAAATGTGGAATATGCCAAGGTTTCTAAACCTATACAACCAAGTAAGGAACCTGAGAAACCACCTGAAGTTAAGCAAGCTGCAACTCCATCTTCTTCTTTGACTAGAGATGATTGGGGAACATTGGAATTTAATCCTTATTTTATGGGAGAATATAAAGTTATTGAATTGAAATTTATGAAAGAACAAAGTGGGTTTGAAAAACAAGTTTTTACTCCCCCCCACTTTTTGAGGAATTAAAAAGTAACTTTGTTGCTTCTTCACTTGAAGAAGCAATTGAGACAATAAAACTAGATTGCTATGACATTGTGACATATGCCACTCCCTTGACTCAATCTGATATGGCCGATAGATATGGTTTTGGTTACCATCTACTCAAGAAATCAGGATTCAATGGGAAAGGATGTAGTAAATATGAACAAGGCATACAAGTGCCCTTGGACAATGAAGTTTATGATTATACTTATGGGTTAGGATTCAATCCTTATAAAGAACCATCAGATTTTCCTCTCAATGTAAATCACATCTATCATGGACATTTGAAGTTGGTTAATCCACTTCTTCTTGACATGGATCAAAAACCTAGTTTGGATTATTTTCCTGAGGATGAAGCCCTAGCCAATTTTTTAGGGGCTTATCAGGATCTACCTACATTTCATCATAAAAGAAGAAATCCCTATTGTCTGAATAATGAAGCCTATTTTGGAGAACATGATGAACAAGATATTTCTCCTTTGCCAATATATTCTCCCATGCAAAGGAATTTATTAATAATTGAGACTATTGAAGTTCAAGTGGATGTGAATGACTCTAAAAAAAAATCAAATTTGGGAAATATTTGAATCAAGATGAACATGATCAGTTGGTTTCCCTCTTGCTTGAATATAAGGATATATTTTATTGGACATATTAAGATATGCCGGGTATAGATCCTAAGATTGTTACTCACAATATTTTTCTCAAACCTAATGCTAAACCTATGAAATAGAAAATCCAAAAGATGAATCCATGCATTGCCTTATTAGTTAAAGGTGAAATTGAAAAATTATTAGGTGCTAGGTTCATCCGCTCTATTGATTACTCTGAATGGATTTCCAATATTTTGGTTGTTTCTAAAGGAGGAAATAAGATAAGGATGTGCACCGAAATTCAAGATTTAAATAAGACATCCTTAAAAGATGATTTCCTGTTACCTAATATTGATATGATTGTAGATTTGACAGCGGGGCATGCTTTATTATCTTTTATGGATGGTTTTTCAGGTTATAATCAAATCTTTATTCATATAGAAGACCAACTTAAGACCACATTTATAACACCTTGGGGAATATTTTGTTGGGTCATGATGTCATTTGGATTAAGAAATGTGAGAGAAACTTATCAGCGCGCTATGACTTTGATTTTCATGACTACATTCATAAGATTATGGAAGATTATGTGGGTGATATCTTGGAAAAATCTATACAAAGAGAGGATCATGTTTTTATTTTAGGACAAATATTTGAAATAATTAGGAGTTATAATATGACATTGAATCCTAAGAAATGTGCCTTTGGAGTTGATTATGGTAAATTATTAGGATTTATAATCTCTAAGTGAGACATAGAGGTTGATACTGAAAAGATTGATTCTATTATTAACATGCCTCCTCAGAATATTTCTCAATTACACAATTTATAAGGAAAAATACAAGCCATTCATCACTTTGTTTCTAACTTAGCCGATAGAACTGTTCCTTTTACTTCCTTTCTTAGAAAAGATACCATTTTTTCTTGGAATAAGGAATGTAAAAAATCCTTTGAGAAATTTAAGGAGTATCTCGCCAATCCTCCTATTTTGAAAAATGATCAATTTAATAAACCCTTTTATCTATATACTTCCGCTACTCCAAATGTCATGAGTGCATTGTTGGCTCAACATGATAGTGAACCTATAAGGAAAGATCGGTGTACTAAATTAGTAAGAATTTACTTGATTATGAAATGAGATATACCGACTTGGAAAGACAATGCTTGGCTTTAGTTTATGCTTTTCAAAAACTAAGGCATTACCTATTGAATGTTGAGGTGAACATGAGTGTTAAATTTGATCCTGTAAAACACCTTTTCTCAAAGACTGATCTCTCTGGCCGTCTAGAAAAGTGGTTGATGTTACTTACAAAATTTGATCTTAATTCCATTTCTTAAAATTCAATTAAAGGACAAGATTTAACTCATTATTTAGCTGAAGCTCCTTGTCCTCATTCTGATACAGGCATTACCTCAATAGAATTCCCTGATGAGAGAATTCTAGGTATTAAGTAAGAGGATTTTTGGGAATTATATTTTGATGGTTCTAGATGTAAGACAAGTTCTTGTGTTGGCATTACCTTGGTTCCTCCTACAAAGAAACCAATCTGTATGTCGTATAAATTGACCTTTCCTTGTACTAACAATATTGCAGAGTATGAAGCTCTTATAGATGGCTTACAAGAAGATTCATCCATTCATATTAAAAACTTGGAAATCTACAGGGATTTTCAATTGATTGTCGAACAAATCAAAGGATTTTATTAGACTAAGAATGATAAAATGATGCAATATGGAGATTTGGCTCTTGATATTCTTTCACAATTCTCTTCTTATATGATTTAGACTTTACCTAGGAAAGATAATCAACATACATATGCCATGGCAAGCACATCTTCTTTGGTTTGTCTTGAGAAATTGCATTTGGATGAATGGTATTCGCATATCTTTCATTTTTTGAAAGATAGTACTTTTCTGGAATCAACAACAAGGAACATGCGTAATCATATTAGGAATCTTAAAGAATGCTATATCATTTTGGGATGTACAATTTACAAACACTCTTATAATGGTTTACTATTAAGATGTCTCGGTAGCATCAACATTCTGATAGCTTTAGCAGAAGCTCATTCTGGTTTTTGTGGGGGACATTTTGGCGGGAAATATTTAGTCAATAAACTTCTTAGAATGGGATATTATTGGAAAACAATGGAAGAAGATTCTTTTACATTTTTCGAGAACTACCCTCAGTGTCAGCAACATGGTAATTTAATTCATGCTCCTGCTCCTAAGCTTTGTAATCAAGTTGCTCCATGGCCTTTTAGTATTTGGTATTTTGATCTTATTGGAAACATCTTAACAACTTCTTCTCAAGGACATACATACATCTTGATAGCTACAAATTACTTTACAAAGTGGGTGGAAGCTATTCCTCTCCGTTCTACTACCATGAATGTTATTTGTGATTTCATCCTTAATCATATTATAGCACAATTTGGTATTCCTTCAATGAGACTTTTGGATAATGAAACTTCCTTCAAGAATAAAGAAGTCATGAAGTTCTTGGAGAAATATCATATTCATCATAGATTTCCTACTCCTTGCTATCCTCAATCTAATGGTCAAGCTAAAGCATTGAATAAAGTTATTGAACAAATCTTAAGGAAAATAGTTAATAAGCATGCAAAAGATTGGTATACCCAACTTACCTATGCTTTATGGGATTATAGGAATAGTGTTCGTCCTGCCACGGGTACTTCTCCTTATAATCTTGTCTATGGTATTGATGCCATTATTCCCTTAGAATTAGAAATACCTTATTTTTTTGTTTCATTTCATGGGATAATCGACAAGGATACTTTTTGGGAACAACGAGTACATGAATTAGAAATGTTGGATGAACAGTGAATAAATGCTTTAGAACATATAAAGGATTATCATAAATCACTTCAAAAATAGTATAATCATAAGGTAATTGAACGATCATTTTTGGTGGGTGATTTATTATTATAATAAAATCAAAGGAATGTGAATGCTTTGCCTAGCGAGAAAGGGAATTTTAGCCCTAATTGGCTTGGACCTTTCATAGTAATTAAGGAATTTTCTTCAGGTGCTTATAAGATTGCTGATATGAATGGTGTACCTCTTAAGGAACCTATTAATTTTATGCATCTCAAAGGTTATTATCCCTAGTACATGATTCTTTCTTTGTGTATTTATGTATTCCTTATAGAATAGTTATGTATGTTTTATAGGTTATGTGATTTGAATACATTCATACATAATTTCAATTTTTTCTTTCTATTAAGTTTTATGTATTGGTCAAAAATACAATAATCAATCATAGAACTAACTGGATAAAGAAAATTTTTCATATATAAACTTCTATGAGTTTGATACATATATGGCACATGTTCCCCATCTGTTAATCTCTATCTCTACGCTCTGAGGGTCAATGGATTCCCACAATATCTTATCTATGGTTTGAGGCTGAGGATCTTGGTATGGTAGTCTGTGTGCAGCTCCTTGACATGGTCATCTCATAGTTACATTCCTGGGCTCTCTGTAGGTCAGCTATCAATTTCTCATCTCTCTCTATGCATAACCTTAGCTCTCGCTAGACGTATGCAAAAATGTCTGCATGTCTATCGGGATCTCTCTGTCCAATGAGGGACTCTTGCTTGCTAGCTAAAAGTCACTAGGATATACATGTATCCTTCAGGACCTCGTATACAAAGCTACTCCACTCTAGTATGATAGCTAAAAAATTCAAACTTATTTAACTTTTAGTACTTCTTCTTTAAAAACATTCAGTCAAAATATCCAAATATAATGCATATTTCATACCTGGGTCTCCCTCCTGAGCATCACCAAAGGATCTAGATGGTGGGGGCATGGAGTGACTACCCTCTCCCTACTTTTTATGCTTGGGTCTAGGTGGTGGTGTCTTTGTATGCGTGTGGGGAGGTCATCGTAATCTCAATGCTACAACATAGACCACACACTAATCTGCACCTGTACTATCACCTGGGGGCATCTCCTTTTCTCTTTCCCCTTCTCCCTCTTCTTCTCTAAAATATTCTCTCTCCTCCACTCTCTCCTCCTTGATAGGATCTCCCTTCGAGATGGGATCCTCCTCATCTCTCTAATCCTCCTCCTCCTCCAATGGAATGTAAATACCTTAGTGTGTCCTTTTTCAGAGACCTGGATCACCTATGGGATAGTCATCAGGGAAGATGGGGTGGGTTCCCTATAGAATCCAACATCTAATATACTCTCTGCTAATGCCTAAATAGGATACATCAAGAGCTACCTCTATATCCTTGGTCTCATATGTCTTTCTATCTACTACTATAGGTCGACGTATAGCATCGAGTCTCTAATAGTATCTGGTTGGGTATACATACCAAGGTACTATCCTAGGGACTTCCTGTATCAGACCAAATTGTCTCATCACTCTATCATAGTAATATGGCATCACTGCATGACTGGTAGGACCCTCTAGTAGCTTGCACTACTATGAGTGTCTCAGCTGGTGTTGAGTATCTGGCCATTCTATCATCCAATAGTGTGTTCTCCATATCACATCAACACCTAGTATAAGGTCAAAGAGTACCCTCCAAAAGAGGATATCCCTGTACTGCCATACATTTGCTAGTGGGTAGGAAATGGCTCTTGGTGTGCTCACATATACCATAACTGGAACACCCTGTGGTCAGTACCTATGTAATTCTCAAACATACAAACCTATAGCAAGGTGCATACTGTAAGACTCTCCCGCTAGCATCTCAATAACAGACACAACTCATGGTAAATATGGGCTAACATGCTATGGCTTGATGAGAAGACAATCTTTTCACCCTCCATCTTGGGTACAAGATGAGTCAATTTAGCTAAAAATACTATACCCTTTGTTTTGGGTATCACAACTAAAAAGAGTATACACAAAATCACTATCTGTACCAAAGGTGTCGAGCCTGCTCGTATGGCTGATAGATTGATTTGATCTACTCAGGTTCTCATCTGTGGTACTCATCCTAAACAATACTCCCCATATGAAAGGACCTCAGTAGGATCCTACTACATTCTCACTCTGACATGCTCACCTCAGACTAGAAGTCATAGGATCCTATGCACATCCTCCAGTGTGATCGTGATCTCTCCTGAGGGAAGATGGAAGGAAAAATCATCCTTATCCCACCTCTCTATCATGGCTCATATCATGGATCGATGGAACCTCATCTATGGTAGGAATGCTACCTAGTATATTCCCACATCTCTCAATATCTATATCTCATCCTTCTATAGCTCAGATAAGTTCCCTCTGACAATTAGTAATAGCCCTCTGAAGGGGTGCTCTCAGAGACAGACAAGATCCTCTCGGCACAAACAACATCATATCACTACTCTATCATCAGGAAACTATAATACCCACTTAACTAGGTCAAGGTCAACCTTGTTGGGTCAAGGTCAACCTTTTTGAGTCGAGGTTGACCTTTTTGGGTTAGGGTCAACCTTTTTGGGTAAGGGTCGACCTTATCCCCAGAAAGGATGAGACCTTACCATTTATGGTCAACATTAAAGGGTGAAGGTTGACCTAACTCGGTCAGGGTTGACCTTTTTGGGTCAAGGTCGACCTTACCTATGAAAAAATGAATTTTCCAATCATAAATATCAAAATAAAGAACTTACCTTAGGAAGTGGCTATCCACCGGCTAGATGCTCTCTCAGGATCTCCATCCAGCTCTCTCAAAGTTCTTCTCTCTTCGACATTCTGCTTCTTTTCCAAAACTCTGTAAATGGTAAGAATGAGAAGGTAAGTTTTTATTTCTATTTTTTATAGCTGCAAATTATGGTTTTATTAGGTACCTAACCTCTTGAATTAGTTTAGGAAGGTTTTCAATACTTATAACTGGTTTAGGAAAAGACTTTTCAATAAACTACATATCTAGTGTATAGGTTTAACCTTATCACCTTGTTTCACCTTTCAGAATTAGTAAGCTGAAAAAGGGGGGCATAAGGGGCTCCATGAACTTCTAAAATTAATCCTAGTAATTCTTAGGTGTTCTATGGATTTTCATTAACCTTGTGTGCTGCAGGTTGTAGGTACTAACAATTTCTTGCAGGATCTCCACATTGAGGACTTAGCTATATCATTTTTGCTTTATGATGTTTTTTTACTTTAGCTTGCATATTCACATAGTATCATATTTAAGATAAAGTGGGGGCTAAATGTATCATCTTAAAATGGAATCAGTTTGATTTTGGTAGGTTGAGCACCCTCATTTAGTACACTTGCATATTAGATTTGCATTTTAGGATGCATCTACACTTGATTCTCCATGGCTAGGTAAAACTAGGGTTAGGATCCTATGGATCCTCCTTAATTTCCTTCTCTATGGATTTATTTTTAGGTAGAACCTATGTATTTTCTCTCCTAATCTTCATCATGCATCCTCTATGGCCTCTGTGCCTCTCCCCAACACTATGGTGTGTTTTCTCACCTTCCTAGGTCCCCAGCTGACCTGGGAATCTTGGAGATTTCTCAAGGTAACCTGCCTGAAACCTCAGGTCAAGGTTGAAGTTGATTTTGACCTAGGTTAGAATCAAGGTTGACCTTGACCTTTGACCTAGGTTGAGGTCAAGGTCTACCTTGATATAGGTCAAGGTCGAGGTCAATTTTGACCTTTGTTGGGTGTTGGTCCCCATTTTTAGATCTAAAGCTTATCTGGGTTCTAAACTTAAAAATAGGTCCCTGGGTCTAGGTGCGGAAGTGTTTTCTTTGATATTGAAATTAATACATCCCCTCCTTGGTTGGTAATTGTAATTGGACCATAATTAGATGTGAAATTTTAATTTGGGTCCCTTGCATTGCCCTAGGAGGTCTATATTGAAATCTCTATATAAACACTCTCTTTTGCCTTCATTCTTCCTGAAATAAAATCATGAGATGACATGATGAAATTATGATTATGAAATGATGATGATGCAATAATGCAAGAGGATGATATAGAAGGAAAAGATATGATGATTCCTTAAGACATACAAGCATTTTTTGGACAAGCTATTGTGGATCTTCATTGGAGCAAGAAAGAGTTCTTCCTGCATTCCTTCTTCTTGGATTTGCCATTTTCAACATTCAAGCATTCAAAAGATACTATCATGGGGTAGAAACTATAGATTGTGAGTTTGGTAGGAATACTTTAGTCTTGGGGGCTTGGTATTCTTTCTTTATCATATTCAAATCTATGCATTTCTCTCTCATTTTCAATTCATGCTAGGGTTTCAATCTAGAGGATTAGATCTTGGTATTATACATTCAAAGCTCTTTCTAAGAGCAACATATACATACCTTCTATTACATTTGGCTATTTGTGGAGGTGGAAACCACCAAGATGAGGGTTTGACTAAGGTAAAACCCTATATAGCCACCCCAAAACCCCCTTTTTTAGATATTTGCAGGTGCAATTTTGAGATTTGCAGGTCAGAATCAGACATTCTGGGTCAAAATGAACATTCTATTTTGGGTCAGAATTGACATTTTGTTCTGGGTCAGAATCAGAAATTTTGGGTCAAAGGTGACGTTCATTTTTTGGTCAAAATAGGAACTGAGCCAGATCAGAAAAAAAATTCTTGGTTTTCTTTGCCTTTGCGTTTCTATTCCAGATCTAGTTGCAGATTTTCTAGAAACTCAATGCAGGCATAGAAAAGAGGTATTTATAGATCTTCTATGATGTGAGGTGGGTATTTTACTCCATTATTCTTTGCAAACATTCCCAGCTCTACATTCTTTATCCTAACAATTAAATGTAAATGGTTGAATATGGCATAGGGTCTCTTTTATATGAAAATCCCTATTGTTAAAACCCTATTTAAAAGACCATCATAATTTACCCCTTTATAGTTAGTAGTTAGGATATTTATGTACATTGTTGAGTTTCTTAAGTTGTGTCTTGTTTTGCTATAGAGATCATATGATCGTAGGTTGCTCATAGTGCAGGTCCTATAGAGGTAAATCCCTAGGGATGTTGTTGCCCAAAATTATTTATGAGGTCTAACAACTACGCTCATCCAATAAACACATTTTCCCCTCTAGTTGACATGACCTTTGTGTCGAGGCAAGGAACCAAGTCAGTTGTAGAGCTGAGCTCACTGATGGTTTGTTTGGTAATTTCTCTCTCCTCTATCATTTCTATTTTAAATGGAAAAATGAATTCCCCATAGTCAAACATTTAAGTTTTTTTCCCAAGTGGCACTCATGCCACTCATGCTAGAACAATTGTTGTTTATTTTTCATTACTTATCCAAGTGGGTATACACATGTGAAGGTACAATGACAAGGTTGCATGTATTTTCGCTGAGGTTGCCATCCTTTTGATCACACTTTGGGTGTTTTGGCAACCCCAGGCACATCTAGTCATCATATTTATCTTTCTAGTGCATCAAATAGCTTCATATAGTTTCCTTTCATCAAAGATAATCTTTGGACCCTTTTAAGAATATCTAACATTTTCTATTTCAGGATGGAAATTAAGAGTCACGCCCAAAATATCAAAACATTGAATCTTTGTTTATAATGTTTATGTATTGGCAGTTGCCTTGTTTGTAGGTACAAGTTAAAGCAATAAAGAAATGGCTTCTACATCATCACCTCTTAGAAGTCCTGAGCTTCCAAGAATTTCAATAGGCACTGTCAAGAAGTCTAAGGCAAAGAAGGTATTGGTGAAGCTTCCATTGACCTAGAAATATAAGAAAGATGAGATAATCCTAGGATCCCAAATTGAGTCCACTTTGAAAGAATTCATAGATACATATGTCGACACCTATACTAAATTAAAATGTCTCATTCAAGAAATCCACCAACAAAAATTTTCCAATAACCCTATCTTAGATAGCTTAGCAGCATCCAGAATCATTCAAGCAGCTAGATTTCCTTACTCAGTATAAGCGCTGGAGCTAATAATGATCCTAGCTAAATGTTACAACCTGACTAGTGGAGCTATTATGTTGGTCTCTCCCAAACCCCTGGGCTACCTAGTTCCCATCATCTCTCTAGACCATGATGCCACTACCAAAGGGAGGCATTCCATTCTTTTTAGATGCTATGGTTCTCACTCAGGAAACCTCACAAGACCAATTCGAGGGAGTGAATGATCTATCCTAATGCCACCTCAAATCAGAATGGCTAAAAAGCCAATGCTAAGAATTCAACAAGATGCAGATAGATATCCCTTGCTCTAACTTTAAGGAGCCTATCCAGGCCAGAATCATATTTTTTTGTAGGATTTTCAAGGAACCCCATGCTCAAGATTTTTCCCCTTGGATGTACTAATTTTTATATTGTATGACCACTAATAAGGCATATTTTTATTGTGCCAACATTATTGCTAAGCATGTAGAAATCTAGACGAGGAAGGTTAGGGAAGAGCACAAGTTCTACATGACTTACTACATCCTTTGGCCATTAGCCTAACAATATCTAGGAATTTGGGGATTACACATAGTTGGCGTCCTTGGAAATGGGACTGCACATACCACCCCATGTGATCACTTTCCCCAGATTCAGTGGGATGAAATTTTCCCCAATTTTTGTAGAGTCAATGATGCCTTCATTTTCCATAGGATCAAGTTGATCACTAATGATAAGGGATTTTGAATATCCCTAGAGGCAATGCCTTAGTCTGGTGGGCTCCTATCCCCTGTCAAGAGAGTCTCCCTCTTTGGCAACATTAGTCAACATGATATGCAATGAGGAGACTAAAGAGGTAGTGCCACTTGTGGCCACCACATCCCTACTCCAGAAGAGAAAGAAGAAATACCCCCATAGACTAAAGGCCCAAGCCCTGAATCCATGAGCATTCTTGAGGTCAAGGTTATCTCCTCTTCCTCCCTTGATAGAGGAAATCCTCTAGAAGATTCTTTGGAGATATTGCAGATTATTTTTGATGACTTCTTCTAGATCGGTTACCTAGGAGGACTACAAGGTATGGTGGAAAAGGTGGTAGAAGAGATAGTGGGATAAGAAGTTGAGGTCCTCGCACAAGAAGAAGAAGAAGTAACACAGGGCTAAGAGAAGAGGGCCCAAGAAAAAGAAGGTGAATCCTAGCAGGAGGAAGCCGAATAAATAATGACAATAGAAAAGGAACAAGAGGGTGAACATGCTAAAGAGAAATTGTTGGTGGAAGAGAAAAATAGACCCATGGGAACAACCATACCCTCCGATGGAGTGCTCCAAAACCTAAGTGGAAACCAAGGCCAATCACCACCACATGATATATTAGCTAATGAGGTTACCACTACATTTCAATAGGTAGATTTGAATGAGCTACCTCTACAACTACCACCATCTAGCCCACCAACAAAGGATATACCGGGAGTTGGTGAGAAAAGGGAGAAAGGAAGTACATATGAAGATCTTGGAAACATAGATAGAAACACATCAAAGGGAGAACCTGAAAAAAAACCCCAGGGATACTTAAAGTTTGGGGATGGTAATGGGTGGGTCAGTAGGACCACCATAGTGGTTAGAAGAATCCCAGAGAAGAAAGACTTTGATCACATTAGTATCCCCACTATCACTAGCTGAAATGTTGGCCGAGGACCAGGTGGAAAAGAAGTCCAAAAGGGCTCCCACACTCCATAACACTCAGAGGGATATGGATGGAAATGTGGTGGCAGTAATAGCAGCCACACCAAAAGGAAAAGATGAATATGAAGTTACTATCAAAGAGTATGTAATCATAGAGGTACCTCTGGGAAAAAGGAACCAACAAGGGTAATTATATCTCCTAAATGAGGCAAGCCAGGCTATCCATGCCCAATACAAGAAGGGTGAAGGAGTTAAAATCCATGAATGCAAATCATCTTAGGCTCCTGATAGAACTAGCATGCCTCCTTTCCTCTAAAACACCTGGACCATCTATGTATAGAATGTTAGTTCCATAGGATGATGTTGATGCACTGAGAATAATGAAAAGCAAATGTGATGTGTAAATGTTGTACCTACAAGAATTGTGCACACAACTACTCAATATGACCTTATATTAATATGTTAGCATCAAATTTAATCAAATTGAACCAAGAAACATGCTAAAAACATCCTAGTTATTCCTAGCTAAAAGATTCACAAGAATTATATCAAATGCTCTTAGATTAAGCATATTTATTATGGGTCCACAACACACACCCCATTTTTTTTGGTCCTCTGACCATGGGGACCACCCTTCTTTTTTTTTGTGTGTCCTTTGGATTTTGGGTTTGTCTTTCTCCCTATTATCTTGCAATTGGGTTTCTTAAAAGGCCTGTTGAAGAAAGGTAGGGTTTTTTTGTCCTTTTTTCTCTTTCAGCATTTCGGAGGACCTAGAGTCCTTTAAAATGCCAAAATGGCCGAAAGGATGAACCTGGCCCTTTTAGTGTTTGTATGAAGGGTAAACCTTTAGAACTTTTAGTGTTTTAAACATTGAAACACCAAAAGGGGATGATGCCACCTGATGTTTGAAGTTTCAGCCTCTAAAATGCCAAAACTGGGTGACGTCACCCCACAGGCTATTTAAGCAGCTTGAACCATTTTTGGTCCTCACTTCTATGTTTTGTCTATGCTTCCATTTTCAGCCTCCTCCCCATGTGCTCATTTGTTCTCTGCTCTTCCTGCTCATTGTGCTCTGTCAATTGCTTCCTCATGCCATGGTTGTTGTCCTCCATTGCCTCACGATTAAAGGTAGGGTTTTCATTCTTTCCTTTTGCTTGTTTTTTTTTGCATCTTTTTATCACATTTTTGGCCCAGTCCGGTCGAGATCCCTCCCATATGCCTAGGGTTTTGTGTCCTTGGGCTTGCAAAGGGGTCAAACTCTTTCTTTTTTGCATTCTCTCTTTTTTTTGAGTTTTAGGGTTTTTCTGCATCGCGACCTAGTCATAAGTTTTCAGCCTCTAAAAGGCCATAAAACTTGCCTTTCAGGTTAGCTTTCACTCAGGTGAATTTTTCACCTTTGGCCATTCTAATGTTTTGGACCTCCAAAATATCTAAAACCCTACAAAACCAAATGATCAAAGACAATTTTCCTCTCGGAGGTTTCAGACTGTCAGAGTCCAAAACTATTTTTGGACTTTCACACCTTGAAATCCCAAGAGATTTTGTTCCTCCACACTCACTCTTTCGCACTTTTGACCTTTTTGAACCCCGACCCAATTTTCAATGTCTGAAAGCCCAAAAAGGATGAAAGAGAAAAAAACTACATTTTTGGCTACTTAAGAGTCTCTGCTTCTTGTTCTTAGTTAGTTTATTTTTCGTTTCCTTCTTTTTTAGTCTTATTTCAAATTAAAGCTACTAATACTTGTATTTATTCTTGTAGGAATACCTGATAAATGAACAACATCCCCAATGAAGTATATGTACAAGGGGAATCACCCCCCTTCAAAGATCAGGAACAAACATGTGGAGATCATTGATACTGATATCAGGAACATAGACTGGGATGAGTTCTTCGTGAGGTGTTCGCAACTAGTGGGAAGGTTTGAAGACTGCACCTCCATGGTCTATTCGGGGCTTGTTAATGCAACAACCCATCCAATTATTGTAACATATTTAGAGCTAATCATGACCCTAGAAAACTACTAGAGCCTAGATGAAAGGGTAGTCAATAACATAGAAGGACATGTGGTTTTGGATGTAATAAAAGACAACATAGAAGAGGTCTTCCACCTCTAGAAGGGCATAGATAAATTCTATGAATTCTTCATAGAAAAGGGCCTCAGATGGTTTAGAAGGGGAGGAGGCATATTATATTGCAAATAAGGACTACCTTAAGTAGCCTCTCACTAAGAATAAAGTAGATAAGATAGACCTCAGGAGGGGATATCTAAAAGATGACATCCAGGCAGTAGTAACACTTACAAGCCGAGTGTATTAACTACCTTAGTCCATCCAACTTGAGGAGTGGATGATCCTATTAATAGAAAAGATTAGGAACTGCAAGGCCAAGTTTGATTGGGCCACCATCATAAGTGATAGACTAGATGAAAAACTTATTGCAGGGAAACATAATCCAAAATTCTACATGAGTACATACATATTGTACTTGTTAGCCGCATGAACAAACTATCTAGGGCTCACTAAAAGGGGGAACATCAATGACCAAAATGCATGGCCCCATATTGTATATCCACAACTTTTGAGAAGTTAAAATATGCTAGAAGATAGCCTAGACTACATGATAGTGAATGATGCTTTCATCTTGGCAATAATATGATCTATAAAAGGTGATTTCGCAAATAGAATGTCATAAGAATGTGCTTCCAAAGTAAGGGCCATTGAAACCTATTACATACAGTTCAAGACATTTACATACATCTAGGAGGAAGGATCTACCTTGAAACTCAAGAAGCTACCCAGGTACCCATCTGACAGGGTAATTATTCAAGAAATGGCCAGGCAGCTCACAGATGCTTATGAGTACATAAAGCATAAGAAGAAGCATTGTTGGGACTTCTCTGTTCTTATAGGCCCGTACACTCTCCAAGACATGAAATTTTTCAAATCCTTGGCCTTTGAGTTGGATAAGTGCCCACTTCAACTATACAAAACTGTCTGGGCCCGATTTGATCCAATAGGTACACACAACCACATCATTGGAAAATTCTATATCCATGAGCCACACCTTGAAGATCACTAGATAAACTGTGTGGATGATCATGAAGTTAGAATTAGGGATTATTGTAGGATGTCCCTTGCACTAGCAAAGCCGGCCTTGTAGATAAATATTTCCCCATAGGTCTAGGCTAAAGACTGAGAGCAGGTGATAGAGTCAGTTTATATTGTGGATAAGATATACAATAGGCCCATCCTGAATGCCAAAATTGATAAATATGAGAATGATGATATAGAATTCTGAGCTAGGCATGTGGTCCAAAGAATGGAGGCATGGATTAAAAGGCCTTATCAGATGGACCTAATCCTTGTGAAGACATTGATGGATGCACCCAGGAAGGTGGATACGAAATGTGGATAGAAGTCTACTATGCCCCATTACAAGAAGGCCCCTCCTTAGAAGTCAAGGACAATATATGGCCTTGAGTTTGTAGTTGAATATGGTTCAAATCCTAGGCATGAAGCTCCAAAACCCAGGAGGACTGGACAAATAGATCCTTTAGTTGGATCATCATAGGCCGCACAAGATGAAGGCCCTTCCACTTATGGTCAATCTCCCCCCACCAATAGAGAAGGAAAGAAAATGTACAAAAGGAGGAGAGCTTCTGCCTCTCCATGATTATAAACCTTATAAGAGTAACCAGAAGGAGAGGAAGACAAGCCTTTGGTGAAAAGGACAAGGTCTCAAGAAGCCTCTCAGAAGAGGACAGAAAAGGAGACTACAAGAAAACACACAGAGGATCCAAAAGAATAGGACAACCCTCTAGATGCCTTAGGTTTAGATGAGTTCCAAATATCTAATTTTGAAGGCCTAGAAGGATTTGCAGAAGAGGGATAGGATTACACCTGAATCATCAACAAGATTTAATATGGGAGAACCAATGCTCATCCAAACCCAAGTGATCCTCACTCCACCTTTAGCCCAATTCACTAATCCCACACTAAATGTGCCAATTGTACGGACATGCTCTAACACTAGCCAAGGGATGGAAATGGAAGAAGAGAAGGGAGAAGAAGAGAAGGGATAAGGAGAATTCCATGGACAATAAATGAATGAGGGAGAGGGTAGGCTTGAATGTGAATAGGAGAAAGAATCAGAAGAGGAGGTGACCCTCGAACCATAAAAATTGGCTTCAATCCTCCACATTTCCCCATATGAGTCAGTCACCAACTTTAGTAAACCTACTTGGTTTACTAAATAGATTCAGCCTCGAAAGAGAACTTACATTGATGAGGAGGAAGGAGAAGACATAAGTATGGCATCCTTGGGGAAAGCCTTTCATCAGATAGAGGCCAATATATGAGAAAAGACCATATCCTATGTCATCCAAGATACAAGGGGTCATTGGAAAGCACAGGTGGAAGTTCCCTCTACTAGCACCCCTAAAGCATAGATAACCCCTCAAGATTATACATTTGAAGAGGTAGAATTAGGAGATCCTACCAGGGAAGGGAGCAAGACATTGGAAGCCCTAGGGCTTAAACATTCTCTAGGATTCATGGACAAAGACAAGGAAACCATCAAGTCCTTAACTGAGTAAAATGAGGCTCTAAAGAAGTTCATTCATAAAATGGTGGGTCCCAATTACCCAAGTTGCCCGGAGGCCTCATTTTAGGCCATGTTAGAAAAGAGGGCTACTTAAGACATACTGGTGTGTGACTCCTTTCATCTAGGAAAGTGAATATTGGAAGAATGATTTTGAGAAATACAGAGATGGGGTTATCAGGTTTGTATTCAGGCCTTACAGAGTCATCTTAATTAAGGCCACATAGTTGATTGATCTAATGGATAATGAGGAGGGACTGGATTCTGAAGGAAACAAATGGAAGGATATTCTCCAAGACCTCAAGGTTATCAAGAAGCAATGCTTCCAGATCCTGGTCAAGATTTATGAGGGTGAAGAACTAGACAACTTGGAGACCTGGATCAAGAATATATCCAAAATAGTTAAGGTCTACAAAAAATTTGTAGCTCATATAATGGAGAAACAAAAGGAAGTAATGGATTAGGTAGAAGAAATAAAAGGTTTCTTCAATGGGATTAGTTTATAACTGTACAAGGATCAACAAAAACAAACCATGCACCTGACAAAAGAAGTAATACAATAGTTCAAAGATATCCTAGCAGGTGTTAGCACCAAAGAGGCCCCACATCAACTATTCTACTCAAAGGAAGATATGTAGAGAATATATGAACATGAAGAAGAGATCAAGTTCTTTGCTTCTGAATTGACTATTTTTAGAGAGAAGCAAGAATGAAAGATTAATGAGGTAGTTCAAGAGATCACACAAAGGCTCTGAGATACCCATCTAGAAGTGTTTGCAGACTTACTTTTCAGATCTCTTCAACCATTTTGAGAAACACATTCCTTCATACCTATCCATTTTCCAAAAGGGCTAAAACACAGTTTTCACAGTTAGCTATTTTCTCCAAAGGCAAACTTT
Source organism: Thuja plicata (assembly GCA_018584345.1). Taxonomy (NCBI): domain Eukaryota; kingdom Viridiplantae; phylum Streptophyta; class Pinopsida; order Cupressales; family Cupressaceae; genus Thuja; species Thuja plicata. Next base: position 4,194,604 of record MU226878.1, on the reverse strand, counting down.
GGCCTTTGAGCCAAAACTTTGGGGCCTCCAATATTGATTCCAACACTTCAAATTTTTGTGGCACTTGGAAAATTTCGATGCAGAGGTCAGGGTTCAAACTTCTAGGTCTTTCCAATGAGATCACTTTTTTGCATGGAAGTTGAACTTCAGATTAGATGGGTGCCTAACTAGAGTTAATTTTGGAAAGACTAAGTGTCCTCTATCAGTTCCCACCTCAAGGAGAACCCCAGTTGAAGATACCAAGGGAGAAATCCAAGATCAAGAAGAAGACTCCAGTTGCATGCAAATAAACTCTCTCTCTCTCTCTCTCTCTCTCTCTCTTGGTGAATTTGATCCCTCTTGCATGGAAAAACTGATTGTAAATGGATTTAAAATCTATGCAATTTGTTTAGTATTGTATAGTCAGAAAATAGAAGCACTTCCATTATAGACATGTTTAGCCTTCTGAGTAAGTGGTTTGGGGTCATGGAAAGTGCCTTGAATGGGTTCCTGATCTTGACATGGCTTCCCCCTATTTTGTCCCTCTTTCCACTCCTATTTAGCTTGATTTCTACATTCTAGACTGCAGATTGGTGATTCTAGAATTCAAGGTCAGGGTCAACCTTTTTGGTCCATGTCAACCTCGACCTTGACCTAGTTCAGAGTCGACCTTGACCTTGACCCAGGGTTCAGATCCTGGGGTCTCACAGATTTTGGAGGTCGGCCTTTGCAAAAAGTATTTCCCGCTTCTGGGTTGGCTATTTTGGGTTTCGAAGCATTAATTCCTAAATTATATTTAATATAGGTCCTCTCCTAGGGGTAAAGGCTTTAATGGGAGTTTAATCCTCCTATGTAGGCCTCCTTAGAAGATTGTGCCCTAATTCCATATAAAAGGGAAGTTTTCTCTCTCATTTTCTCTAAGTCTTCTAAGAATCAAGAAGTGATACTAAGTTCTCTATTGAAGCCTATGCATTCTTGAGCAATTGAGAAACATCATCAACTAATCAATCAAGAAAGATTTCAAGCAAGAATTCATCCATTCAAGCATCCATTTTCATGAAGGAGATCCATTGGATGCCATTGAAGGAGTGAAGCTACATGGCACCCTTTTGGTGATCTCTCCATCCACCTTCTTCCAAGCCTATTCCAAATTCAAGAACCCATTTAAGACTTGGTGTTGGAGATCTATTAGTGTATGAGTTAATTTTGGCCTTCTCAATCAACCACACACTTCAACATAGTCCTTCTTCACTAAGAACAAACAAGACTTAATATGAGTTATTCATCCTGCCTGTCTGGGTGATTCGACCTGTTGCCTTCTATCTAGATGGGGTTTTTGAAATTTTCTCTCAGGACGAGAGTATCACAACCATGGACCATCTAAGAACGAAGGATTTATCATGATAAGTGCAATGCAATGCAAAGATTATGCTAATGAATTGAAATATGAGATATCATCTAAATATGAATGCTAAATGACATTATTCTAGAAATTGAAGCTATTCTATTTGCAATATGAAATTAATCTATATGATATTAGCAAGAAATGAGACAACAATTCAGTATTCTAACAATGCAATTTTGAGTAAAGTTTTCAGGGGATAATCAGGGGTAATCAGGGGGTTTGAATGAAGAAAGAGAGTTCTTTTATAGACTATGAGAGGATCAGAATAGAAGCTTTCCTATTTTGAAATAAAACAAATAGAAAAGCCAATTAAAAACAGAAAGCTTTATTGAAAAGAATTCAATAAATTATTTTCTTCCTGCTTTAACTATTTTCTTTCTTTGATTTAATATTGATTTATTTGAATTTAATTGTTTTATTTCTCTTTAAAGCAAAATTAATTCAAAGTTTCCATTTCTGAATAGAAATAAGATTTTTGAGAGAATATCCAATTAATTAAATAAATATGACCTCATAATTGCTTTTTCTCAATTATCTGAATAATTAAATTCAATTATTGAA
>MU226878.1:4174963-4187450 GCA_018584345.1 Thuja plicata | reverse complement strand
TACATGTTATCTTATGATCATACTGACCCCACATTAGGTAGATCCCTTTTGTGTTCTTATGTATGTTTATCTTTTATTTCCCTTGATTTGTCTTCCTTTGGGGGCATCTCGCAGTGGAAACATAATCTGTAGAGTTGCTGATGTTTCTGTTAAAACCATTTCTCCTGTTAAAGTTTTAGCAATGAATTTAACATGGGGGCATACACTCTACTCACTTTTTTCACACACACACATTCAAAGTAATTTTCAAGATTTAAAACTTTCCCCTTTATGGATTAAAAACTAATCCTTAAAGCATGGACACTTAACCTTTTTTTTAGGATCTCTTGATCCCTCCAGTTTAAATTTACATGGATCTCTTGATCCCATAAGTTTTTCAATTCACAATGATTTGATCCTTTTAAGAATGGATCTCCTTGATGGTTTGACTAGTGAGTAGCCACATTCACTAGGCAATTTAACTCCATCTTTCCAATTACGCCTTTTGTGTGGTTCACAATGAGACATAAGTTCTCATTGGGCGAGATAATCAAACCCTTTTCTCTCTCTACTTAACTAAGTGATGTCTCTCTTATCAGGATCTTAGGGTTGATAAGGACTTAATTCCCTTGGGGGCTTAAGGATTTCTTTATCCCTTTTGGATTCAATAAGATTGTCTTTTCTGTATATTCTCCTTTACCAAGAGTTTGTGTTGAACTCATACTCTTGCTAAAGTGGGGGCTAAATGTATAGTCATAAAATGGAAGCACTTCTATTGTAGACATGTTTAGCCTTCTGAGTAAGTGGTTTGGGGTCATGGCAAGTGTCTTGAATGGGTTCCTGATCTTGACATGACTTCCCCCCTGTTCTGTCCCTCTTTCCACTCGTGTTTAGCCTGATTTCTGCATTCTGGACTGCAAATTGGTGATTCTAGGCTTCAGGGTCAGGGTCAAACTTTTAGGTCTATGTCAACCTTTACCCTAACCTAGGTTAGGGTCGACCTTGACCTTGACCCAGGGTTCAGATCCTAGGGTCTCACAGATTTTGGAGGTCGGCCTTTGCAAAAAGTATTTTCCACTTTTGGGTCAGCTATTTCGGGTTTTGAAGCGTTGATTCCTAAATTATATTTAATATAGGTCCTATACTAGGGGTAAAGGCTTTAATGGGAAATTAATCCTCCTATGTAGGCCTCCTTAGAAGATTGTGCTCTAATTCCATATAAAAGGGAAGTTTTCTCTCTCATTTTCTCTAGGTCTTCTAAGCATCAAGAAGTGATACTAAGTTCTGTATTGAAGCCTATGCATTCTTGAGCAATTGAGAAACATCATCAAGCAAGCAATCAAGTAATATTTCAAGAAACCATTCATCCATTCAAGCATCTATTTTTATGAAGGAGATCCATTCGAGGCCATTGAAGGAGTGAAGCTACATGGTGCCCTTTTGGTGATCTCTCCATCCACCTTCTTCCAAGCCTATTCCAAAGTAAAGAACCCATTCACGACTTGGTGTTGGAGATCTATTAGCAAAAGATTGAAGACATCCTACCTTTCTACATTCCACATTTTGAGGTGTACTTGTGGATTCAAGGATTTGAATCTGCCACAAGGACTTTCACAAGCAAGGTGAATTTATGCATTTGCTTTGTTTACTTCTGCAATTTCAATTATATATTTGAGGTTAATTCCAAAAATAGGGTTTGACTAAGGAAAAACCCTCCCCCAAAACAAACAAATATTCTTTTTCTTGCAGGTACAAGTGCAGAACAATGGATTTGAACCCACATCTGGATACCCTTTTCAGTTTTCTTTCAGACGGCGTAAACAGAGTCACTTTCAAATCTGTGCAGGTCAGGGTTGACATTATTGGGTTAGGGTTGACATTTGTGGGTCAAGGCTGACCTTTTTCATAAGACTACATCAGAATGGAAAATGATTTCTGGGTTTTTTTTGTCTCTACATTTCGGTTTGGGATCAACTGTCATTTTTTCTAGAAACAGTCTACAGACCTCAGAAAACAACATTATTTGACCTGCAATATTTCAATGTTAGTGCATTTCTCCTATTTCTTCAATTACTGTCATATATCATTTCTATACATATAATTAACAAAATTTAAGGTATCTCTCTTGTTATTCTCCTTTCCAAATAGTTGATTCATTTGTGCATTAGCCCTTCCTTGGGGTTGATCAACTTGGATCTCCCATTTGTGCATTTGAGGATAAAAGGAATATCTTATCTTCTCCTTAATCACAATTGCAATACTTAATCAATACAATTAAATTAGGGTTAAGGAATTTAATACATTCTAGGCAACTTAAAGGACAATTTACACATCAATGCATTACATTTCAAGATAATTAATCAACCCCTCTTAATACATTACATATTCTTAATAAAGACATCTCTATTTCAATCCCCTTTACATTTTTATATGTACACACAATCAATAAATAAACCCATCCATATTTTTATATCTTACAAGTATCATTTAGCAATAGATTTATTTAAGAAAAATTTTAGTTTCTAGTTCATTTTCATTAATTTAGAGTCTCTAATGCCCTAATTTCAGCATTAAGAGTTTGTAGATCAAAAACCATATATATTGTAATAAAAAACAAAGTAATAGGATCAGATTCTTGATGAAATAAATATCTAAAGTTTGTGCTTCATTCATGGTGTGATATTTCCTGCTATCTATGTGAAATTGATGAATGTGTGTCTACTTATTCATTCTTTTTAAAGAGCCAACTATTTTATTGTTTCTTGAATTTACGATTCTTTAAGTGGAGTTTGTTGTTATTTATCTACCTTAATGTGATGAATGTTTGGGAAAGATCATCCTTTGGGCTCAATGAAAAATCTGTTTCATGTGTGTGCACATCTTGGTGGCTTCATGATTTGATAGATTTTGAAAATCCTACACGAGTGAATACATTTTCTCTCCAAACGATTGCATCCATTGAGTATATAATTGTGACGTTGTTTGATTTATATTCATTGGGTTTGTTCCAAATCTCTCTATAATTATATTCGTGAGGAAGGATCAACAATGGTTTATGTCAGTTAGGATTTCATTTTCATAAATTTACATCATTCTTGTTACCCTACTCTTTTAAATTTTTGTCATAAATTTGCAATCAATCGAAATCGTCTTTAGTTTAAAACACAAATTTGCATCATTAGTCAATTACATTCATTCATGATAAATTTGCCTCGTCATGAACATTCACATTTATCTTCAACTAAGTAACCAAACAGGTTGTACCATGACCCCGAAGAACCTTGGGAATAACTTCGTTATTATTTCAAGAGAGGAAATCGAATCTCAAGATCCTAGAAATTGACTTGTGTAAAAACAACGCTCAACAAAATTCTTAGCAAATAGACAATCTAGGATGGAATATTCAATGTAAAAATGCCTAAAAGGCATGAAAACATGTTCAATTATGCTCTAATATGATCAAATGCATGAAATTGAACTAGATTAGCTTTATAAAATGAACTAGATTATTGCTAGAATAAAATTGGCATTAGTTCTATGCTAAAATTCACTATTCAACTATATGAAATGAGCTAGAAAGGCTGCATTATATAGATTTTCCTTGAAGGGAAAAAGCTTCAAATACAAATTTGAATTTGATGATTGAGATGAATCCATGAGGGATGGCTCAGATGGAAGCTTAGTTGATCCATGTGATTACCTCTCATTGGTTAGAGGTTTTACTTTTGAGGAAATGTTGATGGAATATTAATGTTAAATGAAATAATAAATTCATTTTAATTAATTTCTTTAGTCATGTATTTTCTTTGTTTTGATTTGATTTAATGACCAAGATCAATTGAAAAATTAATGCTTCTTGGTGAGTGATCTTGGATTTTGGATTTTTGATGAATTATATATTTAAACCAATCTATTTTAATTACATAATTGTGATTACCTTTGAGTTTACAGTCTTGATTAGGACCTGGGGGACTTGATTTTATATTGGAGCTTCTGAGTTCATCATACAATTTTAAGGTGATTACATTTTCCCCTCTTTGAATTGATGTGAGATCAACACATTGATTCAAAGAACATATGATGTTGACTAGAAATCAAATAGCTAGATATGAAGCGATGCAACTACTCTCGATTAGAAATCGATTCCAAACTTGATTGAAAAAAATATGATTGAAGCTGCTCGAGATTCTAGATTTATTGAGGAAACCGATGTGATGAAAAATGAATCAATTTGATGGGGTTTGATAAAATTGATTCCCCAGCTTGTTTTGATGTCTGATGATAGATTGAGACTAGAATAATCAATTTGATGTGAAGTGATGAAACTGATTACCTGCCTGATTGTTAAGGATAATAACACCTAAAAAATTTGATGTGAAGCGATGAAATTAATTACTATTATAATGATGTCTGAAATCTTGATCCAATACTTAGTTTAAGGTGATGCGATGAAACTCATATCTTTCAAGGCCTGATTCAAAATGATTTACTAGACAACTAGTTTGATGTGATGCAATGAAACTGATTTCCAACAAAGAGATGAACAAATGACCAATTTCATGTGAAGCGTTGGAACTGATCACTGTTGAGAATTTGATTGAGATAACTAACATGCTATGGGTCTTGATGAAGTCACTTATCTCCTGATGTTCCAATGAAGAGACTACCAATTTGATACGGTGTGTTGAAATTGATATCTCCCTTGATGTTTACAACTTGAATTTTGATAAGAGCAAGCAATTTGATGTGAAGCGTTGAAATCACTCATTCCAAGATTTGATGATTTATTGATTTAGGACTGTCAACTTGATATGATATCTGATGAAGATTCCCCCATCTATTTGAAATTCCATTTGATTGATAAATTGATGGATTGTAGAGTCAAATCAGAATTTGATAATGCCCTAGTTATTGAAAAATATTTGGTAGTATGATCACTTGATTAGAATGATTGATTATGCCCCCTTGGAATCAAAATGGACATGATATTTTCTTGATTTCTATATGAAAACACCCGGATGACAATGATAATCTTGCAATGTAGATTTTGATTTCAATAGAAAAGATAGTGGCGAGAACCACAAAGAAACTGCTTCTTGTTTGTTCAAAATTGGACTCCGTAGAAAAAAGATAGAGCCAAAAAGGTACAATGAATGACCAATATTTTGGGTGAAAATTTTTAAATTAATCACCCCAAAAATAAGATTAAATAGGGTAAAAATCCCAAAATTACTATTGTTTTTACTATTTACAATGAGATAATTTTAGAGCTCAGAGAGAGAAAATGCTGATCCCTATGGAGAATCATTGGCTCAAGGTCATCTGGCGACACCAGAGTCCTTCCCACTACCCTCCAACTATATTTTGTCAAAAACCTCTTGTAAATTGTGTCATTAATGCTTGTTAAGCTTTGAATTTTCAAATTTCTTGCTTTATTTTTAGAAAGTCATTTTAGGTTTGTTAAATGTCACTTCCGGGGTGTTTCATCGCCTCTGGTTCTTGAAAAGTTGTTTCCTATTGTGTAAAGGTCATTTATGGGGAATAGTCATTTCTACTCTGTTAAAGGTCATTTCTAGTAGAAATGTCACCTGCGGTCCCTGAAACATCAGTTTCAGGACAATGGGCTTGAAACTTAGGTTTTAAGGCTGAAAATTTGTGAGGTCTAAATGCTTTGTCTACGTGAACCTATTAGAATTATTATCTGTTGAATGTGGTCTGTTTTTACCTTCCTATTTTCCCCAAATCTGATTTTACCGTGTGTTTACCTTTGTAGGCTGATAGAGGCACTTTTTTGATGCGAGGACCTTATCCTCATGTATTGTCGATGATTCAATTTCTATCAGCTGAGGTCCATAGATATATAACCCACTGCGGGATAAGATTCCTATTAGAGCTACCTGAGTTTAGAGTCAATGGAGGGTTGTTGAAAACTTTGATAGAGTAGTGACATTCTAAGAATAATACATTCCACCTGCCTATTGGAGAGATCACTGTTACTCCAGAGGATGAATGAAGGATTGTAGAGTGTCATAGCACTTGGGAGAGGATAGAGAGACAAGGTCTTGCACTTCTGGGAGTATTAGCAGGGTTGATTGGAGGATTCCTTGTACTAGATGGGAGTGCTCATAGATTTTCTATAGGCTGGGGTAGATTATTGGAGGATCTACTATAGATTCCTCGATGTATGGCCTGGGGTACCTATCTCCTTGCTCATTTATACCATGATCTACATCAGGTGGTCTATCAACAAGATAGATCGATGTTAGTTGGTCTCATATTGTTGTAGATTTAGGCCTTGGAGAAAATCCTAGTAACATCTCTAGTAATGGCACGATCTCATCAAAGAGATTCTCCATACGTCTATATGTATGATGGAGATATGGTGTAGCCCCGCCTGGGCAATCTGGAGTATTGGAGATGAGCGATTGATGATATGACCATCATGATCTAGAGACCATATATAGATTATGAGGAGTGGCATAGCGATAGGGGAGAGATGTCATATGTTTTCTCTAAGTTTTATTTTATTGGATGCAACCCTTATATTATTGAGATATTTATAGTGACACATGTCTTGCGATAGTACAGTTTGGCACAAATGATGCCCTTGGGTATGACTACATATGCATGGACACAAGAGGAGGAGGCACAATGGGGCCCTCAATTGAGATATGATACCACACTCATTGAGAATCAGTGGTTAGTACCTATTCAATGAGAGATAGCTTTGGATATAATAGACATCGGGATGACTATAGACTATTCAACATATTTTGCTCAGCATCCTTTTCTACAATTAACCTCTCATGAAGAGGCAGTACCTACGATGGTAGATGACACAGATGATGATGATGATGATGAGAGAGGTGGTGGAGAAATTAGGGATACTTCTTTTAGACCTTGAAGCAGTAGTGAGGAGAGTAGTAGTAGAGGTCCTGGTGGTCAGCCTAGGTAGGTGATTTAGGAAGTCATGTAGCAATCAACTAGGAATGTGTTGTCGCTTGTGTTGGTTCAAAGGTATTGAAGCACTTCCTAAAGAGATATCCAAGCATTTATAGACAGAGCAATGAGCTAACAAATGGTGCCTATTTACCAGGTTTTCAGCACTCGTAGGAGTTCTATTTTTCTACCAAGGCACCTGTTTACTAGGTTTTCACCAAGGCACGATTTTTCTGTCTTTCATTTTTTTGTTCTTTTCTCTTTTTCTCTTTTTTTTTGTATTTTTGAGATATTTGATTTTTTTGATGTTATCCAAAGCGTCGGTTTGCCAGGTTTTCACCAGGAAAACCATTTTTTCAGCTTCTTTTTTCTACTTTTTAGGACTTTTTCCACTATTTTTGAATTTTTTCAGAATCTTTTCCACTGTACATAGCTACTGACAAAAGTCTAGGAATAGAATCACTTCAGATGATTGGTATTGATTGGATTAGGAAGTGTGTCTCCTTTAGTGGTAGTTAACCGATAAGTCCTAGATCCAAATACTATTATGATTATGAAAGGCCCCAACTAGTTAGGCTCAATCTTGCCCTTCTTTTCTCCGTTTTGTTGATTTTTAGGATTTTCTCATTGCACTAGATCTCTCACTTGAAACTCATGAGGTTCAACCTTCTTATTGTATCCTTTTTCTATTCTCTTCTGATATCCTTGTAGATGTTCAAAAGAATCTTGATGTTTTTTAGCCATAAGTTCTAGGTGTTGTAACCGTGAGACCCTGTAGTCATCATCAGTGATCAATACTCTTAAGGATGGAATTTATACCTTGATTGGAAGAAATTCTTCAGCCCCATAAACCAAATAATAAGGTGTAGCTCTAGTTGGTTTTCTGATACTTGTTTGATAGGCCCACAAATCTAGGTTGATTTGAACATACCAATCTCTTCCAGAATCATTGATTGTTTTGATTAGAATCTTGAGGATCTTCTTGTTGCTTGTCTCTGCATGTCCATTTCCCTCAAGATAATAGATGGAGGAGAAATGTTGAGTGATTTGAAATTTGTTACAAAGTTTTGTCATATCCCTATTTTTGAATTGTTTCCCATTGTCTATCACAATTGATGAGGGAAGACAACATTAGCAAATGATATAGTTAAGGATAAACATTAAGATTTGTTTTCTTGTTGCCGTGATTAAGGGTATAACTTCAAGCCATTTGGTAAATTATTAATTTGTTGTAATGATGAACTTGTGAACATTAGAGGATGATGGATAAATTTGACCATTGAGATCAATGGCCCACTGCTGAAAAGGCTAATGTGTGATAAATGGTAACAAATCTCATGCTAGTGCATGTATAAGATTTTCATGGATCTAACACTTCTTACAAGATTGTGAAAAATTTATGACATATTTCTCCATTATAGGCCAATAGTATCCAATACACAACAGTTTCTTAGCCAAAGTAAGACCATTTGATTGTGATCCATAAATACCTTTGTGGACTTTATGTAAAGCATTGTTTGATTCTTCAAGATCTAAACATCTTAGTAAAGTACCATTGAAACCTCACTGATACAAATTGTCCATGATGATCACGTGTTTGGAAGCTTGGTGAATAAGATTATATTTTTTCGTTTTTGGATATTCCCTCAGGTAAAATATTAGTTTCAAGGTAGGTATGAATAGGTCCATAATGAGGGGAATCACAGCCCACAATTTGGTATACTAGCTTAGAATCAAGACATTTATAGGAAGGATAAGGTAACTTGTCCACTAGGAATTCATAGCGCACCTGGTTATCTGAGAATTATATAAGAGACATAAGATTAGCCATTGCATCGGTTGCTTGATTGGTCAATCTGGGAATCTGTTCAAATGTTATGCCAATGAAATACTAATTCAAGTCATCCATAATGTTTTTGTATGGAATGCGCTTATCATATTCAGTTTGATATTAATTATTGATTTGATTGATGACAAGATGAGAATCACCATAGACATGTAGCATCATAATTTTCCATTCTAATGCCATCTTTAGTCCATTTACCAAAGCTTCATATTCTACAATATTGTTAGTACACGGGAATCAAATCTTGTAGGCCTTAGGTATTATGTATCCTTGAGGTGATATGAATAATATACCCACTCCAAATCCATGTTGTGTGAATGATCCATCAAAATACATCTTGCAAGTGTGGTCGATGATCATTAAGATTGATTCATCTAGGAAATCAATGGTTAAAGGAGCATCTCCTGATAATGGTGCATCCGCCAATTGGTCCACAATGAATTATCCTTTGATAGATTTCCATTCAACATATTTAATATCAAATTATCTGAGTATCATCACCTACTTAGCCAATCTACCTGTTAAGGTTGCTTTGTTTAAGAGATATTTCAGCAGGTCAATCTTGGCCACCAACCTGATTGAATGTGCCATCATATAATGTTGGAATTTATGAGATACAAACACCACTAGTAGGAAATATTTTTCAATTGGTGTATAGTTAAGTTCATATTGCACCAATATTTTGCTGATATAATAAATTTCTCGCTCTTTCTCATTTTCGTCTTGTTGTGCCAATAGTGCCCCCAATGAGGTATTTGTTGTTAAAAAATATAATAGAAATGGTTTTCCCACTATTGGATCCATCAGGATGGGTATATTTTCTAGATATTGCTTTAATTTGTTGAATGATGTCTCACATGCTTCATCCCATTGATGTGTGATACCTTTATGCATAAGCCTAGTGAATGGTTGTACTTTGTCAGCCAATTAAGCAATGAATCTATGAATTGACTGCAGCTTGCCTTGTAATGATTGGACCTGACTAATTTTTTTAGGTGGAAACATTTCAATGATGGCTTTGACCTTTTCTAGATCAACCTCAATTCCTTTAGCCAAAACAATATACCCTAGAATCTTTCCAGAGGTAACTCCAAATGTACACTTTTTAGGGTTTAACTAAATTTTGAATTGCTCCATCCTGTCTAAGATTTTGGCTAAATCTTGTAGATGATCTTTGCGATGATGATATTTCCCTAAAGTAGTGTCCACATAATATTCCATGTTCTTATGCATCATATCATAGAAAATTGTTTTCATGGCTTATTGATATGTCACTCCTACATTTTTGAGTCCAAAGGGCGTGACATTTTAGAAAGATGTACCCCATGGACAAGTAAAAGTTGTTTTGTCTTGATCTTCTAGAGCAATTTTTTTCTGATTATATCTGGAAAATCCATTCATTAGTGACAACATATCCTATCCTACTATGACATCTATGTTTGGTAAAGAAAAATCATCCTTTATTAACATGTCAAAAATTAGTGCACACTTTGATAGACTTGTCATATTTAGATACAGGGACAATGTTAGATATCCATTCTACATAGGCAATAATTCTTATAAATCCTACTTTTAATAGTTTGTATAGTTCAACCTTTACCAATAGAGCAATATGTGAGTGCATCTTCCTTAGTTTTTCTTGACATGCTTCACTCCAAGACCCATAGATAAATGATGCAACATTAAATTGAGATCAAGCCCTAGCATGTTTGAATAAGACCACACAAAATTAATCTTCTTTTCTTGAAAAAGAAATGTGAAATTTTGTTTCTCCTCATCATATAATGACTAAGAAATATGTATGACTTGTCATTTCTCCTTGGTACCAAGATTGATTGGTTGAGTGGGTTCAATGAGCACTAGAGACCATTCTTGAGAGTGATCTAGGATAATATCAAGTTTCCCCTCCTCTAGTGTCTCAGCAAGGTTTTCACTATCAGATACGTCCTTTATTTTTACTTTTTTATGATCTAAGACTACCATAGAATGATTTTCACCCTCAGATCTATGATTGATTTGATTTTTTCTTTTGCGACTGGAAAAATTGATATCGTGTGCAGCGTTAGAATTACTAGCAGAAGATGTTGCGGGTTCTATCGCATAACAAGATATATCATGGTCATTAGGAAATATAGGTATATCCATAGGTTCACACATGGTGTAGTCAATTAGGTCAGGATAAACGAGTTGAAGAGCATTGTTTGGGTTGGTTTCACCAGTTTCAAGATTTAGGATTGAAATGTAATCATCACATTCAAATGTATCAATGAGGTCTATAACAGTACCTTCCTGAAGATTATTTAGACCAAGAATCTCCTCACCATTCTCACTTGAGTCATCATCAATATTATGGGAACCAAATTTGAATGGTTGGATACCCGAGCTTTGTCCCTCTTCAGATCTTGTTCTATTCTTGAGATATGAGCTTTCTAGTATTCAGTGAAATTCTTTGGGTTATATTAATAGTCCCATGTATGCATCAATGATGATGGGAATCACAGTATCTTGTGAAACTGTAGCCATGTTTGGATGATTGACAATATTAGAAATTTCTCCTCTCTCAAGTGGAGGTGCATATTGATGAATCACATTTATATCCATATCCATAGTAGCATTAGAGAATGATTCCTACTCATACTCATTAGAATCTGTCTCAATGGAATGAGGGAGATCTAGAACATGAGTGATTGTTACCATTTTCCCCTAGTTAGGATGATGGTTTTCTTGTCCATTGACTTCCTCATCAGAATCATTTTACAGAATCTCATTTTGATTATTGTCAAGGGATTGATCCTCTAGTAATGAAATGCTTGTTTTCTCACCCTCTTTTGTTTCTTGAGTTCCCAAAAATGAAGGAATGTAGCGTTCACCATGATAATGAGGATTTTCATCATGAATATGCAATAATCGTTCACATGATTGAGGTGTGAATTCAATTTCTTCTTCTGATTATTCTTGTTCTTCATAAAAAATTGGTCCATCTTAAATGAGGGGTATCTATGTGTCTTCTATATATTCTATTCTTGTTTTGTCCTTAGGATCTCTGAAGTGTGTCAAAATTGGTTCAACAAGACCCTCATTATTTCCTAGGGGTCCTTGTCCTTGATATTCCATTCATTGCATGATGTCTAGACCATGCCCATATTGTTAAGTTGTGATTTGGACATGCTTGGCATCTTGACGAGATTCATCCATTTCCTTGCATAGCCATTTTACCACCTCATTGTCCTCTTTCTCTTCTGCCACTAATTTTCCTTTCACAAAAGTCCCATTGTACATTGTTTATGGTTTAGGTTTTTTTGACACTGTAGATGATGACGGTCTCCCTTGTGATCTTGGTGACAAAGGTAAAGCTATTACAAAGAGTATTTGATCAATCTTGCAGTCTCAAATCCCATTATCATGCATTTTTAATTTATTTTGAAAGTCTCTTAGCATTGTTGTGGTTAAACTTTCTGGGGATTGTTCTTTTGTATCTGTGAGGCCCCACACCAGACACCATCATAGTTTTCTAGTTTCCTGCTTATGATAGATTTAGCATATGATACTTTACTTTTGATGCATTATTAGACATTATGGACCTTATGCTTTATGTGACGGATTTGATTATTATGGATGCATGGACATATGATGCCTTATGATGAACCTTATGGACTTTATTATGTTTTCTAATTTGGACATTTATTTTGAGATTATAAATTCAGAAAACTCATTATGATTATA
>MU226878.1:4132654-4162222 GCA_018584345.1 Thuja plicata | reverse complement strand
AGCCTCTCTCTTCCTCCACATCATCAAACTCTATTTTGAATAATCTGGATGACATGTAAACACAGATAACCTTCAACTTATGAACCTTTAACTTAGAAGCGTTTAGGGTTAAGGGATGTTGACATCCTGTCATGATTCCCCTTACACCCTCTTGACATAGCAATTACTATTAAAATCACCTTTTAAAAAAGAAAAAAGTTGTTGCATTTTTGGGTGCGAATTTTTGGGCATGACAATATCTTCTCTGTTATGTGGAACCATTCTTTCATTTGATTGAAAAACATTATTACAAGATTGAAAATAACTTGTGTCAGCTAGAATGGTGATCTTCTCTCCATTGTATGGAAATTTTAAGCATCGATGAAAAGTGGGAGGGATAACTTGCATTTCATGTATCTAGGGTCTTCCTAAAAGAATGTTGTAGGATAGATTAAGATCTAGCACCTGGACCAGCACATTTCTTTCTATGGGTCTCACTCTGATTGGAAACATTACCAGCCCTTTAGATGATCCATCTTCATCTTCATATGATTTTATGGTTATCCTCTTCGTACGATCAATATCTTCATCAAATATTGGATCAGCAAGGATCCAGCCATAATCAGAATAGAGATCTGAATCAACAAAGATAGTTTCTTACACATACGGGTCAGTTCCTTGTTACTTTCTAATAATTGTACCAATGATCTCAAATCTCTTAACAGAGTAGACTTAATAGTATTTTTGTAAGTCCTCTCACAAGGTAGCATTTCTATGTTGAAGTGTTGAAGACCTCTAACAAGGCCATTCCTCACAGGGTGATTAAATCCTTTAACAGGGTCACACCTAATAGTGTGTTATTGTAACCTTTAACAGGGTTGGCTCCTAACAAGGCTCACTTCAGAAGAGTGAAAAATAGTAACTAGTTACATTAGTGGTTTTTCCCATATTGGGTTTCCATGTTAAATCTTGGTGTCACTTGTGTATATGTTATTTGTTTCATGCTTTATGTTTCTGCACTTACTCACTAAAGTATAATTGCATTGGATATTATAAAGATTGCTTTGACACCCGAGTTATAGAAGAATATCTTCATTGACCGAGTAATAGTGTTAAATTGTTTAAGACATCTAAGGGACAAAGGATTTGTTTTGAAGTAACTGATTCACCCCTCCCCTCTTAGTTACATATCTCATTTCCAATAGAAATAATGTGCATCATTCCATCATTTTGGCTTAACTATTGGTTTCTAAGGTCTTGATTCTGGTAGTGTGATAACCTTGTGAGATAATTTTTTGCAATGCTGATTCCAAAGATTCTCCAAGAGGTGTAAATATATGTTTAGGACCATTAGAAAAAGGTGAGTTTTGTTGATTGTTGCCTTGACTGGTTCGCACATTAGATGCAATATTAGGATTATTAGGAGTAGTAGTAGATAGATTAAATGCCAGCTATTTTGGTTTTACATTTTGAGCATCTAATACTCCATCATTGACAACATTTTGATTCTTGTTCGAATACTTTGATTTGTCTTGGTTTCCATTATTATTCATATTGAAAGAACCTTTAGTTTCTTTATAGATTTTGAGTTCTCCTTTCCTTACCAAGGTATATTCTATTTTAATCCCCATTTCAACTATTTTATCAAATGTTGGAATGAATTATAATTGTACATAATGATTCATTTCTGTATCCAAGTTATTCACAAAAATGTCCATCTTTTCTATTTTTGGAATCAATCGAGGATATCATACAAACATTCTTCTCCACCTTTATAAGAAAGATATAAAAGGTTCACCAATTTGATATTTTGTATTGCATAAGTCAATCATTGTGACATGATGTTTAATATTGTATGAATAATACTGCATGAATCTCTCTATGATTTCTTCAAAAAAATTTATTCCATGAGGTAATTTGGAGAACCACTCTACGGCTTGTCCGCTTAAACTACGAGGAAACAATCTCATGAGGTATGTTTATTCATGAATGAACTCTATGCTAAGAGTATAGAACTCTCGTATATGATCTTGAGTGTCTAAAAAATCCTATATATTTGTTGTATTTAGGTATATCTACATTGGGTGGAACTTGTGGAATGTGTATACTTCGATCAAAAGGCATAGGACAAAGTGCACTCATTTATTATTTCCTTGGAATAGTGTCCTTTTCTTTCTTCATATCACAGAGTTGAGTTTGTAATGCTTCTACCTGTTTGACAAGGAGAGTTATGGGATTTTCATCTTCTTTTGTTTTAAGTTGTTCCACATCAAAATCTTGAGGTAATTTGATCCCTATCAAAGCTAGATGCATGAAATATTTTTCCTTGTCAGCCATTAGGATTTGTCCATGATATTTTGAAACTTTGTGTCCTTTTGGTCTTTCTAAATATATTCATCATTTATTTCCTCATAATTTTTAGTATTATCATGAGTAGCCCATTCATTCTAAATTCCATCCATATTGTTGTTGTTATTGTTGATGTTGTTGTTGTTGTTAGTCTCAGTTTCTGAATCACTAGCTCGACGAGCCAAAAATAGATCTTGATCTTGTTCTTGTTGTGTTTCAGGTAAAATTCTTATCTGAGGAATGTGTGTAGTGTCTATTTGTTCAAAATTACCACTTCTTGTCCACACATGTAAGATTAGATGATTCTTGATTTGCAAAGATGAGCAACCTATCACCTAGAGTTTCAATGTTTGATATACTAGCTTCACAATTGGTCAAAGTTTGATGAAAAATGGTTAATGTAGATTTGATAATGTTTGAGATCTTGATGAAGGTTAGATTGACCTTGATAGTGATCTCTAAAAAAGAAGAAGGTTGATATGACCAATTGATAGTAGTGTTAAGTTATTGTAATAAAGAGTAATTAGTTTGATCTCCTAAGAACAAAGGTTTGATATTGAGCACTTGTGATGTTTGGAATAGAAATGTATGTTTAGAACCTTCAAGATTGAGTTGATTTTGATAATAATAGCACAGAAATGACCTTTTTTTTTACCAAAAAGAATATAAGGATCAAAGACAATATTTTAGGACCCACGGTTTTTTGAAAAGTGTGATTTTGTAAGAACTTGTATGCAAAGGACTAACCACATTTTGTGAGATCTCACCCATTTTTGCAGTTCTTCTAGGTGTTTTGAAATGTTAAATTTGTGACACACACACACAAAGAATAATATTTTTGTCTTGTCTTGATAGGAATTGTTTGTTTTTAGAATTCGTGTGATTACTAGGGGTACAAACAAACCTTCCCTACAAAATCGACATAGGATGAAAATCTTTGCTTATAGAATTAGGTACACACTCAAATGCTAATCAAATTATGACCATCACCAAGCATGCAATGGCTCCAGTCATGATGTCATATTATCTATTTCCTAACCCAAATGAGGGCACAAAATGACAAGTATCTTGGGACAATTACTATTTTCCTTGCACAAATATTATCACCCTTTGGGGGTGATCAAGGTAGCTTCTAAGGCTAGGGTGTTTAGTAAGGATGTCCATTTGATTGTATCCTTTGTGTCCATGCAAGCATGAATTAGGTGTATAGCCCCACAAAGCATCTTGGCACAAGCAGTCATGTAAATGTGATTTAGACTGTTAGGCCTCAATTTGTGTTATACATGAGCCATGTATAAGCTCAAATGCCAATCGAATCTCAAAGCTTTGGACCCAAAGAGTAAATTTTATTAACGTGACTTGCAGTGGTGTGTCTCACACCTCATTCTCATGTGGGTCATCCTGGGATATTGTTTCCTCACTGGCAGCCCAACTAAAGGTTAAAGCGGTAAAAGAGGATTGGCGACAAGAGAGGTCTAGATTTTTTTCCAAAGGGAAAAGAGCATACTCTCCTACTCAATGTCATTTTATCCTATCAAGCACACAAAAAACTTGTTCATTCCCTCAAATTAAAAATCAACTCTTAGCTCCCCATTTGAGTTTCTAATTTTTCCAAAGGGAAAAGATCATAATCCTCTAGTGGAATTTAGAATCAACTTTGAATCTGAATTTATGGTGCCTAGAAAAAGAATGCTATTCAAACAAAGAATTGCCAAAATTGATTTGTTCATTTACTCCAATTTCTCTCCAAAACCTAATTTGAGGTTTAAGTTTATGATTTTCCAAAGGAAAAGAGCATACTCCTCTATTCGAATTATGAATCGAAAGAAATTGTATTAATTTCTAGAGTAAATCTTGATTGATTTTCATAAATGACAACTTGCAAGCACTCATTAGTAGTTTTGTGTGTTTTTGTCCTATTATTTCTCCAAGGAATCTTTGGCAAACGTCCTGCAAAACACGTTAGGCTATTTGAAAATGATCAAAATCACAAAAACATCCATGTTAGCTTATTAGTATGCATATTCACCAATGAATTAAACTGCATATTCTACTCTTAGGTTTCCAGACAACAAAACAGAGACCCAAAATGAAACTTCTCAAAAATGACTAAAGAAGTATCCCAGATGACGAATTATACAATAGATGACTAAAGGATTATCATAAATGACTAAAGATCCCAAAGATGACTAAAGAATTACCAGAAATGACTAAAGGAAAAATTATACCTGTCATAAGCAACGAAAGGACAATGGTAGACGATGAAGGAATCCTTAGAAGTAATGAAAGATATACCAAAAATGACTAAAGGCCACCAGAGATGATGAAAGGATTATCAAAGATGTCATTTTTCCTAGCTTTTTGTTATGTTTCTAGAACACAGAGACGATTTCATGAAAATGAGCCATCTAGCCCAACAATGGGTGCCAAATGTGATGTATAAATTCTATACCTGCAAGATTGCTGCACACAACCACTCAATATGACCTTAATCGAATTGAACCAAGAAACATGCCAAAAATGCCCTATTGCATCCTATCTAGAAGATTCACAAGAATGACATCAAATGCTCTTAGATTAAGCATAAATTCTTAGCAAATAGAAAATCTAGGATGGAAGATTCAATGTAAAAATGTCTAAAATGCATGAAAATATGTTCAATTATGCTCCATTATGATCAAATGCATGAAATTGAACTAGATTAGCTTGATAAAATGAACTAGATTATTGCTAGAATAAAATTGCCATTAGTTCTATGCTAAAATTCACTATTCACCTATATGAAATGAGCTAGAAAGGTTGCATTATATAGATTTTTCCTTGGAGGGAAAAGGCTTCTAATCCAAATTCAAATTTGATGGTTGAGATGCATCCATGAGGGATGGCTAAAATGGAAGGTTAGTTGATTTACCTCTCATTGGTTAGAGTTTTGACTTTTGAGGCAATATTGAAGGAATATTAATGTTTTTAATTAATTATTTCCTTTTAATTAATTTCTTTAGCCATGTATTTTAAATTGATTTGATTTGATGACAAAGATTAATTGAAAAATTAATGCCTCTTGGTGAGTGACCTTGGATTATAGATTTTTTCTGAATTATATATTAAACTGATATAGTTTACTTACATAATTGTGATTATCTTTGAGTTGACAGTCTTGATTAAGACCCGAGGGACTTGATTTTAGATTAGGGCTTCTGAGGTCATCAAACCATTTTTAGGTGATTACATTTCCCCCTCTTTATACTGATGTGCAATAAGCACTTTGATTCAAAGAACATAATGTTGAATAGCCTTCAAATAGATGGATATGAGGTGATGCAACTACTCTCAATTAGAAATTGATTCCAAACTTGACTGAATGAAAAATGATTGAAGCTGTTGGATATTCTAGATTGTGTGATGAAACCAATGTGATGACCAGGGAATCAATTTGATGTGGTGTGATGAAATTGATGCCCTAGCTTCTTTTGATGCCAAATGATAGGTTGAGACTAGAATAATCAATTTGATGTGAAGTGATGAACTGATTACCTTCCTGATTGTTGAGGATAATAACACCTAATCAATTTGATGTGAAGTGATGAAATTGATTACCATTACAACGATGTTTGAAATATTGATCCAATATTTAGTTTGATATGATTTAATGAAACTGATATCTTTCAAGACCTGATTCTAAAATATTGACTAGACAAACAGTTTGATGTGATGCGATGAAATTGATTTCCAATAAAGATTTGAACAAATGACCAATTTGATGCGAAGCATTGAAACTGATCATTGTTGAGAATTTTATTGAGATAACTAACTTTCTATGGGTCCTGATGAAGTCACTTATCTCTTGATGTTGTAATGAAGAGACTACCAATTTGATGCAGCGCGTTGAAATTGATATCTCCCTTGATGTTTACAACTTGAATTTTGGTAAGAGTGAGGAATTTGATGTGAAGCGTTGAAATCACTCATTCCAAGATTTGATGATTTACTGATTTAGGACTATCAACTTGATATGATGTCTAATGAACATTCCTTGAGCTGTTGGAAATTCCATTTGATTGATAAATTGATAGATTGTAGAGTCAAATCAGAATTTGATAATGCCCTAGTTGTTGAAAAATATTTGGTAGTATGATCACTTGATGAAAATATGTTCAATTATGCTCCATTATGATCAAATGCATGAAATTAAACTATATTATCTTGACAAAATGAACTAGATTATTGCTAAAATAAAATTTCCATTATTTCTATGTTGAAATTCACTATTCACCTATATGTAATGAGCTAGAAAGGTTGCATTATATAGATTTTTCCTTGGAGGGAAAAGGCTTCAAATCCAAATTTGAATTTGACGGTTGAGATGCATCCATGAGGGATGTCTAAGATGGAAACTTAGTTGATCCATGTGATTACCTCTCATTGGTTATAGGTTTGACTTTTGAGGCAATGTTGAAGGAATACATATGTTTTGAATTAATTAATTCCTTTTAATTAATTTCTTAAGCCATGCATTTTTTATTTTGATTTGATTTAATGACCAAGATTAATTAAAAAATTAATGCCTCATGGTGAGTGATCTTGGATTCTGTATTTTTGATGAACTATATATTTAAACTGATCTAGTTTAATTACATAATTGTGATTAGATTTGAGTTGGCAGTCTTGATTAGTACTTAGGGGCCTGCTTTTAGATTAGGGCTTTTGAGTTCATCAGACCATTTTTAGGTGATTACAGGAAAGCGTTGGCCATTGACAAGTGGATGACTCAAAAATTAGAGCAATGAGGAGCTTGTTGTTTGCATGTATCTCCCCAATTTCTTCTAAGCGTGAGACATGGTGAATCAATTGGAGGCCACCATTCCTCAGTGGTAAGGAGACATAGAAAAGTATGAAGAATGTAGGCACGACCTGGGCGAGATCCTAAATTTTGGGAAAGATGGTTTGCTGATGAAAGGAATCCTGGGGGATGAGTCGTATGGGTTCCTCAAAACCCAGTACTCCAGACTTGCATTCAAAGTCATGGTGGGAAAGCAACTGGTAAGGGTTTTAGAGGAACAACTTTTGGCGGTCCAGACCCCACTAGACTAGTATTCTACATTTATCAAAGAGCTTAAATGGCCAAGGTTCAATTCCACCCCTCCAGAGATTTTAACAGCACCATAATGGTGTGAATCTCCCTAATGATGCTCAAATCTCATGATTCTACCAATGTGGCTATAGAATTAAAGGAGAAGGCTGTGAACGCCAGTGATCACCTTGAGAGTTTGGTTGATCATTACGATTGTTTGAAAGATGTAGAGGAAGAGGGAATACTTCAGATTTTGGGAGCATATGATAAATTAAAAGGTCAATAGGATTTCAAAAAATTTGGGAATCCCTCCCCCTACAGAAATGTTGTACAATAATTCTTTATTCTTTGAGCGCAAGCTCCCAAGAACCAAAATCATGGGTCCCCAATTTTATATTCTTTACATTCATGCACATTGACAGTTCCGCTAGTGCCGACTGATCACAGTCCAAGATTTGTTGTCATACATGAGGTATTCCTTTGCAGCCTGATAGGTGACTATTGGAAGGAAAGTTTGTTGTAGACATCTCCTGGCTTCCAAGGCATCATTCCGACATTTAATACTTAGTGTATAGAATGCCACTCAAAGACCGAGAACTAGAGGCACATTAATGAGGGCATATGGTCTAGGTCATCCAAGGTTTACCATCACATTTACAAGTATAGAGGTACTCTTCCCAATGACTAATTTCCTTGGACTTATCTCCTTCTTTCATTCCCCTCTTCTCTTCTCAAATGATTGTATATAGAAAGATGATTATGACAGTGCAGGTAGTACCGGCTGTAAATATTGTAATTTAATGTAAGTAGTCTGTATAGGTTAAGGCTCCAATGTATATAGGGTGTTTATAAATAATAATTCTGACGCCATTCAAGGGTCAAAGAATTGATGATTTTTCTATCCACAAGTGACTATTAAGTTTTAGCTACTCTATTGAAAGTTCTTAGTAGATTAATACTCCCCTGGAGACGCTAATGTAATCACTAATGATGCTAGATTTATGAAGTTAATGAAGGAATGAGAAGCACCGCTTGTCACTATGTTTTGTGTTATTTCTGGTCCCAGAGTTAACAAGTAGTTTTCATGTTGTATGATTCCTTATGTCCTCTACTCCAGTTCTTTAATGATTTATGAAATACTTTATCTTTCTAATGATATATGTTTGGTTGAAAATCATGTGTATATTTAGTATCTACTTTTAGTTTTTGTCTGGGGCTTTGTTGATGTTTCAAAATATACATATCATGACTATAGATATAAATTTACTCTAACTCTATCTTAGATTTTTCATTTTATTTTGTTGGAAGTAAGAACGCTTGAAGGAAACTCGATAACCTTTCAAGTTCCCAGAGATTGATGAGTCAAAACTAGCTATCCCCTCAAAAAAATAGTGACTTGTCCAACTAAGCTAACCTTGCTCCATCGTGGCCCAAATACAAGGTTCTTAGAGGCTAAGAGAGCCCGCTCTTTAGTAAACCTCTTCAGGCAAAGTTTCCTAGTACTCTGATACCCGGTGATAACTCTCTCCCTGTTGGCAAGGCCATCACAAAGTCTCATGAATAGAAACTGGTGCTAGAAGGAGGGCATGAGCTCACCTTCCCCAAAAAACTTTGATACCACACCTCCCAAGGGTTCCCCAAGTAGTAGTTATAGAGACCAATATTTCCATAGGTTAGGGTTTTTCTCACCTTTGTACTTTGGAAAATTACTCCAATCAACCAAAACCTCGAAGAGTTTCCTGAACTCAAACCTCCATTCTAAGGAAAAAGGACCTACCAAAAAAAGAAGCCTTTAAAATGATTGTTGGGGGCTCACAAATTCTCATAGTATCTAGCTTTTGAAACCTGCCCCAGCTATGAACACCACCCTTCCAAATCCCATGATTGCAACAGTCATGCACTTCAACAATATTAGCTCCCTAATAGGACAATTCCCTAACACAGTCATTGATCTTCCTTCACACCTAGAGAAGATCTTCCCCAAGTATGAATATTTAGGTCCCAAAACCATGGAAGAACATCTACAAGCTTACAAGGATGCCATGAGAAGGCACCGTATCCAACACAAAGATGTAGTAAGAAGGATGTTCCCACTATCCCTCAAGAAAGTGAGTTGAACTGATACCTAAACTTACCTGCTAACTCCATCAATAGTTGGCAGGACATGGAAACAACCTTCCTAACAATGTTTCGCATCCATGTGGACCTAGATTGGTCACATAGCCAATTCATTTCTATCAAAAATAAACCCAATGATCCTCTGGAAACCTTTAACCACTGATTTCAAAGATCCTTGAAATGATGCACGGGTCTCTTTATTCCCTCTACTGAGGTAACCATCCAGACTTACCTCAACACCTTGGACCCATTCGTTTCAACCTTCGTATGGAGAACCACTACCACAAATGAAAGAGACACCCTAGAAAATGCTTACAACCTTTCCCTAGAGTTGTCTCAAAACCCAAGTAAAGCTTCTATCGGTAGTGGACAAATTGTACCGTATAACATGCAACCTGGAGGAAATGCCTACTTAGGGGGTATGATCCTAATTCGAAAATGGGTACCCCAATGATAAAATTTGTACCCCAGTATAGTTACTCCACCCCCACAAAAATCCTCCAAGCCTAGAGTATGCACCATGGGCACAACCACAACAATCAACACCTCAACCTACTAGAGTACCTTTCTTCCAAACACCCTCTTCTAGAAGATTATCTTCTGTAATTTCGGGTGCTGCTGAGTTTGCTTCCCCACCACTCATCACATTGTGACATGACTAACCAAATTTTTGTTGAGTTCAAATCCCTCTGGTGATTGATTTCCTTCCTCACTACAGACATGGGACAACTGAATATTGGATAGTCTATGTCTTATAACACCAACTCCTCTCAGAGAGGAAACACCTTTTTGGGAAAACAAAGTTACAATAACTCTAGGCCTCAAAATCATTATAAAAATAGCGGAAACAAAAATGCTTGGCCTAACCACCAGTAATGGAATAACACACCAAATAATGGGGGTATTCCCCCAAATTAGCCTAACACCCATGGGGGTGTGGTTACTAGTCACACCACATAACTCACCGAATTCCACCCCTTGACATCGTGGTATTGGATGCATGATACTAGTTCACACTCTGAGGTAAATTATGCCACCCTAGAGAAGATCATTTAGATCTCTTAGTTTCATAGGAAAAAATGTTGATTCTCCTCCCTCAGAGTCCTTGGCTAAACCTCATCACTCTACTTTTTCCTATGATACTATCTTCTTCAGAGAAGATGAACAGGACAAGGAAGAGCCTGATTTGCAGGGTTCTTTGATGAATAAATTCTAGCCTTTAAAGCCAATGGTTTTACCAATCCAAGGACTGCTTACATTACACAAAGTGAATCTAGAAAAGGACCTTTCACAATGTTGACTCCTCCAAAGATTACAAATCTCCCACAAGATCCCCTGGTGAATGTTAATCTACCTGCTCTGAAATGGCCTACCCTCAATCATGCCTAAGATTTTGCAGGAAAGAATCAATGGACCCCAAAGGGGAAATTTGACATCACAAATGTGATGGGAAATACCACCACCACCATGACCTTAATGGAATTTTTACTCAGTTTCCCCGAGAAGAGGAAGTACCTCTTGTAATATTTAGAAAATCTAAAAGTTTGCAACTGTCCACCCAAGTCCATGACCCTTGATGTTCCCTAGATATCCAGTGTCATTGATATCCAAGTGGTAGATATCCATGAAGCATACAAGATGCTTCTAATTTTGAACTAATCTAAAGCCTTAAATGGATACATCTCAACCAACTTCTCTCACATATGGCTCCCATAGAGAGGATAAGAAAATCAAATTAAGGTAGAAAGAAAACCTTGAATGAAACAAACCCTCACCAATGACGATAAGGTGAGTGAAATATCATTCTCTAAACTAGAACCCAACTTGTATAGGGCCAAGGAGGTCTTGACCTTAGACTTCACCCTAGGTGGAACATTACCCCAAAAGGACCACATTTTCATCTAGAGGGTCCATGATCTCATTGTAAAAATAAAGTGGGATGTTAGGTCCCAGGGTAGCAATCCATCTCTGACTACTCCCTTATCTAATACTTGGTGCCGAGTACACTGCCAAAGTCACTCCAAGTTTGAATGCACACTATGTGTCAATGCTACTAATATTTTCGTTGACAATTTATAAGTGAAGAAGCACAGGGAACAAGCCCTGACCTAGCACAGTCCATTAATGGACATATATGATGGACCACTCTTTGAGGAATCCCCAATGGAGATTCCTCTAGAGGATGTTTTTTTCCTGGTGCCTTCCTTTTAGGAGACACACCCAAATATCCCTCTTGTTCCAAACCAATACTGCCCACTACCCAACCCTCCAAACCTCATTATAATGAAAACAATCTCTAGATCCTTAAGTTTGATGCATCTTGGTCCAAAAAAGGTTTTGGAGCTTGGGTAGAGCTAATCAATCCCCGAGGAAAGTATTTCCTCGCATCTTACAACCTGTAGTTTGATTGCACCAATAATGTCATAGAATATGAGGCCATGATCCTCAGAATTATGTTCACACTAAGAAAATGAGTCACTTGCCTCCAGGCAATGGGTGACTCAGGACTCATAGTTAAACAAATTTAGATCCAATATACATGCCATGAAAAATGGCTAGTAGCTTATCGCAATAGAGCATGGAATCTAAAAGAGGAATTTGATGCCTTCAACATTGAGTTAATTCCCCATAAATGGAACTTTGTTCTGGATGCCCTCATTGTGTTAGCCAGTACCCTAGAGCCCATGGAAGGTTCCCATCTCTGGATATTTTTCAGTAGAAATTATACCCACATGCTCCATCCTTGACAATATAACCCATCTTCAAGTATTCTAAGATGATAGACATATCCTTTACTTGATGGAAAACCGTTGCATTTTCAAAGACCAAATCATTGAAGAAGAAGAACATGATGATACGAGACAAGGAGGAGATGAGGATGGGATCCTCAACTTACCCACCAATACCATCCCAAAGGGGATAGTAGCCCTGGAATGAATCTTTGATTCTTACCCTTGGGCCAAAGATAAGATGCCCCGACCCGCCAAATGGGGGGAATACAAGAAAGTTAACATTTGAATGGGTGTTGAAGAAAATATGTTCACATTGGTACCTCTTTCTCCCTAGAGGAGAAAGAGAAAATTCTCTTGGTCCTCTAAGAATATATTGACATGATTTCCTGGGGATATGAAGATCTTAAAACTTATGATACATCTATCATGACACACACCATCCCCTTGAAGCCTGATGCCAAACCCTTCAAGAAGAAATAGAGACCAGTCAATCCCCTGATCAAACCCCTAATCCACCAGGAGGTTCAAAAATTATCAGCCACTCAAATTATTTTTTTGATCTGACATACCACATGGGTAGCCAACTTAGTCCCAGTATGGAAAAAGAATGGGGAGATTTGGCTATGTGTGTACTTCAAGAACTTGAATAAAGCTTCAAAGAAGGATAATAATCCCCTACCTTTTCCAGATGAGGTTTTACAGATAGTCAATGCTTCCCAAAAGATGTCCTGCCTAGATGGGTATTTTAGGTATAACCAAGTTATGGTTAATTTTGAAGACAAAGTTAAGACAACATTCACCAACAAGTGGGCTATGTTTCCCTATAGGAGAATGCCCTTCCGCTTAATCAATGTCAGATGAACGTTCTAGAAGGCAATGGACATCAACTTCAAATAATTAATCAATAAATGCATAATCATCTACATGGATGATTTGACTATTTTCTCTTGGGATAGGCATGATCACCCCACCCACCTTGCCAAAATCTGCAAGAGATGTCACCGGTTTGGCATTTCCCTCAATCCAAAAAAATGCATATTTGGGGTCACCAAGGGAAATTTGTTATGACATATTGTCTCTAAGAAGGGCATATCCATTGAATTTGATAGAGTAAAGGCACTAATTACTTTGAAAATGCCTGGATGTAAGAAAGAAAGTTGATCTTTCTTTGGAAAGATCAACTTTGTCTGATGCTTCATCACAGGATTCACTGAGGTTATAAAGCCTCTCAATGATATAATGAAGGACACAAAAATTGAGTGGAGTCCAGAGGGAAAACAGGAATTTTTCCAAACCAAACAAGCTATCACAGAGGCCCTAGTCCTAGAAAGTCTGAACTACTCCCTACCATTTCATATATATTCTTTTTCCTCTGCCCATTCTTCCACAACAATGCTAACCCAAAAGGTTGAAAGGGAAGAATGGCCTATTAATTTTATGAGCTCCATTTTAATAATTCCAAGGTATGGTATTTACCCCTTGAAAAATAGACATTCACCCTTGTTTGGATAGTAAATAAAATTCAGCTTTATATTCTCCGCAATAAAGTGCATGCCATCATCCCCAACCAAGCCATCAAATCCTTGTTGTTGCAAAGCATATTAGGTGAATGCTAGAGGACATGGATGGCCATTGTCCAATAATATGACCTTTAAATGTAACCCATAAAACTTGTCGGGGGGAAGGGATTATACAAAGCCATGGCTGAAGTTGACCTACACATTGAGTGTCAAACTTATACCATGTAGTCCCTTACCCAAGATCCTTGGTATGTTGACTTAGTGTACCTCCTATTAAATAACTAGTGCCCTAAAGGGCTCATTCCTAGAAAATGTTGAGTTCTCCGGCAGAAGAGTGTGCATTTCATGATAAAGAATGGGACCATTTTTCATAGAAATTATGAAGGCATTTACCTCCAATTCCTTGATTAGGAACATGCCATGAAGATGATAGAGGAATTCAATGACCGTTTTAGAACTAGGCATGGATTAGCTGACACCACTACCCACCAGATCCTCTTGGAAAAATATTATTAGCCCCATATTTTAAAAGATATCTACACACACATAAGGAAATGCCACACATGTGAAACTACCGCTTCATGAGAGTGGAACCTGACAATGCCTCTCCAGCCTATTTTTGAGGAAATACCTTTTCACGCAATGTGCATTTAATTTTATCATGGAAATAAGCCCCAAAGAATTTGCAAATCATTAGTACATTCTGACTGCTATAGATTATTGCACCTGGTGGACTGAAGCTATACCATGCAATAATAACACGACATATGTAGTAATCAACATCATTAAGGAAAACATAGTCACCAAGTTTGAGATGCCTTTTGGTCTTGTATGTGATAATGGTTTGACACTTTACTCCACCTAGCTATTAGAGTGGGCTTATAGCATAAACATTACCCTCAAATTCTCTAGAAACTATTATCCCCAAGGTAATGTAGTGGTAGAATCAACTACTAAGAACCTCTTAGAGGTAATCAAGCACCTACTTGATAAGAATCCCTGATATTGACACCAAAATTTAAAATTTCCCCCTAGGTGGATTGTATCCAAATTAAGGCCACCTTGGTAACTTCTCCATTCCACCTAATTTATGGTCAGAATATGATATTCCTGATAAACCTACAGATTCCAGTCCTATAGTTCACACAAGAATTTAACATTCAAGATAACATTGTGGAGCTTTACCTCCATAATTTAATATTACTAGAAGAACAGAGACATAATGCACTTGAACACATTGAAAGGCACCAAGTGGTGGTCAAATGTTGGTTTGACAAAAGAGCTCGATATAAGGCTTTTCAAACCTCAGACCTAGTTCTCTTGTGGGAAAGACCCTGGGAGAAGAATGGAAAACACACTAAATTATAGAGGCTTTGTCTTGGGCCATACCAAATATCTAAAACCTATGGGGCTAATACCTACCACCTTAGTTCTTCCTTTTACGGGATATATCATGTGTAAAGTTTGCTTGTAAATAGTTTTGGGTGTCCTTGGCTGGTCTTCCCTTCCTTGTAACTAGTCCTTGGGCCTCTCACCTTTGTTTTTGTTTTTTTTTCCTTGTCCTTCCCTAACATTTTTCCATCTTTTGTTAGGAAGTTATGCTTCACATAACAAGAGCACACGTTGAGAGATTTGCCTCATGTATTTTAATGGTCTGGAACTATACACTTACACAAAGTCTAGTCTTGTCCTCATACAAGAAAAAACTCTAGACACAAGACCTAAGGTGATGGATAATATTCATCATATCCAAGCGTCATTATTTTTTCCACCCAAGAAGAAAACAAAAGATAGTTGATTTTGAGAAAATGTAGGAACACAAAATAGAAAAAAATTAGTAAAGGATAGATCGGTTACACTCTCCGTGAATGGTTCCCTGAAAATAAATGAGAGAAGAAAAATTTTTGGAAAGGGATTTCCCTCTCACTCAGAAAGAAAAAAATATGGCAAGGTGAAAGGAGTACCATCATGGTAACAAGCTAAGCTTGAGGACTCCATTGAAAGAAGTACCACCTTCTCCATCTTAAAAAAAAAAATCCTGAGAAGAGGAAAAGACCCAGAACCTAAGGATGGTATGAATCACTTTGACATTAATTTTTTTGTGTTAGTGTGACTTCTCTATTTCTCTATAGTTGCAGACTACACTCCCTCCTTCAAACTCACACCTTACGATTTGGGAGATATCAAAATATGGATCATGGTGAGTTAGATTTTCCAAATCCCCAAATTCATGCTGAAAAAAGAACTGCCAATGATGGTAAGACCCAGGTTGTTCTAAGCATGGATTATAGAGTTCTCAAATGTATGAGGCATCTATCCTATTGAGTCACCATTTTTTATGACTTTCATACTCATCCCTAAATTTTGTTGGAAAAATGTTGGGTCCCCTTTTTTTTTGTTTGATTTTGTTTCTTTTCTTTTCTAGGCCCTTTCCCTTGCCTTGTCTTCTGTTTGTCTTTTGGGTCCTCTCTGGGATCTAGATCTTAGATAGTTTTCTCTTGGAGCCAACAAATTTTGGACCTTCGGGTCTTATCACATCATCCAACCCTTTTTGGCAGTGGTGATTGCTAGGTGTCCCATGGTCCAGACTTTGGTGGCCAACCTGTTTCACGAAATGGTCATTAGTAATTAATACGATCCTTCAAGAATTATTTAAGGCCTTTTAACTTTGTCATGTCACATTTACCACAAACTAATTACCTCCTGGAAAATGGTTTGAAGAGAGAAGTAGAATGTTTCCTGAGCTTTGGTGTTTAAGCGAGAAGGTGTAGGAGGTGTGTTCAAAGATTCCTCAAAGTTTTTTGGTGATAGAGTGAGATAGATTTAGACTCCCCATTCTAGAATTTTGAGTTTTAGTTAGGTCTTTGGTTTCCTTGTCCTGTGTTTCTTTGTTATTTTTTTCACTTCTAGTTTGTTTTCATTGTTTTTTATTCCTTTTCCTTTGTCTTATTTTTGTTTTGTTTTTCCCGTTTGGGTTTTCTGTGCGTTGGGTGTTCTTTTGCCAGTGTCATCCAAGCCATACTTTTTGTTTAGCATGTTGTTCTCCCTGGACCTGGTCGTGCATCTCCTTTTCCTTCATAATTGTCCCACTCAAAGGGGAGATGCATGTATTTTTGGTGTGCATAGTCTGTAGATAAGTATTTGGTTGTCCTGCTCTGCAATCATGTTAGTTTTATAAATTTGGGTTCACAGAGCATTGTAAATATGTTTAAATTGTCATTTAATTCTTGTAGAAATTTGTGAATTCTATAAGTTTGGGTTCCCTACATGTTTTTAATAGCTAGAATAGTTATGTACATTGTTAAGTTTATTGAGTTGTGTCTTGCTATTCTATTGACACCATGTGGTCGCAAGTTTCTCACAGTGCAAGTCCCATAGAGGTAAATCCCTAAGGACATTGTTTCCCAAAATTATTTGTGAGGTCTAAAAAATATGCTCATCTAATAAACACATTTTCCCCTCTAGTTGACATTTACTTCATGTTGAGTCTAGGAACCAGGTCAGTTGTAGAGTGGAGCTCACTGATGAGTCATTTGGCAATTTCTCTCTCCTTTGTCATTTTCATCTTAAATGGCCGAATTAATTCCCCATGCTCAAAATTTTAAAATTTGTCCCAAGTGGCATTCATGCCACTTATGCTAGAACAACTATTGATTAATGTTCATTACTTATCTGAGTGGGTATACACATGTCAAGGTACAATGACAAGGTTTCCTATCTTGTCATTGATGGTGCCATCCTTTTGATCAGGCTGTGGGTGTTTTTCCGACCTCGCACACATCTACCATATTTACCATTCGAGTCATCATCTCTGGTCTTTTTGTGCACATAATAACTTCATATAGTTTTCTTGCATCAGAGATAATCATGCCCCCTTTTAAGAATATCTAATGTTTTATATTTCAGGATGACAAGTAAAAGTTGCGCCTAAAATATCAAAACCCAGAATCTTTGTTTATAATTTTTATGTATTGACAGTTGTTTGGTTTATAGGTATAGGTTAAAGAAATAAAGAAATGGCTTCAACATCATCGCCTCCTAGGAGTTCCGAGCTTCCAAGAATTCTAAGGCAGAGAAGGCATTGGCGTAGCTTCCATTGACCCAGAAATATAAGAAAGATGGGATAATCATAGGATCCCAAATTGAGTCCACTTTGAAAGAGGTCATAGATACAGATGTCAGAACCTACGCCAAATTAAAAAGGCTCATTCAAGAAATCCACCAAAAATGATGGGACAATGAATCTATCTCAGTTAACTTAGCATCATTTGGAATCATTCAAATGGCTGACTTTCCTTACTCAGTGCAAGCATAGGAGCTAATAATGCTCTTGGATAAATGTTACAACCCAGCTAGTGGAGCTATTGTGTTGGTCTTTCCCAACTCCCTCGGATACCTAGTGCCCATCATCTCTCTAGATCACGATGCCACTGCTAAAGGGTGATTCCTTTCATTCTTTTTAGATGCCATGGTTTTCACTCGGGCGACCTCACTAGACCAATTGGAGGGAGTGACTAATCTAGATCAACGCCACCTCAATTTAGAATGGCTAAAAAGCCCACACAAAGACTTCAATAAGATGCAGATGAATATCCTTGGCTCTGAATTCAAGGAGACTATCCATGCCAAAATCATATTTTTGTGCAGGAATTTTGAGGAACCCCATGCTTGGGAGTTTTGACCTTGGATGTACTACTTTTTATATTGTATGACCACCAATAAGGCACATTTTTATTGGGACAAAATTATTGATAAGCATGTAGACATCCATATGAGGAAGGCATGGGAAGGGCACAAGTTATACATGACTTCCTACATCCTCTAGCCATTAGCCTTGCAATATCTAGGAATCTAGGGATTACACACAATTGACATCCTTGGGAACGAGACTGCACATGTCACCCTGTGGGATCACTTTCCCCTGATTTAGTGGGACAAAAGTTTCCCCAATTTTTTATGAGTTAATGATTCCTTCATTTTTCATGGGATCAAGGTGATCACTAATGATAAGGGATTTAGAATGTCCCCAGAGGCCATGGTGTTAGTCGATTCATGGGGGTGTTATTTCATCTAGTTCACATAGCACACCTATATTTGGGTGTCTGGATTTTACAGGTATTCATTCCTATTGTCCAAGCACTGCGGGGACAATATCATTTTGTTAGAATTTTGTAGGCTGATCTAGGAGATGCACACCCTGATTTCCACTAATAAGATCTCCTTCATCTCTTTCCTATTTGTGTGTGGGAAATACACCTGCTCCCTCACTACAACCCAAGAAGCAGAGAATGAGCTAAGTAGCTTGAACTTCACCAAATTTTCACTAAGTCCTAAGGTTTATGATCTGTGTGGGTGGTTGGTGAAGGCAATGTCTTGGGGAATCAATCCACATGAGAGAAACTTGGAGTAATTTTAGGCAAATTGTGAAGACAATTTTGATGTTAGGAACTGATAGTACTCCAAGATGCCAAAAGGAATGATAAAAAATATTAACCTCCGGACATTCCCATGAAATTTTCTTGATAATGTCTTTCTTTAAGACCCAAAGTATAAATAAATAGGCATTGACAAGATAGACCTTCCTCCTGTAGATTGGGAACGAGACTGCACATGCCACCCGACGGGATCACTTTCCCCAAATTTAGTGGGACAAAAGTTTCCCCAATTTTTTATGAGTTAATGATGCCTTCCTTTTTCACAGGATCAAGGTGATCACTAATGATAAGGGATTTAGAATGTCCCCAGAGGCCATGGTGTTAGTCAATTCATGGGGGTGTTTTTTCATCTAGTTCATATAGCACACCTATATTTGGGTGTCTGGATTTCCCAGGTATTCATTCCTATTTTCCAAGCACTGGGGGAAAATATCATTTTGTTATAATTTTGTAGGAAGATCTAGGATATGCACACCCTAATTTCCACTAATAAGATCTCCTTCATCTCTTTCCCATTTGTGTGCAGGAAAAATGCCTGCTCCCTCACTACAGCCCGAGAAGCAAAGAACAAGCTAAGTAGCCTGAACTTCTCCAAATTTTCACTGAGTCCTAAGGATTATGATCTATGTGGGTGGTTGGTGAAGGAAATGTCTTGGGGAATCAATCCACATGAGAGAAACTTGGAGTATTTTTAGGCAAATTGTGAAGACAATTTTGATGTCAAGAACTGACAGTACTCCAAGATGCCAAAAGGAATGATAAAAATTATTAACCTCCAGACATTCCCATAATTTTTTTTTGATAATGTGTTTCTTGAAGACCCTAAGTATAAATAAATAGGCATTGATAAGATAGACCTCCCTCCTATAGATTGGGACACTCCAAAATTTTTGACTATTGAGGTTGTCTCGAGAATAGTGATCTAGTACAACTACGCATGTTTTGTGAAGGCTTGCCTGAAGAGTGTCTAATTGGAAAATCATTTATTATGAGCCTCTGGCCCTCAGGTGGTTTAACAATCCAAATCCTAAGGAAAATAGAAATTTGGTGCTCCCCCTCAGGTCCCAGACCTCATTTTGGCCCCCATGATGGAACAATTAGATAAAAAGTTGGAAGAGTCCCAGAGATTGTCGGATGCAACAAAATATGGGTCAACATTCAATCTTGGAGCCACTCTAGTGGGTTCCTTTGCCCCATAAAGATAATCTCCATTTCTAGCCACATTAATTAGTGTGACATGTAACGAGGAGAATGAAGAGGTAGCAAGAGTTACAGTCGCCAGGACTCCTCTCTAGAAGAGAAAGAAGCAGAAAGAACCCCACAAACTAAAGGACCAAGACCTAAATCCATGAGTGTGCCCAAGTTCAAGGTTCTCTCCTCCTCATCTTCTATTAGAGGAAATACTTTGGAAGATCCCCTAGAGATATTGCCAATTATTGTTGATTACTTCTTCCATATCGGTGAATTGGGAGGACTACTGGGTATGGGGGATAAGGTGGTGGAGGAGATATTAGGACAAGAAGATGAGGTCCCCGCACAAGAATAAGAAGTAAAATAGGCTGAAGAGAGGATGGACCAAGAAAAATAAGGTGAATCCTAGTCGGATGAAGTTGAAGAAAGAATGACAATAGAAAAGGAACAAGAGGGTGAACTGGTTGAAGATAAATTATTGGTGAAAGAGGAAATTGGACACATGGGAACAACCATAACCTCTTATATAGTGCTCCAAAAATGAACCAGAAACCAAGGCCAATTACCACCACATTATATACCAGCTGACAAGGTTACCACTTCATTTCAACTGGTAGATTTGAATGATCCCCCTCAACATCTATCACCATCTAACCCACTAACAAAGGATATTCTTAGAGATGGTGTAGAAAGGGAGAAAGGAAGTACAGTCAAGATCCCAGAAACAAAGATGGAAACACATCAAAGGGATAACTTGAACAAAACCCCAAGGATACTTCAAGTTTGGGGATGGTAATGGGTGGGTCAGTAGGACCACCACAATGGTTAGTGAAATCCTAGAGAAGAAAGACTCTGATGACATTAGTAGCCCCACTATCACTAGCTAAAATATTTTCCAAGGGCCAGGTGGAAAAGAATCCCAATAGGGCTTGCACCCTTTATCACTTGGAGGGATCCAGATGGAAATGTGGTGATGTTTGAACAATTTCTAATAGAAACAACATATTTTTCTTGTGCAGTTGACTGAGATATGCATCCTTTCTTCTTACTGATCCAAGTAACTAATATTTTTCCCACAAAGAATGCTCCACTAGTAGTGCTCTTTCTATCATCAATGTTCCTATCCCAATCAACATTTGTGTAAACTTTTAGTTCAAAATTATCATATTTATTGTACCATAATCCATAATCTTCAGTGTTTTTTAGATATCTAAAAATTCTCTTTACAACAGTCATATGTGATTCCTTAGGATTAGAAGAGAATCTTTCTACAATCCCGACTACGTGTGCAATGTCTGGTCTAGTGTGTACAACATAAATCAATTTTCCAATCATAGATCTATACAATGTCTGATTTACCTTGGTTGTCTAATCTTCTTTTGTCAATTTGCATCTAGTGACCATAGGTGTACCGACTGGTTTTGAATCTTCCATTCTGAATGTCTTCAATACTTCCTTGATGTATTTTGATTGATTAATGTATATGCCTTCATCTTGTTGTAATATTTGCAATCCAAGAAAAAATTTGATCTCTCCAAACATTGACATTTCAAATTCTTTTCTCATTTCATCAGTGAATGGTTTGCATAAGTTATCATTTCCTCCAAATATAATATCATAAAAAAAAAAATTCAGCAATTAGAATCTTATCATCAATTCCTTATTTCTAGTATAAATTACTATTATCACTTGTTCTAAAAAATACAATACTGAAAATATAGGAGTTTAGTCTTTCATACCATGCTCTCGGTGCTTATTTCAGCCCATACAAGGATTTTTGTAACTTACATACCATGCTTGTCTGATTAGGATCAATAAAATGTTTAGGTTGTTCAATATATACCTCTTCTTCTAGTATCTCACTCAGAAATGCAGATTTAAAATCCATCTGATAAAATTTAAATCCTTTGTAAGCATAATATGTAAGCAATATTCTAACTCCTTCAATTCTAGAAATAGGTGCAAAAGTTTCTCCATAGTCAATTCCTTCTTCTTGTGCATACCCTTTGCATACTAGTCTTGCATTGTTTCATGTATCATCTCCATTCTCATTCAATTTGTTTCTGAATATCCATTTGGTGCCAATTACATTCTTATCATTTGGTCTCGGTACCAATGTCCATGTTTTCTTTCTTCTATATCCATTCACTTTATTCATTCATTGCGTTAATCCAATCATCATTTGTAAGTGCATCTCTAACAATTTTATGCTCAAATTCACAAATCAAACATGTGTTATCAGTCAACATACTTTGTGTCATCATGTCATCTCTCTTATCTCTAATAATCTGATTTTGTGGATGATGTTTTCTTACATATTTTGCATGTACAAGTTCAGTTATTTCTTCATTATGTTCTCTAGTTTGTGTATGATCATGATCTCCAGTTGCAAAATCTTTTTCTAAATCTTCTTTCATAGCTACAAACAATGTCTCAATATCTTCATCAGTTTCGGTGTCGGTGTCTTCATATTTATTTTCAACAAGGTAACATTCTTTCTTTCCTTTGTATTTGTAATCTTGGTTATCCCTTCGTTCATACTGTCAGTTACTTCTATAGTCATGATCATCCTTTATATCATTATAAATTTCATTGGTTCTTTCATCATTTTTCTTGTTAGGGCATCTTGCAACAAAGTGTCCAATTTCTTTATAATTAAAGCATACCAAAGGTAGTTTACCTTTATATCTTCCTCTATCTTTCTGTAATATTCTAGTCATTAATGCTTCAAGTTCATAAAAGTTCTCTCTCATCATAGTCACTGTCGCTATCATTTCTTATCATGTGTTTGTTACCAAATTTATTAATTTTCAGAGACAAGATAAATGCATACTCAATAGTAGGAACAACATTGTTGTCAAAATTGTTTAGCTCAAATGAAAATATTCCACCAAATAGACTATCAATATTGATATTATTTATAGGTGTTGCTTTCATTTCATGTATTACAGAGACTCTAATAGCATAAATAGGCAATAAAGTTCTAAGAATCGTACTTACAATAGTGTCTTCATCAATAACTCCACCTGCTCCATGAATGGAATTCACAACCTCCTTGATTCGATTACTGTACTATGATATGTTTTCTCCTTATTTCATTTTCATATCATTAAAATTTCCTCTGAGACTTTCATCTTTAGCTCTTTGTACATTTACATCCCCTCCATGAACTAGTGTGAGCATGTCCCACATCCTCTTGGCTGATGTACATGTCCCAATATCTTGAAATTCAACATCAGATAGTGAAGAAGAAAGCTCTATCATCATATTATTGTGTTTATGTATTTCTCTTAGCTGATCAATAGGAAAAGGTCCAATAGGTAAGGTGAACTCAATATCCAAGTATTACATGACTTCATTTCCAATCCCTAATAGATATAGTCTCATTTTACTCTTCCATGTTGAGAATTTTTCCTTGTTCAGCTTAGGCACATCTTTCTTATACATCTTGTGATCTTTAGGTTAAGTCCTTGAAAATTTTCCTTCTAAGCACTATATGCTCTGA
This sequence comes from Thuja plicata, assembly GCA_018584345.1. NCBI lineage: Eukaryota > Viridiplantae > Streptophyta > Pinopsida > Cupressales > Cupressaceae > Thuja > Thuja plicata. The sequence continues at coordinate 4,138,322 of MU226878.1, read as the reverse complement.
TACCAATGGTTAGATAAATGAGAGGTGGGTGAATAAGTTAGTTCTAGTTATCCTACAGTCCCAAATACTCCTATATGTATATAAAAAAAAATTCAAACATATAAATCAACTCGGTGAAATATGAATTGTGATCTTAAACTTATTTTTAAACTCATCTAGCAAGTCATTTACTAAGTAGCAGTAAATTAATACTATAATTACTGATCAATGCATATAAAGTAATGTGTAAAGAAAAATAACAATCCAACACATCCCTACACATTAACACATAGATTTTTAATGTGGAAACCCTACTAAGGGAAAAACCACCTGGCACCGGTAACCCAAAATAATTCACTCTCCAAAAGTGAGCTCAGTGAAGATCCAACCCAGTTAAAGGTTACAATGCATAGTATTAGGTGTGACATGGTTAGAGGATTTATCACTAAAATTTCTCCCTTGACCAATAATTCACTATGGGGTCAACAAGAAAACAATCAACATTCATTGAATGTCATAATTAAGATTGTTAAGTCCTACTCGATTAGGAGATTTCTCTATAACAATGGTTAAAATGATACAGTAATGTCCGACTCAAATACAACTCTATTTGCATATTTTCAGATCCATTTTAAGTACATAATACCTCTAATCAAAAATCACTTCAATCCCTTTGATTATTCATACTATGTTCTTCTCAGTAAATAATCTTTTATGTCACTCGGTGTTGTTTACAGAATTGCTTGGTTTTGTCTTCAACTAGTTTGATCAGCCAAACATGAAGTTAATCTATTCAGTAATATGCATGTGCACATTTGCATGTATGCATGTATTATTCATAATGAATATGTTGTCTCGTATATAGACATCATCACTCATTTAATTTCTATCCTTAAAATTTGTTGCTTGATATCTAGCGTTGATTTTGCTGCTTAAATCGTCTTCGACAGTTGTGTCAAAAACATGTTTCAATCTCCTTTTTTTGATCATCTTGAATTTTCATAGCCATTTGATCAACATAAAAAATATTATCACTTACCTCTAAATCATAAACAATTTCTAGCTCAACATCTTATTCGACCTCGGTTTATTTTACTCAGTAAATATTGTGATGTGTTGGTGATCCCTAGCTTGGTTAACACTGTGCTCGATATATACTATGTTTTATCAGTGTCCACTATTCCAACTCAGTGTATATATAACTCTTAATTTACCAACTGCATAAACTTTTTTTATTCCAGATCTTCAATCCATAATAGATGTTTGTTACCATGTTGATAATCAAATAAGTTGACATCAATGACAATACATTAACTGATTAATGTATATCATTACATTGGTAAATCGGTTGATCATCAACTCAATGAATTAAAAAATACAATAAGTTGCAGTTCATCACTCCCCCTAGGATTTCACCCCAAATAATATAGTTTTGAAGGCCAAAAGAAAAGGGCAATGCAAAGAAAGTAAATCACAATTGGATGGATTGGTACCCGATGAGGGGATATCATACATGAAGGTCTATCAATTTGAGGGTAAGGTTCATGTCCTACTGGTCCATGAGCACCTAGGACATGTGGGAACATGAAGACACTAATAGACAAGGATTATATCCAGGAGGCTAAACGAGTCAATTATAATTTTTTGAAGCCAATTATGGCTTTTGAATGTAATAACCACAATGTAATAACCACAATGTAATAGCAAAATACCCTAATGGTCCCAAAGGGACCATAGGACCAAATAATGTAATCAATGGATCTATATTGTGTAAGGTTTTAGAGGGAGTTAGGAGTGGTTAATGATGTTGTGAGATCCATCAACAACCTTTGGAATTGGTTTGGAGTCCTTTAAAATTAGTTTATTAATAGTTTGAAATTTAAATCAAACAACTAGTTGGGCCTTTAGGTAGGTAAGGAATTTGTGTTGTTTAGGATGTTATGACAAATCCAACTGATCTAAAGTAGCTATGGACAGTTGGGATTGATTCTATAAGGCCTTAGAGAGGGATTTGAACAACATGATATGAGTTTTGTACGAAGGACACAATCTAAAAATCAATAAAATTTTGATTCCTTGCAATTTGCTTTGATTTTGGATGGTTTCTCACTAGCATTGTCTTATGCCCTGCATACCCATCCCTAAATTTTGATGGAAAAATATTGGGTAACCCCTTTTTTGTGTACCTTTGTTGGATTTTTTCTTTCCCCTTTTATTTCTTGTCTATGTTACTCCAAGATCAAGATCCTAGAGTGTCTTCTCCTCTATGGTCATCGAGTTCCAGATTCTGGGATTGTGGTATCATTTCTTCTATCATCTCTTGGGAATGATGACATGCAATTGATTGAATATTTGATAATGTTAAGTTGAAGATGATGCAAAACATTAAATCAATTAATGGTTTGTATTGTCATTGATGTCAACTAGATATCATCTATATGGTCATACACATAATGCCAAAGACTTCTGAGAACCAATGGAATAATGATTATTCTTTTAGCAATGCATAAAAGTCAAGTATTCACTAAGTGACAGACTAAAGCAATAGAGTGCACACCATTGGTAAAGATAGAGATAAAGTCACAGTGATGCCTGACAAGCAGAAGATAGTGTTGCTCGATGAAGTAGAATCACAAGATGCCTGACAAGCTGAAACAAAGTTTCCCAATGAGTAAGATCGATTGATGCTCAATGGATGGAGATCCCGAAGCTAACTGAAGTTACACCGACAGAACTGGCAGTTGTCATCGGCGATGAACTATAGAATTTACCACAGAATAGAGAGATGAGAAAATGACAAAATATCTAGCTGGTAGAGCTTAAGGATAGAATTAATTGATTGTTTTATTTGTTTTATTCAAACACAGTTAAGCAATTGATTTATACAGTTGGCAAGAAGATAACTACAAGATAAATTAGGAGTTAAAGCTATAAATCAAATTGGCTGGATTCTTTTTCATGCCAAGAATCAAGAATCAAGAATCAAAAATTAAGGAATATCATGTCTATATAAGAGACAAGCATAATTCATTTCCATATGCACTTAGATACATGGGGGAGTGAATTAAAAGAAGATGCTAAAGAGAAAATAGTGAAGGATAAACTTCATACGGTCCTAATCAATCAAGCTAAGGGAGAGATAAAGAATTCTGCAGACATTGACAAACATAGAAGCACAACATGACAAAGGAGAAAGTGTGAAGCACAAAGGAATTGAATTGATACATTGATTAGAGAGGTATTGTACGTAAATAGATCTGAATATCTGCAATTCAAAGTTGCATTAGAAACAGGTCATTGTGTTTCAGTTTAACCATTGAAGCATTAAGTCTCTTAACAGAGCAGGACTTAACCATTTTCTATAATTGAGTTATATCCTAACAGATTACCAAAAAGGTTGATTCATGACAGTAGCAGTGGTCTTACCTAAAGCCTATTGAAAGTCTAAGAAGGAGGCTGATTCAAGGATGGTAGTAAGATTAGCATAAAGCCTATTGACAGTCTAAAGACTAATTCAAAGATGGTAGCATAGATGCCAGATACTAAGTGACAACCTATGTATAAAAATCCTCTAACAAGGTCACACTTAACCATGTGTTTGTAACCTTTAACAAGGTTGGCTCCTAACAGGGCTCACTTCAGAAGAGTGAAAAATTGGGGTATCGGTCCCAGTGGTTTTTTTCCCTTAACGGGGTTTCCACGTTAAAAACCATGTGTTATGTGTGTATTGTTTATTACTTTATTGTTTTACATTTCACATATGCATTTATGGATTGATTGGTATACTCTGCATATTTACTGAGTATCGGTAAATGAGTTTTACTACTTATCAGTAATCAAGGAGAATAAGGAAAGATAAGGTAAACTGACAGACAATTAACTATTTCAAGTATTTCAAGGCATACATCTTGTAGGGACTTAATAATCTCAGGTGTATTGATTGGTGGATTAAAGTTTAAAGGATAATTTTTTTAGGCCACTGATTCAGCCCCCACCCCCCCTTCTCTGTTATTACTAATAATTAGTATCAAAGCTTGTGTGCTTAGAAGGAAAGTTTTAAGACCTAAGTAAAGATCACAAGATGAACAGACGAGATGTGCCCAAGTTGAACAAAGATAACTTTGCTTCATGGAAAAGTAGAATAAGACTTCACTTATCAGGTATTGGCAATGATATTACTCAATACTTAGATATTGAATATGTGTTTTCTACATGACTATTGACGGTAGATCAATTGAGAGTAAAGCATGAACATAACTGCATGGTTATAGAGCTTTACTACCTCACTCTCTGATGTTGAATTTGAGGATGTCAAAGATTGTAGAAATGCAAAGACAATATGGGATAAGCTAAAAATTGTACATTGAGGTGATACAAATGTTCTGAGAGCCAAGGCAGAAAGCCTTAGAGGAAATATTGATGATCTTAGAATGAAAGAAGGTGAAAACATCACTCAGTACAGGACAAGAATAAAAGAATTAGTCAATTCTATATGAGGCGTTGGAGGTACACTTGAAGAGGAGACAGTGGTAAGTAAAATCTTAAGAACCTTATTGCCTATATATGCTATTAGAGTCTCCGCTACTCAAGAAATGAGAGTAGTAGCAAACAATACAGTCACTCTTGATAGCCTAATTGGTAGACTGATTTCCTTTGAGATGAATAATTTTGATAATAGTGTCCTACCAAGTTTAGAGTCTGCATTTAAGTCTTCTATTAGAATAAGAAAATCTAGTCAGAGACACTCATCTAGAAGAGACAGTGAAAGTGAAAGTGAAGAAGAAGATCTAGATGAAATAGGAGCACTCATGGAAAGAAGAATGCAAAGAGGCAAAGGTAAATACAAAGGCAAGTTACCACTTGTATGTTTCAACTGTAAAGAGATTGGACACTTTGCTGCAATATGTCCTAACAAAAGAAAAGATAAAAGAAGTGATAATAGATCTTTTGAGAAGAAATCTAACAGAGGTGATAACAAAGATTACAGAGGTTACCAATGATCAGAAAGAAATGATACCTGAGATTACAAGGATAAAGGCAAGAAGGCTAGCTATCTAGCTGCTTGCAAAGATAAAGATACTGACACCGAACCAGATGATGATATCGAAATAGTTTTTGTAGCTGTGAAGGATGATTTAGATGAAGATGAAAGGTATGAAGAAACTACACTCATATCTATGATTAGTACGAATGATATCTAGATTATAGATAGTGGCTGCACTCACCATATGACCGGTGACAAAGAAAAGTTTAATACTTTTGAATACTATAAAGGTGGTACAGTAAGAATGGGAAATGATACACCTTGTCAAATTGAAGGTAAAGGAATAGTAATGTTGAATAACCTGATTAAATGTGAAAATACTTATTGGGTAAAAGGATTGAATTATAATCTGTTGAGTGTTTCTCAGCTGAATAATTCAGGTCACAGAGTAGCATTTGAGAACAAGAAGGCAAAGATCTTCAATGAATCAAGAAAACTGATTAGTATCGGTGAATAGACCAAAGGTATCTTATTCTATCTGAATGATACTAACCCCACTTGCCTGATGAATAGAAACAAAGATATATGGTTGTGGCACAAAAGATTGTGTCATGTGAATTTTGACAACATGATGAAAATAAGCAGGAAAAGAAGTGTAAGAGGCTTACCGACGATGACAAAGCCAAACAACATCATGTGCAAAAA